>BSBK01001088.1:1922500-2522500 GCA_027943335.1 Chamaecyparis obtusa | reverse complement strand
ATTTCCCTTGATTTAAAATGATACTATCTGATTTCAGCTAGACTTCTAACCCAAGGAAGTAATGTAAAATGCCCAAATCTTTCATATCAAATTTTGAGGCCACGTCCTTACATTGAGTAATGAGGTGATCTTCTCTTGTTATTAGTAGGGCATCAACATATAAAATTAGTATTAACATATCACCTTTAATTACCTTAAAATAGAGATTTGGATCAACATCATTCTTGAAAAATCCTAGTCCCATAAGGTAGTTGTCGATCCTTTCATACCAGGCTCTGGGGGCCTGTTTAAGTCCATATAGGGCCTTTTTCAATTTACATACATGTGATTTTGCATTATGTATCACAAAGCCTTCAAGTTGCTCTAAATAAACTTCTTCTTCAATGGTCCCATTTAAGAAAGCAATTTTCACATCCATTTGATGGATCTTCCAACCTTTAGCGGTTGCAATAGCTATTACTGCTCTAACAGAGGTGTACCGGGCAACAGGTGCAAATGTCTCTTCATAATCAATACCTACCTTTTGTGAGAAACCTCTGGCAACAAAACGTGCCTGTTGTTTTTCTATACTGTCGTCTACGATATGTTTGATTTTGAAGAGCCATTTGGAAGAGACAACAAATTTCTCTTTTGGTCTAGGTACTATGTCCCATACATCATTTTCAAAATGGATGGATACTCTTCCGTCATAGCATCTTTCCATAATTGATGTTTGAGAGCTTCTGTAACACTAGTTGGTTCTGAACTAATGATCTCACTCATTAGGGCAACATAGCTTGAGAATCTTTTGCGTCTCTTACTTTCTCTAAAAGTTCCTTTGGGTGATGCATAATTCTCTGCTTCCTCAATCATCTTTCTAGTCCAAAGTGGTTTCTTTTTGTTGTTATTAGGATTCTCTTCTGGAGCACTTTGGTTTTCATTTATGAATTCTTCAGGATACTCCCTCTAAATCTCAGGGGTAGGATCCTCCTCTGTGACATTAGGAGAATCTTGAATTTCCATTTCATTATAACTCTTTGCCCTTTTGAAAGCAACATCTTCCTCAAAGATAACATCTCTACTTAGTTCAATTTGTTTCTATCCAGAGATGTATATTCTGTAAGTTTTTGAGGTTTCACTATAGCCCACGAATATCCCTTTCTTTCCAGTAGGTTCTAATTTAGATCTCTTCTTTAGGTACATGGATGTAGACAGGGCAACCAAAAATCCTTAAGTGACTTATGTTAGGTTTTACACCAGTAAATGCTTCTTTGGGAGTTTTGTTATCTAGATGTGAGTGGGGACATTTATTTTGAATGTAGACAACTGTCCTAGAGGCTTCTGCCCAAAATGAAGTTTCTATGTTGTGGTCGTACAACATTGCTCTAGTAGCTTCTACAATAGTTCTATTTTTCCTCTCAGCAACACCATTTTGTTGTGGATTGTAGGCTATAGTAAACTCCCTCTTATTCCCAACATTTACACAAAATTCTTTAAAAATTTCTGAGGTGTATTCCTTCCCATTATCTATTTTCAGTATTTTGATTTTCTTCCCAAAAAAGTTTTTTGTAAGAGCTTTGAACTCCTTAAACCTTTTAAGGATTTCTTTCGACTCTTCACATTTAAGAAAATATATCCAGGTCTTTCTAGAGAAGTCATCTACAAATATTACATAATATAAGAATTCTCCCATGGAGGGTACAGACATGGGTCCACATAAGTTAGAGTGGACTAATTCTAGTACATTTTTTTGTCTTACTCAAACTATTTTGGGAAGTGCCCTTAGTGTTTTTCCCTAAGGCACACCCTTTGCATGCCCTTATATGAGTTTGGTTTAGTTTGGGTAGTCCTGTTACCAATTTTTCCATTGAAGTTAGGGCACGAAAATGAATATGTCCCAATCTTCGATGCCAGCTTTCATTTGAGTTAGAAGTCTCATGAATAAGGGCTTGATTTTTCTCAGTGCAAAGTTTGTATAGATATCCTTGTCTTATACCTATAGTTTGAGCTTTCTTTATGGTGGAGTTCTTTGGCCATGCCAGGACTTTCCCATCCATAGAGGTAACCCTATATCCGTTGTCTTCAAGAGCAAGGATATTAAGTTCCTTGTAATTCCTGGCACAAATAATACCCCAGTGAGTTGTATAGAGATGCCAGATTTCAATTTGATGGTGCAAATTCCAACCCCTTTCATTGGATGTGTAGAATCATCCGCAATCGTTACTTCTTCATTAGTTTCTTCTACCATAGTATCTAAGTGTTTTCTGAATCCTGTTATGTGTCTTGATGAGCCACTATCAATTACCTAGGTGTTAAGTTTGTTTGATACTTGGCTTGATAATGTTTAGTAGAAAACAAATTTCATAGAATCATGTTTTATATTTGTCTTTCCAACCTTAGCAAATGATGCTTGTTGCTTTGTTCTATCAGGACATTTGATTGCATAGTGTCCATACTGATCACATCTGAAACATTGGATTTGGGAAACATCTTTCCTCTGCTTGGATGAGCCCTCTCCATGAGAATTTCTCTTCCTTTTGAAATTCTTCTTCTTACTTTTCTTATGAGAATTTGTTTTTAAAACATGAATGTCCTCATCTATAGGTTTTTGTTTGTTCCCTTTTGTCATCAGTCTTGATTCTTCTTGTAGACAGTCAGATCTTAACCGATCGAATTTAGGGAGTTTTGATCTTGCACTTATCCCCTGAACAAATGACTCCCAAGAATTTGGTAGGCCACCTAAAGCTATAAGTGTTAACTCTTTGCTATCAATTTGATATCCAATTTTTGACAGTTGATCCCTTAGCTCAGTGATTCTCATGAAGTATGCATTGATGGATTCTCCCTTGTTCATGCTTATATGATTAATTTGCCTCTTTTAAGCAAGGGTTCTACTGGTGTTGTTTATTTCAAAGGTGCTTTCAAGGGATTTAAACATAAGGTATGCAGTCTCATGTTTTACCAATATAGGTACTATATGATCCCTAACTGCATCTACTATAAGTTTCATGGCTTTCTCATTGTTCTCAATCCATTAAGTTTTCTTTTGGTCATTCTCTAGTTCTATTTTATTTTCTTTCACAAACGAGTCTAACTTATTTTCTTTCAGTATCATCATGATTCTGAATTTCCATGATGTAAAATTGTTTGCACCTTCAAGATGGTCCTCAAATCTGATTACACTCGACATTATGAAGAATGGAATGTATTTTAATTTCAAGCTAGAATATGTTTTAGTAATCTGAAATCTCAAATTTAATCGGATCTTCCTTAACAAGGCTCTGCTACCATGTTGAGACTGATTAAATTACTTTTATAGATTTGATCTATCTCTGTCTTTTCAATTTCAGAAAATGATTCTTACACTCAATGTCGTTTCTTGCAGATTACAACCAGAGAATTGAACTTGATATATACGAAGTTGATGCCAAATCAATATTAATAATTATCAATGATGATTATACAAATCTGAATCTTTCTTATTGAATATCCGATCCACAAGTGCAGATCCAATTGATTTCGATGTCTCCAATTGTGGATTGGATCTGCATTAAATATATTATGAGGAGACACATTCCATGAGCGGACATGTCTCCCTAGAGTGGAGGCATGTCCACTCATGGATCGTGTCGGTTCATATAAACTAAGCATCCAATTACTAATCGGGTTTGTTACTTAGTAAATCATAACTGATCATTAAGTCCGATCTGTTATTTATCTTACATAATAAATAATATCTAATCTGGAAAAGATCACCGATAATGAATGCTCGATTGGGATCTTGTACGAAACATGAAATGCCGTTAATCTGCAAGTAATAAACTCTAAATGCAGATCGATGATATACTTGGTATATAGTAGATTCGATAAATGATCGATTTTCAGAATTTACTGCAAATGATGACATGAATATATTTATACAATTTAAAAATATATATAAATGTGTGTATATAATATATATATGTCAGTACATACTGACATATATATACACACATATATCATTAAATTTATTGTCATTTCTAAATCTGACTGAAGCTACCATATTTCAACATATATATATATATATATATTTGTTGCATGGGTACTCGCACCCATACCCCTGGGATGCATAGCAGTATTGGTACATGTACCCAAGTACCGGGTACTCAGTGGAGAGCATCATAGCTAAGTACCTTGATTAAGATTTCTGATTTTTGTTTCAGTTTTTTGTTTGCGTATCAGCTGGTTGTTTTTCGATCTTAATTCAATATGTAAGCAGTTTGAAACTTTAATACAATACTGATTAACAGTAAACTTTATCACTGTTCAAGTCAGAAGTTCATCATTTGCAATATGTCATTGTTATATGATTTATGATCTTGTTCATGTTTAAAGTTTGCCTTCTCTACTATGCATCTAAACATTTATCAATATTATTATTATAAACATACTGCAAATCTGAAACCGAAAACAATACATTACATCTGCAAAATTTATCACTGTTCTTGTTTTGAATACTCATTGTCATGACTCATATTTTCAGATTTTCTATAAAATGTTAAATTATATTAAATTTTTTTTTTGACGTACCCAAGTCCTGTCCCCTATTTTTGAAAAATAATCGTACACGTACCCATACTCGAGGTACCCAAGTACCCCTGTCCCCGTGCAACCTTTATATATATATATATATATATATATATATATATATATATATATATATATAATCTCTTTGGGCAGAAGAGCCATGTCCCTTCTAGGTCACATCTCTTCAAACTAATACATCCCTTCATTTATCTAAATCACACCTCATCTGGAAATAATTATTGAATACATGACTGCTTATTATTAATATATACTTCTTAATGAATCGTTCATCTGTTGAGTTCTATTGTTCTTAACCTATTTTAATTGCTTCCATCCTCATATTAGCTCGCTGAAGATTATTACGTCCTCATTGATCTTAATCACATGTTACTAGATCATTGTCAAAAGGGAATCACTTCATTCCATGTCATCCACCGATATTCTTGCATATACACTTCATTTTGGCATGAGTATGTTGATTAATTCACTAAAGTCTGCCTTTCTCTTGTCTGATCGCATATTCGAGAAAATCGTGAAGTCTTAAATAAGATGATTTTCTGATGAGTAATGTCTATGTTGGGGACATAATATACAGGAGATATTAGTCGATAATTCCACAACAATGTTGGCAAGCCCCTAGGAATAGTGGCATGATGTGGTGAATCACTGAATAGTGTTGTTGTAAGGACTTAGCAATCCAAAAAGGGAATGATAGGTGATATTAAGAGATGTATTTAATGGAAATAAATCTTGCATTGTAGTTGTGAAAATCATATGATTATATTTATTGCTATTGTATGTCGAGAGGCTGGAAGGAGTTGGTTGTGGTCTCAAAATCATAATGCCTTGTGGCAATGAATGTCAAAGGTGATGGTTTCCAGTTTCGCTACTCCAGATTTATTGTCTTTTTGTTGTTATGTAAAACATGTGGGCAAGTGCATAGAATTGTGGCCTTTATTTCATGGCCGTGCAAAGGTATTGATGAGACAGTTTACTATTATAGGGAGACACATTTCTTGGGGCTGGGAATGCGTACATTGTATTGTCTTTTATCTCCTCTATTAGAGGCAATATCAAAGATTCTATAAATGGTCTACCAACTTCCCTAGGCATACTAGTAGGTCATGAGTCTCTCCCAAATTCCCCAAGGTGCAAACATATAGGGGGTCTACAAATTTCCTTCAAAAGAAAAACGTTAGAAAAAAGACAGTAAATCATTGCAAACTACAAGTAGCTCTACTAATCATTAAAAAAAGCAGATAGTAATAAAATTTAGAGGTCTAGAATATACCAAACAAAAAATGACAGGAAATTGTTTGAGAAGAAGTTTGCACATTGAGGCACTTGTATATACAATTTTATGCTCCACAAGGACATATTCTAACTCTTAAATCCTCTTGACCTTTGCCTTTCTGTCCTTATAATACTTGCCTGTCAAAATACTGTTCCTATAATATTTGGGTTGCTTCTAGGCATCCACTTTTCACACTTGTGCATTCTCCATTCCCCATAAGCTATCCCCTTTCCACACTCCTGCATGAACTATCCCGTATACATGGAACTTAGTGGAATATATATTGTATATATGTTTGAGTATTCACACTTGCACACAGACACATTTGACCAGTCAATAAGAGATTATTGGCTTGCTGGCTTCTGTGGTACAAATAGGGCACCGTTCCCCACACGTGCATAATGTGCACTTTTAGCTGCATTAAGGCAAAATGAGCTTTTCAAGAGGTTCCCAAGGGAGATTGAGCCTGGGTTTTTATTGTGATAATTCTCCTCCACTACTTTGTGTGCTTTGATGTGTATGTGTGCGTGTGTGCATGTGTTATGAATTGTGTGTGTGCATACATGTGTGCTGTGTATTTTGACTTTTGTGTGTGTGGCATAAGATAGAGAGAAGTATCTTCTTGCAAGAAAAGAGGGTAAAATATCTTTATTTTAGAAGTACAAGCATAATTTTTATTTTAGTTATTGCAGAAAATGTTAAACTATTGGAATCAATATTTTTAAGGAGTAAATTTTTGTCTTCTTTACAACAGGCATATATGAAAGGGGGGAAACAGAATACATTATTTTAGGGAAAATATCTTAAAAAACGTAGTTTTTGCTACTTTGAGTGCTAGTATTTTTTGAATTATTGATTGATTGACACGAGTAAGTTTCTTTCATGAGTTTTTGCTACTTTGAGCACTAGTATTTTTTGAATTATTGATTGATTGACATGCTCAAATAAACACCCATAGTTGCATTATATACCCAATGGCCTATATACTGAAAATGATGTGCCATGCAAAGCAACGATTTTGAACTTAAATGAATATTTTAAAATTTTTTAATTATGGCCCTTGGGTCAATATTCTTTTTATTGGGGAAATGTTGTCATATCAAAACTATTCTTTCCATTGAATTCGTTCTGTGACTTTATATTGCTTTGATTGTTCAGGTTACTTTCTAACTAGATTATGCTTGACCACATTCTTTTTTGGTGTTTATCTTATCATGTCAGAATATAAATATTCCTGTTTGAATGAGCGTTGCAAGTGCTGCAAAATTTACGTGATAGATAGATATATGCTTCTGAGGTTGGAATTTTTTAAAGTTTCCTTGTCATTTTCAGCCAATCCTTTTTTCTGGTGGAATTTCTTTGGTCTTATTGTTGAATACTGGAAATGGTCAATGCTTTCTTGTTTCTGTTGTTTTTATCTTTTGTGTCCATGTTCTTGACAGTTACCCTGGTCTGCTTATTTTGTTTTAAGTGCAGACTCAAAATATGATGAATGTATGAACCGACTTGAGTGATATTTAAAAGGAACAATTTTTCTAACTGCTAATATTCTTTGCCAGGATTGGCTTTCCATCCTCTTGATGGGATTTTGCAGGCTATTCCCCATGTGATCGTTTTGTTTATAATTCCAGTACACTTTTTTACTCACGAGTTTCTTCTATTTTGTGAGGGAGTTTGGACAACTAACATCCATGATTGCATACATGGTAAGATCTGGCCAATTATGGGGGCTGGTTATCACACCATCCATCATACAACATATCGACACAATTATGGTCACTACACAATTTGGATGGACTGGATGTTTGGAACACTTCGTGATCCAGTTCTTGATGCAAAGAACTTGAAGGAAATGTGATGCCTGGCAGTCCTATATTTGAATAGGGATTTGTTGTGTTTCATTTGGTTGTGTTGTTTACAATATTAAAATTGCATGTAGTTGACACTAAAAAGAGATACAATTCTCCATAAAGGAGAAAGATTTGGGAACAATGTATTGTACCTATTCAAGTTTTGGTTTCAAATATGCTAACGGTGACAAAATTCTCCCCAGAGATAAATTTGTATCAAGTGTCAAGAAAATCTAGTGTAGATGTGTACATTGGGCACAATTTTTGTCCAGTCTCTTCTGGAAAATATTTATTTTTTAGATTTCTGTTTAAATTTGAAATTAATTTTGTATCATTTTGCTATAATATGTACATATGCTTTTAAAAATGTCTGCATGCTTGCATGTATGAGGCTGCATAATACATGCTGCTACTTATTTCTGAGAAGTTTTTGGCATTGATTTCTTGTGGGATGATAAATCTTAAATTTTCAAATCAATCTCTGTAGATGTTTGAAAGGTAGCTTGAAAGCATAACAATTAATATATATCAAGCATATAGAGCAATGTTGCATGAGCTCGGCTAAAAAACTTCAACCAGCTATTTTATCATACCTTCAAATATGGTAGACATCACCTCCTTGTTCTAGGCGTGGAGCCCTAAACTAGGCACTAAGGTGGAGGCTTTTTGGTTAATGCAACAATGTGTTCGGGATGAGTGGTGTGCGGGGTCAGAGTCCCTCATAGCGAATGCATTTTTGGAGGGCTTTGGCTACATGAAGGAGAATTCATCCCTCCCTTGAGGCCCTTTTTTCTCTGAAATGTTGATGACGACAAGGAGGTTCGATGAGCTGTTGCCAAGATTGGATTAAGTGGCATTAAAGACTACCTTTGTATGTTGGAAATTAGAGCTCAAAGAGAAGCAACAATTTCGGTCTAGGAGTATCAATAAGGGAGATAGGAAGAGCCAAGATGGAAGTAGGGTTGTCCAGTCATTTCCAAGAACAACAAAAAAGTTGAAGGTCGAGGTCGAGTTTGTTGGAGCCTCCATTTAGAACACACAGAGGAAAGTTGTTTTTCTGGATTTTGTGTTAGACCCATGTTTTGGTTCATGTTTTGATATTTTGTTCCCATTTAGATTTTGAATTTTGTGTGTTATTGACATGATGTATCAACACATAGAGGTGCGAGGGTTTAAATGTTGTTTTTGGTCTCAATCATACTGGGTTGTCAAGAGGACTTAAGCACTGAATGAGTGCAATGATCCTTCACTGTGGATAATTAGAATGAGTTGAGCTCAAAGGAATATGATTGGATGATGCAAGATAGAAGGATAAGTAAAAAAATATGACGAGTTTCAATAAACACAGACTGACAAAAAACAAACAATAACCTACAGGTACCTGAAATAACAAGTAGATGATAGTATTAATTTGTGATTTTAGTTTGAAGCTGAATTACAGGGAAGAGGTTGCCCAGGGTGTCCCGTTCCTAGGAAGAGGTTGCTTGAGCCATCCTATTCCCAGTACTTTTTGATGATCCAAATTCTAGACTGTCAACCAAGTGTACTTTCTAGATCTGCATTGGTAGGTTTGCCACTCATACCCACACACAAAAAATGGGGAAAAGGGTTGTGTAGAGGGGTTTGCCTCAGTCAAACCTGGGTTTGGAATCAACCTTAAACTAAAATAAAGTAAATGAAAGCGTGTTGTCATATAGAAGAGGCTAGATCTAACTAATGAATAATGCCATACCTTGGAAATGCACATGCTTCTTTGAACGTGATCAAGTATGTTGATGCTATAGTTTTGAATTCACACAAAAACCTAACAGGAAATCATGAAAGACAAAACCTTGTATAATAGATGTCGTAATTTGCCACAATGTTTAATTGAGAAGAAGAAAAAATTGAAAACTTGAATGAATATAAATGGATCCTTGCACTATGATTTTCTTCCATGATGGTAAAATCCTTTGATTGGCCTTCAATAAGGGAAATAATATTGATCCATGGAGAAGATCGCCTTGAAAACACCTTAGAATGTTTGAAATCTTGCTTGAGAATGCTTATATGCAAAATTGAAGGAGAGCTCTTGAAATATTGATCTTGGTTACCTAAATGAGAGATAGGTTGCTTTTATACCTCTCATAATATTTTTGAGGTCAAAATTCAAAGGAGGTTGACACAAATCTGGAATTCCCACTAAAACCTCAAGATGGGCCCCCAATTTGAATTTAGGGCAAAACATCAGGGAAGAGGATGTCCTCTTCTCGCCAATCAAGCATACAATCAGGACCATAGATCCCATATAGAGAGTGACTGTTGAATTATGAGGTACAACTCATTTTGGGGCCAGGAAGAACAAAGGCCATACTTGGTAACATAGGGCCCATGGTGGAAACTAAATGATTGCATTGGAGAAATAATAAAGGAGCACACCTAGAAATAAGGGCTCACATCAATTTTTGATGAAATTAAAGTAACACAAGACTCATATTTGAATTTAGATGTTCATTAAGTGCCACATGAACTCCCATTATGCATGTTAAAATGGAAAAACGCTAATGTGGGTATTAATGAATCATAAAATTGTACACACCAATAAGGTGTTTTACAATTTATGATGGTAGATTTAGCCCCCACTTTAGTGGGAGTATGAGATTACCCCATGCTCACGGTAAAGGAAATGAGAGAGAAGGAAAAGAGAGAGAAATGATCACAAATGAACTGAAAAGAGATAAGACATCACTATGTTTAAGAAAGCAAGCCCCCAAATAAAGGATCTTAACTTAGATAACCACACACAAGGGCACAAAATAAATAAATAAACAAAAGACAAAAGACAAACAAAAAAGGGTTATTACTAAAAACAAAACTCCAAATCAACGAGTTGAAGATGCCTCGATTGAGAAAATGCCCCAACCACTAGTATCACATTTGAAAAGCTATTGCAAAAGAAAATTTTGTCATATGGAAAGGGAAAAAGCATGGGGCAAGGATAAGACAACACTCCATGATCTAACCCACTAGCAAAGATACAAGAGCATGGAAAGAAAGAACATAAACCATGGATCCAATAGTGTAGCAAGTTTTGTTATTCTAGGTGATCAATGGGAGAGATGATGAAAAAGTAGAAAGGTTAGAAAGCTATACTATGCTAGTTCTACTCATCCCAAGAGGGAGAGAGGGTAGAATTATTGGTCTAGCAAGCTATGTTATACTGGTCAACTCTACTTTGAAAAATTTGTATATCTACCAAAATGATCATCCCTAAGAAAAGCACAGTATCGTTAGGGATCAACGAAAATGATTAGTCTAAGTATATGTAAAAACGATTAGTCCTAAGAAAAGCATAGTCTCCTTAGGGATCAACAAGGCTGTATAACATTCAAGGAGGCATATCCTAAATGTACCATCGTAAATTATAAGCACCTTATTAGTGTGTACAATTTTATGACTGTTTAGCACCCACCTTAGTGTGTTTCTATTTTAACATGCATAATGTGACTTCATGTAGTACTTAATGAACATCCAAATTCAAGTATGAGTCTTGTGTCAGTTCAATTTCATCAAAAATCAATTCAAGCCCTTATTTCTAGGTGTGCTCCTTTATTATTTCTCTAATTCAATCATTTATTTCCCAACATGGGCCCTATGTTACCATTTGTGGCCTTTTTTCTTCTTTCCGACCTCGAAATCAGCTGTATCTTGTAATGCAACATTCCCTCGCTATATTCTATGTGAGGTGTTGGTCTTCAAGTTGGAGATGCATAAACCTCCACACCTTGAATAGGTGCTAGATTGTTCTTAGCATTATGTGGACATTCCTCATCTCGGGGAAATCTAATTCTATCCTATGTGGAGGCAACCTTGTAGTTTCCCTTCTTTTCACAAGCCACAATCTAGTTCTACCTCCATTTGTCATCTACATACAATGAACCATAAAAATTAAGAAATAAAAAAAAATGATTAAACATATAAAGTTAAAAGAGTTGCATGAAATGCTATAGTGATGCTTCAATAGAGTGTTTCAAAAAACTTTCTCTAGTGTTTAAATCAATGTTTTATTATTGTGCATTACATTCTCATTGAAACATATTTTTTGACTGTTTTGTAAATATTGTAGCTTTAAACATCATCAACATGCTTCCATGGTGTATCATGAAAGTGTAAAACATAAAACAACATAAATATTATAACCTAAAACATTGTAGTAGTACATGGAGGCATAAAATATTTAACTTAGAAATCACAATGCGTGGATGAATAAATGGTATGAATTTGAACTATAAATACGATAACATGTGGATGAATACTATAATTTGAACATAGGTATGAATTGAAATGAATTGATAAACACAAACTATACAAGTGACTAACAATACACAACACTTATAGCACTTGAATAACACTTGGTGTGCTTGAATGACACTTAGAACAAGCAAGGTAGAATATTTCATGACACTTACTACACTTAAAAGGGTATTACAAATTAGACAAGAAATTTAGAACAAACTACGTCGAACAAAAAAACATCACTCACACTTGCTGCACTTGAATGACACTTATAGCATGAAATGGTGGTTCAATGATTTAAGCAAAATATCTAGTCTATGAGAGACACAAAAAAAACCTAAACAAACTTAAATGGACTCATACAACACTTGAGTACTTAAATCAGCACATACAACAATTAAACAATACTTACAACATACAATAGTTAAACGACACATGCAAAGTAGTTTGAATTCCCATTAACATTATCACCTAAAGCCCCATTAACACATTAAAACATGCATGCATAGAGAAAGTATGCAAATGATTTGTTTAGGTATGCATATTGTCTTAAATTGTAAGCACCTATAAATAGATGCTTAATTAGGCCCCATTTTAGTGTTCTTAAGATTTCATGTTCGTTATGCTTGACCAACCCTACACCGCCTACATTTTCGGCTTTCTCTCCATATTCTTGAATCCCAAAAGAAGTTTTACTATTTTTTTGGGGGAATAGGTCGCCCTAGATGACCTATAGGTCACCTAAGATGACCTATCCCTAGGAAGAGGCCAGCAAGGCTAACCTCTTCCCTGGTGTTTTCCTCGAAATTCAAATTGCGAGCTCGTCTCATTGTTTAGTGTGATTTCTAGATTCTCATCGGCTTACTTCACGTTTTGAGCCCTGAAATATTGTGGGAGGTATAAAAGAAACCTATGTCTCCTCATTTTTGTAACCATGATTAATATTTCAAGCATTCTCAAGATTTGAAGACAACCATTCAAGCATTCAAGATCAAGACTTCATTCCAAGCATTCTTGAAGCATCCAAAGCATCTTTGAAGGAAATTCTCCATTGTAGCAAACTTCTCTCTCATGATGGCCAAGTAGAGGGGACCTCCATCATACAAGAATATCCTTTATTGATTTGCATTCATCCATCTATTCTTCAAGGCAAGCGTCAACCAAGCACAAAAAAATTGAATATCTTTGAGGATTATCACAGATCTATGCATTTGTGAAGGGCATCCTTGATTCTTTTATACATTACAAGATTCAAAGACTACATGCAACTACATTAAAGAATCTTCATAGACACCATGATCTTGATATCCATTTATGAAGGTATATGCATTTACATTGTAGACCTAATATCCACTTTAAATTTACAAGCTTTCCTTTCATGTAAGATTTAATTTATATTTCAAGGTTGATTCCTCAACAAGGGTTTGACTAAGGATAACCCCTGTCTACTCAACATTGTTCTCATTTTATGTGTATAGGAACATGTAGCATTCGTACCAACCCAGATCTAGAAAGTTTAGGACCCCGCAGATAGTCTGCAACTTAGTTCATTCAAAAGTGCAAGGACTAGGTTGGCCCAAGCGACCTATTCCCAGGACTGAGAAAATGTTGGCCCAGGTGACCTCTTCCCTCCAAAACAACACCAAATTAAAATCATAGGTTAGTGATATCCTTTGGTTCCTATTTCTAGCATCCATACAGAGCTGTCCGTTTTCTATTAGATTGTATATTCGACAACTTGTCATTTTTGTCTATTTTGTCCTCTATCTTGCATTACTCAATCATATTTCTCTAATCAATTTCCCCTTACAAAAATAAAGGATCATTGTACTTGCTTAGCACTTAAAGTCCTATTTGAGCCTAGTGTATCATCTTCCTTCGAATGTAACAAATAATTGGTTAGGGCTTGCATTAGGGAAACACTCTAGAACCCCTTAGTGTTTGCCTAACCACATTTCTTTATGTTACACTACGCAACTGGTTTGCTTACGTGACAAAGTAGGTGGATATTGGTTGGATGCATGACATTTTGAAAATTATTACAATATTAAATGGACAACCATGGAAAGAGATGACATAGTAACTTAAAATCACATTCACAATATGACATATACCCCCATATAAATAACATAAAACAACACATAAAACCCCATTGGCTATATAACTTAAAACCCCATGTATATGACGTAAAACAACACATAACTTGATCAAAGAGAGACAATTGTAGCTTGGCCACACATATGATGAAAATGATTGATTTATACAAAGAGTTATAGGCATAAACAATAGAAATAAACGTCAAACAAGTTGAAATTAGAATGCAGAATGCCTAGATCAATATGGTTTTTGCTTGTAACAGACTGCACTCCTCTCCATGACTTATTTTTTTAGACTACGAGAATTGGGTATAACACCCCCTATATATTGCAACACACTGGGTAAAACTTCTAACATGACTAGTGATGCTGGCATGACATGTCCTATAGTATCACATGGGTTGGGGAGAGACTAGACCTTGTGACCTCGAGCTTTACCACATGAAGCTCTCACCAATCGAGCTAGGTCTCCAACCCTCTCTACAACTTACTTTGAAGCAATGAAATAAAATGAATTTGAAAGGATCTCATGGCTAGTTATATTTGAATTGTTTGCATTAATGAGTTTGGGACTGGTTATTTGAATTGGAGAAATTAGTATCTGTCATGCTTTTGGATTGTGTTTTTAGATATGATTTATGCAATTTCAAACTAGCCATATATGGATGACTTGACTGGTTTAGTTTATTGCTTGTAACTTGTTCTACTGATTTAATAGCTTCAATGGTAGCCTTACATCATATTGTTGTTCAATGTAGGTGGAGGTGGGTGGAAGCTTTCACTACATGTGTACTTCACTATGTTCAATGAGACATAGTGCTGGTTGCTTGGTTTCATAAGTGACATGACTTTGTATCTAGCTAATTGGTCCTTTTGATAGGATGGAACGTATTGTCTCTTGATCACGTGGGTTCACTTGTTTTCTATTAATGTTTAAGAAATAAATCAACTTGGCTCATGTGTCTAAACAACTATATGTATTTTGTCCTTATGTGGGTGTGTGTTTTGATGTTGTGGTCATTTCCATACGATCACTGATGAAGTATGTGTTATGATAATTGTTAGCTGAATATGCTCTAACTTGCAATATATGTACTCACCGGAACTTAATTTTCACAAATATATGCATATTATAAAACACTTTTGATATATATAATAGCCGGTACATTTAATCACTTGTATTGGTCTTTTTTTGACATGTGTTGATGACTTGACTGCTCCACTATAGAACCTATAAACCTCCACAGTTATCCCCACCTCATATCCCCACTCCATTACTAGTCCCTCACCCCTAGATTCAAGATTATATTGTGTGCAAGTAGCTATTTCATCACTTAGTCTTTCATTCTCCCTCACTGGCTGGTAACTTTGGTGTTTCAACTTGTGTCAAATGAGGAAGAAGCTGGTTATAAAGGCCTCTAGCCACAAGGGTTTGGACATTCCAATATTTTCCTCAGATAAAGTGAGCACTGGGGTGGATATGGATACTCCAATCCGCTTGCTCAGCCCTCCATGCCAAATTGCCTGCCTTACTCAGCCATATTACATAACAATGACTTAAGGTGGTTTTCTTGGCTCCAAACGATCTCATGTTGGAAGCCATACACATTGTGTTGGGCAAGGAATTTCTTATTGCAAAGGAGCGCTGCCATGTTAAAACTGACATTTTGTCCAGGTTTATAGTGTCCATTCTAGATTTGAGAGAGCCTAAGCTGATTGTTTTGGCCTCAGCTTGTGAAATAGTGAGATCAATTATTTGGGTGATTTGGAGTCCATGGTTGCTCCCTATAGACTGCTTGGCATTCTAATCCCTTGATTCTGAAGCTACGTTAATGATTTGGTTTCCATTTCTTTCCAACTTCAACGCCATTACTCCTTCCTCAAGAAGATTACTGATGTTGAGCCCACCCACGGCTTAGCATGGATGAACGATTTCATTTGTTTGGTGGCAGCTTCTCACAACAACATATTGCAGGCCATTTATAACGAGGCATGATTACTCATGTTCGCAGAGCATGCTAATAGTTTTTTCAACTGTAGGAATAAAAAAAAATCACAAAAAACATAATAATTTATACAAAATATATAATTTTTTATTCTCAGATAAACTGAAATGTAGAACTTCTAAAATTTATTTAATAGAGTTTAAATTTAATTATTTATTTATTAAAATATGTGAAAATATAATTTAAAACATCAAAAAATAAAAATAGAATTATTTAAAGTTCATTTTCAAAAAAACTTATAGTTTTACTAGTCATTATAGTTTCTTTTTTTACTCAAAAGTTTTGAAGTTGCCAACCATTTATCTTCATCTATATTTAAAGATTCCATCATGTCGTCATTGATCTTATTGACAATGACTAAGAAACTTTGTCAACTAGAATCTTCTTCCAATCCCTCTCTATACAGATCCATAAAATCATGACTTTATCTCGTTCACTTATCTGCCTCCCACATCCAAATCATATATCTATATGTTAATGGTTAGTATATGAAGAAACTCTTAACATTATCTTTTGGCTAAGATTACATTTTCATTGTACCATTAAAATTAAGGATAATCACCTTCAAAAGAGATTCACAAGTTGCCACTTTTTTTAATTGAATAAAACAAAGAAACAATTACATAATGAGAGACAATGAAATTATTGCCACTTGTTTTATAACCTAGGTGATCTCAATTCATTATCAAAATATTGCCACTTGTTTAATGACCTAGGTGATCTCAATTCATTATCAAAATGTTTGTCTTATAGGAATCATTTGAGTTAAAGTCATTTCATTAGAGTATTGAAGTTATAAAGATTAACTTTTTAATTAGAAAATGTATATCTCATGTTAAATCCTTCCCAAAATTTATTTTAAATAAACTTAAAAAAATATCCATAGCTTTACTAGCTACCAAAGTTGTAATTTTCACTCGAAGTCTTGAAGTTGCCGACTATTGATTTAATCTTTAATAGAAAATTCCATAGTGCTTCCCTTGATCTTATTGATAATGATCTAAGAAACTTTTTCAACTACAATCTTCTTCCAACCCTTCACAATGGAGATCCATTAAACCATAACTTCATCATTAGGCTAAGATTGCATTTTTATTGTACCATTAAAATTAGGGATAATTTCCTTCAAAAGAGAGCCACAAATTGCCAATAAATTTCTTGCCTAAATATCTCAATTCATTATCAAGATATTTGTCTTATATGAATTGTTGACTTGAATTCATTTCATTTACATCATTAAGTTATAACGATTTAATTTGTTTTATTAGAAAATGTACACATCCCATATTAAAATATAAGGATAATTTAATGATCAGTATACAAAGAAACTCTTAACACTATCTTTAGGCTAAGATTACATTTTTATTGTACCATTAAAATTAAGGATAATTTCCTTCAAAAGAGAGCCACAAATTGTCAAGAAATTTTTTGCCTAGATATCTCAATTCATTATCAATATATTTGTCTTATATGAATTATTGACTTAAATTCATTTCATTTAGAGCATTGAGTTATAACAATTTAATTTATTTTATTAGAAAATGTACATATCTTATATTAAAATATAAAGATGTATGTTTCATATCAGAAGAATGTTAAAAAAACTATTTATCAATAAATTAATGATAATCTAGTATGTATCAATGATTTCATTTCAATTGTTGATGTCATTTTAATCTAACAATTATGAAATATCTTTGATAACTACAACATGCAAGACAAATTATTTCAACAAATGTTGGCAATGAATTTACTTCAAATATCAAAGGTATGGAGTATGTAAATCTTAAAAAATAATTAGATAAATGATTATATTTATTAATAGTATTGCTAATGATTATTGAAATCATATAATGAATAAGATTAAAAAGTTTTATATCAAAAGATTATAGTTCAATTGACTAAATTAAATTGATAAAGATAATAATTTATTCTTCAATTACTCCATCCACAAATATTACACTCAACCTCGAAATAACTGTAATGAACTTGTCCACCATTCATAACAATCTATAAAATAATTTATAATAAATTACAATCAATCATATAAAAACAAAAATATCAATATCTATATAATGCAATCATTTTGAAAAACCAAAATAGAAAAACAATAAAAAAATGTGACCACAAACTAATGAGTACACTCTAGGGGATACATGGAGTGAGGGAGACTCACGTAACCTTATTGTACACTCAAGTTCGATAAAGCCATATATTTTTCTATTAATTTTTTTTCTTTCTTTATTTAAAGTTCAAGTTTGATGAAAATTGTTCTTGCCCACTTCGCCCAAGTCTCCATCAACTATTTCACGTGACGACCCACAATATTCCAAATTTGATGTTACATTTCAAGATATTTTATTTTCAACATTATTGACTCTTCTATTTAATGCACCTACTCAATATTTATATCTCCATAATTCCACCTAATTATTAGTTTTTAACCACCCCTTTGATTAAAAAAACGCATGATTTGATGGGAATACGTCATCAAATGTTATTCAATAATGTGAATGGTGTTTTCTATGGTGGCAAAGTAAATGGTCATGAGATTAGTTGTATGTTGTGTGTTGGGTTTGAATTTTGTTTTTATAATTAAAAAAATATTTGATAATTCAAAGTAAATGATATAAGTAAAAAAGATGTTAGAAAAATTTGATTTGAATATTAGTGGTATATGAAAATTTGGTTATAAAAAAATAGTTTGAGTTAATGAGGAAGAAGAGTTTGAAAATGAGAAAATTTGAGTTTTAGTTATTTTTAAAGTTAATTGTCTAAGCTTTGTAATATCTATGGTCTTATGATGTTCTTTTAGGGCCCGTTTGGTTACTGGAATATGTCTGGAATTGACATTTTCTAATTCCCAACTTTGTTTCTTCCATGTTTGTGTCCATCCAAAAAAATTGGAATTGGAATTTCGAAATTCTAATTTTGCCCCAAAATAGGCATATGCATCTTCCACCCAAATAGGTGGAATTGGAATTTCGAATTCCAATTCCAAGTTTTATAAAACCAAATTGCATTGGTGGTCGGGTCTGCGAGGAAGAGGAAAAGCACATTTTAGGTCATTGCAGAGACCATTGAGAAAAAGACTTGAAATGACGAGTTGCGTTTGGAGCCAAGACAAGAGAAGGTACCGGTGGGAGTTGCGTTTGGAACTGAGACATGAGAAGGTACATTTGACAGAACCTCATATGTTGTTTATTTTACCTGGCAGCTTGAATTATGCATGATCACTATCGATAGCCTGCAATTATTTCCTATCGTTCCATTATCCTAGATTCCTGTTCATGTCCTCCAAAATCTGCAGAAATATTTCCCTTCCCTGACTAGATCTTTATTCCCTTCCCTTTGTTCTAAATAAACACCACTATTGCTCTCACCACTGCTGCCACCACGATTCCCATGCACACTATGTCATACCAGTACATTACCAGCCCCATCTTTGATCTTTCTCCAAACACAGAAAATGCATCTTCTCAGTCATCTTTTGGGTGAACCAAACGAGTCTAGCTCATATTCCAGAAATCATTTTCAGGATGAGTATCTTCTGTTAGGATTAACAAGGCAGAAATAACAATTATGTGCAAATATAACTAATATCAGAAAATAATAAACCACACAGAATAGAACACAAGACACACAGATTTAACGTGGTTCACCCAATCCCTGGGCTATGTCCACCAACAGCGAGTCCAATATTATTATTATCCAGTGATTACAACCTGATTACAATCCGTAATCCCTTACAGCCCAATTCTGCCGCAAGTACTAAAATCATACATCATGAAAATCTCTAACCCTAAGCCATATTATACAATATTTTCCCGCTTTAGGGTTAGAATGAGTTATAAGTAGTCGGCCCAAATAACCGAAAAAGTAGTCGGCCTCAAAAAATTTTTCCTCCCCGGCGAGGTCGGGAGGAAAAGTGTACAGTACTTTCCTGGATAGTACTTTCCTGATTAGTCACCACAAGCTAACATCTTCTAGAATTTCAACATCTTCTAGAGTTGACGTTATCTAGCATTTGGTATTCCAACACCCAAACAGGCCTTTAAGATGACACGTCTTTATCTTCTAATCATATGTAATGCTTATTTTTTTGTTGTGAACCATAGATTAGGTTAAGTTTGACTAGAAAATCGAGGAAGTATCCAATGTCTAATGGTTCTTTATACAAGAGTTAGGATCAAACCATTATTCTCATAGATCATGACCAAACTACATGAAATGTGTTATGCCTTTTAGAGCATGCTTTGGCCTAAAAGTATAAAATTTTGTTGCCCTCCTCATTGAATTGGGCCCGTTGAACTTAGAAACCTAAAGGGACATGGAGATCAATCTTGTCACAAATCAATTATTTTTTTTTATTTTTTTCAAGAATGATCAATTGGAATATGAATTCAAAGAAGGTCCTTATTTTTGCAATCAAGTGTGGTGTTCTCGTATGTATGGTTTCATCTCGTGGAATAGCTTCATTTAGGAATTCTTATTTGGATCTTTCTCTTTTTCTACGTAGAGTCTTGGAAATTGGACATCTATAACACATCATTGCAACCCTTGGAAAACCCATGAGTTTCCCTCATCTCAAGATAAAAGGGAAGTTAACAACTTATCCTCATATTTATGTAGCAATTGATCTTAATATGCCTTTGCTTAACTCTTTAGAGAGTGTTG
Source organism: Chamaecyparis obtusa (assembly GCA_027943335.1). NCBI lineage: Eukaryota > Viridiplantae > Streptophyta > Pinopsida > Cupressales > Cupressaceae > Chamaecyparis > Chamaecyparis obtusa. The sequence goes on along the minus strand of BSBK01001088.1, from coordinate 2,501,757 downwards.
ATCCCTAAGAGGCCATGCCTAAATAAGGGTTGTTGGGAAGTTCTGCATATGGGGGACTATATGCGCTATGTAGAACAACCTCTGAGATTTTAGAAGTTGACTCTTCATATTTTGTTTTTGGGAAAGGGGAGAGAGAGAAAACTAGGAAAACAACTAACCTTAGGTGATTTTCCAAAGCTTTCAACACCCTCTGAGCTCCCTTTTAGAGGCGATAGAAAAAAAGGAACCCCACAATCTTAGGCATAGAACACCACATACTCTTCATTATTGGAGGGAGAATAAGATGTAAAAGTCAGATGAACATACTGCAAGATATTTAGATCTCCCTATGAGAAGCACTTGTTAAGGCCTGAAAGAGTTGTTCCTATGTTTACTAAAAGAAATTATCCCATGAGAATTTTTCTCACTAAATGGGCATAATATAACCCTATACCCCAAACAATGAAAGAGTATAAAACATGGTCCGATGATCTATGCATATGTAATGAGATTATATAATCCTAAGACAAAAAATGGTAGCCATGTCCCTCTAAAATGACATAGACCTGAAGATTATTCACAAAACCAAAGCAAAAAACATAGTAAAAGTAAAACTAGGCATAGTTCGATGTATCTCTCTCTATTAATTATTTGAATACAAAGCTAAGGTGAAAGAATGATGCAATAGCTATTTTTAAGTGTTCTAAAATGGCGAGCAAAAGACTTTGAAAAACCCCTCTTGAAAGAGGCTCCAATAGAACTCTAAAAACTCATAAGCTTAAAACTGCTTACTACAGCGTGCCCTTGGGCTTATATAAAAAAAAGATCCTTTAGCTGAAACTCATAAATGCGGCCAAAATAGCCTTTGCAAATATGACACGTGTAGAAAAAGTAGTGCTTTGACAATGTTCCTACAAAGGCAACTGCAGACTGAAAAAGGTGGCGCATCTTTTTAGAAGTTGAAAATTCTTTGAGATGTTTTGTTGGCTAAAAAGATGGTGTATTTCCTTGGAGGATGTGGGCCCCACCACATTTCAAATGATGCAATCATGGGCTAGACACTTGTCGCATGGGTAGGAGCTTTTCGAGGTTCTCCCCTTGAGCTTTGGTTGAATTTACATAGTGTCGACATGTGGTGAGCTAACGAGTTTATTGGAAACTACGTCGATTCAATATTTGGTTACCCCAACTTTGTGGGGGCATAAATTTCTACTCATTGCTCAACATTCAGAACAACATAAACCGTTGGAAAGGCCTTTGAAAGATCTAATATAAGTCCCTTAACACAATGTCTTTGGCGAGTTGTGTTAAGGGACAAACAATAATTTTGACCCTAAATTCTGTTCCAAAGGCCTCCAAAAATGTGAAGTACTAAAATATAGAAAAATACCAAAAAAATAGATTTCTGATTTTTTTCATTTGTACTCATTTTGTCACTTTTGCACTGCTTCAGATCTCCTTCAAACTGCTCATGAAGTTATAGTAGATAATATCTACAGAGAGTAGATTGGGTAACATCCAATGGATTCAACATATAGACTAAAAATCCCTTTCATTTCATTATTGTCTTTATTGTGCTTATGAGCACTTACAAAGAGAATTTCCATGAATGGTCACAACCCCCCCAAGCTCTTTTGGATAGTTATATTAAAAAGGTAAATAAAAAATAAATAAAAAATCCTTGAACCATGTAGATGTATTAGATCTAGATGGCTTCATGGATGTGGAAATCACAATAGAGAAAGGACATATAATTGTCATAAAGGAAAATTTTCAAGAGGAAATTTCAAAGACATTTTATATCCAAGAGATGCCTAAGATGATAATGGATGAGCAACCCCTAATAGTCTAAGTAGTGAATCTAAGTAGTCTTGAGGTATCTCCTCAATAGGTAGATACTTATGATGATTTTGAACTACAAGCACCATGTAGGTTTTCCTATCTCTTCTAGCTGTATTATGGAATTTTCCTAGCCTAAAGAAGGTAATAATGTATATACCTAGGCTATGATCACTACTTCTTTGTTCACTGTAGATAGCCTCTTTTTAGACACATCAATTTTGTCTTGCTAAAATAATCTTTGGCCCACATCCCAAAATATGATTCTAAGAAGAAAAATCTTCTTCTTTTAGGCCTTCAACAAAAGAATCACAATAAAATTCCTTAGATAATATCCAAGGCTATGAGAAGAAGAAATTAGGAAACAATGCAGATGATTGGGGAATCCTTAGAATAATCTTATGTCATTTGAACACCATGTTCTCATGTCTCTACCTTCTACATGATTTTGATTTCATGGAATATTCATGGTTTGGGAAGCACCGCCCCAACAAAAGGTTATATGAGATCTTAATTGGGATCATAATCCTAATATCATTTTTCTTCAAGAATTGAAACCTTTTATAGAGGAAATGAACTCCTTCTCCTCTAATATCTATAAAAGTAGCCAATGCCAATATATTAGGGCTTATGGATCTTTTAGAAATGTGGCATATTTATTAGATCATAACCAACTTACACCTTATTTCTCAATAGTGTACAAACATTCTATCTCCTTGGCTGAATATATTCTAAATTCAAATAGCTTTATTTTCCTAGTTGGCATTTATATGAACATTCAAGGTAAAATTCTCCTATGGACTCACTAGATTTTTTTAAAATTTATCTCTATTCGCTTCCATTCCTTGGATTATGATAGGTGACTTCAACACTATTCTTAGCTTGGATGAAGAGTTAGATGGTGATAATATATTAGATCCTTCTTCCTCCATGCTAAGAGAAAATATGTTATTTCTTAATATTATTGATGCTAAATCTAAAACTAGTATTTTCACTTGGTATAATATAAGGTGTGGGTTGGATTCCATATTTTAGAGTCTTGCTAGATTTTTGCTCTCCAAATCTTGAGGTGGTGATACTTTGGTCTCTTTCTCTAAGATTTTATATTGGAAAAGATTAAACCACTAATTTATCAATTCGTATTGCTCCCTTTTCTCTCACTTGAAGAATCCCCGTCAAGCTTCAATTGGTGTGGCTTAGGGATCATATGATTCATAAATAAATTATTTCTTGGTGGATTGAGGACATTGTTGAGCATAGTTATATTGAGAGAGTGGGGAGTGAATTAGTATAAACTATTGTTTTTAACCTTCTAAAAACTTTTAATTACTTTAATATTTAATAATAAATCAACACACATGAGAAACCAAATAATGGGAAATAAAATGACAACAAAGTTTACAAGGAAACCCTTGTGGGAGAAAACCATGACAAAAATATTTCAAGTATTAATTTTCTTATTACAAATTTTTTAGGAAACAACATACTAGAGGCACCAACCCCACATTCACTTTGTGAGCACCAACTCACTAGAGGCACCAAACCTCATTCAAATTGTCTTCACATTTTTTTTTGCAATTCTCTTCTTCAATTTGCCATAGCCCCCTTCTTAAATATGTTATTAAGTCATCATAAATCTCCTACAAAATGATCACATGTTCAACATAAAAATGTGCTACAAATTTCTTATAACCTTCTCATTAAATCTCCAAATGATCTTATAATTACCTCACAAATTTGGAAATTATCTTTTCATAAATTTTTCTTCATAAATCTAGTGTAAATGTTTGATCTATTGTCTTTTTTTTTCACTCAAAACATACATCTTCACTAGAATCCCTATCTCCATTTATACCTTTAAATTCTTCTCAAGGAAAGTGATGTGTTCCTCAAAGGAGGAGACCTTTACAAATTTTTATTTATTTATGAAAATTTGGCTTTAAACAAGTAGGAAATAATGAACTTGCAATATAATAATTTATTTGTTCATGAACACTTCGGAAAAAATTGTGCCCTTCCATAAAGGTACACCTATTTGGGGATATGAAGTCGTACACTTTGACTTTCTTTTTAACATATTACTTAATGTTTCTTATTAATTTTTGTTTGTTCTTTAATAAAAATGTGCATTTTTCCCTTAAGTTGTTATTATTAAGGATTGAGTCATTGTTTCACTCTCAATGAAGTTAGCATTATTTTAAGACTTATCATCAAAGTATAATAATTGATGAATGGTCCATGATGAAGCCGACCATCCTATAAAAGAAACTCGCCCACAATGAAGTCCACCATCCTATACATAATACATATGTTGATGAAACTTGTCATTGTGATTAATGCCATTTGTTGTTGTTTTTATTCTTACTTCTATGCATCTTTAAATCATCGATTGAAATTAACTTGACATCAATGAAAAATTTGCAACAAGGCCCCCTTTGTGTACTATTGAGTATTCTTTAACTTCAAAATATTCCAATTTGTGAAGTTCGTGATCAAATAATGGAACAAATCTTATTTTGGAAACATTTTTAGAAAAATAAATAGGCAAAAGAAACATTGTATGATATCACTTTTTAAATCAAGGAAGTTGGTGTTACAAAGGGTTGCCTTTTCAAGGAATCTTCTCTTTAAAGATCTTAATGAATGACTCTTATAGAAGGATACAAATTTGGAAAAAAATGAGGGTTAGGCTGCAAGAGGTAGATATGAAAGCTTCATTCTCTCACATCTCATTCAAAGATGAGATGTGTAATTTATATATCTTCTCTCATATCAACATAAGGAAATTATCTATTCTCCTTCCATGATATGAGAAAAAAAGAAATCCAAAAAAAATCTTCAACTTTCCATGAACGTAGGCCTCTTGCCATCAAGGAAGAGTAGGGCATTCAAGATTGCATTTCTATCTTTGTATATGTTAAATAACTTTGTTGAGTCTCATCTCTTTTGAAGATCTTAAGATTGTTGTGTTAATAAGAAAAAGGGAAAAGTACTACCTTAAATGGTTTCCCCATTAAATTATCTTAAGCATTTTGGAATATCTTGAAGCTTGATCTTTTGAAGGTGATTAGATAGTCCTAGGAAATCAATATGATGCTAAAATAATTTAGTATCACTTTTCTTGGCTTGATTCTTAAAAAGGATGGTGTTGACTCTTTTGATTTCTTCTGCCATATTAACTTTATAATGTAACCTCTTTATCTTTAAAATAAAATCATTATAGATTATCTAAACATGATTTAAAATTCTTTTATTTCTCGTGAGTAGGACAAGTTTGTGAAGGATGGATAGATCCTCAATGATGTTATCAAAACTATTGAATTCATCTATTATATGTCTTCATCTTAATATAAATCAATGTTCATCAATCCAAACATGTCCAAATATTATGATAGGATCATATGGTCATTCCTTATAAACACTCTTATGGCCTTTGGATTTTGTTTGACATGGATTGACTAGGCGATGAGTTGTTTGGGTTCTCCCTCATTTTCAATATTAATTAATGGTAACCCCTCTTTTTTGGTTTTAAGGGCTAAGACAAGCTACTATTATATCCCTTTACCTCTTTATTCTCACGGTTGAAGGCTTGGGAAGATAAATAAAGAACCAAAAACTAGTGGTTGCATCCCAAGCTTGACTACTCCATATGATCTTGACTCATAGAATTATCTTCAATTTGTTGATGATATGAATTTGTTAGGTATTGATAATATTTGGCAAATTTTAACTTTAGAAAATATTTGGATAGCTATTTGGTAATTATTCTAATGAGGAAATGTCCAATATATTCTTCTCTAAAATTCCTTGAACATAGTAGAAAATATTCCTTGTTATTTAGCTTAAAATTGGGTAGCTTTCATTTGATTATCTTGGCATCTCCTTATCTATTGGTTCCCAAAAAGAGCTAAGTGGAGTAGCACTTATAGATATAGAATGAGGTTTAGTTAGTGGACCTTTTAGTTTTTGTACTTTTCCATTCAATTAAATCCACTAAATTCTTTTATATAAGATATTTTCATATATAGATTACTTGTGTTGTCTTCCCCCAAAAAAATATTAATGGATTTTATGCTATATCTAGGAAATTCTTATGGGCAGGGGCTTTATATTTTTTTAAAATTGAGTTTGATTAAAGTAAGATTAAGAGTATATGCCTAAGAGAAATATTGGTCTAGCCTTAGGAAAGCCATTTTCAATAATGAAGACTTGGTTACTAGGCATCACTAGAGATGGTGTAGGCATACAAATTAGCATTCTATTAGAATTCTTAATTTAAAATATGTTAGTTGTTGGAATTGTTGTGAGGTTCCAAGATGATCCTAATGAGACTCATTTTGATGCTGTTAAAAGGATATTCAAATATCTAAAAGGAACAGTAGAATATGGCTTATGGTATGATAAATCTGATGATTTCACATTGCATGCTTATACTGATGTAGATTGGTTAGGAAGTGTAGATGATAGGAAGAGCACTAGTGGTGGAGCCTTTTTCCTTGAGAAAACTTTGGTCTCTTGGTTGAGCAAAAAGCAGGACTATATAGCTCAGTCTACTGTTGAGTCCAAGTATGTGACTGCTGCTATAAATTGTACTCAAATTGTGTGGATGAAGAAAATGTTGAAGGACATAGGGGTGTGTTTTGAAGATCCTGTTGCAATACATTGTGGTAATACAAGAACAATGAACATGTCAAAGAATACTGTTATGCATTCAAAGACTAAACATATTTCAATCAAATATCACTTTTTGAGAGACAAGGTTGCAGAAAAGGAAGTTAGATTGGAGCACATTAGCACAAATGAATAAATAGAAGATATATCCACCAAACCTTTTCCAAAAGATAACTTTGAATATCTCAGAGGTATGCTTGGGGTGAGAACCCCTCCTTGTATGAACTAAAGGATTCAGGAATACATCAATCCAATAGTTATCAAAGCTATATCATTCTCTGGACTTGATGCTTGGATGCACTCCTCATGGGGAATGATCACAAAACATAATAGAGAACACTTGGGTGATCAAGCACCTGGTTTGTTGCAGAAGATTTGAAAAAGATACACCTTGCAAAGGTGGGATGTGCAGAAATGGTGAAAAAGAAGAAAATTGGCACCCTTTTTTGTTGATGTCAAAGGGGGAGTGGTATAGATGAAAAACCTTACTGTGTTAGGGGGAGTGTTGAAGAGGGAATTGAGAAGATCTTTGGGGTTGATTTTTTTCTCATATGTTGCACCATCAATGTGAAAGGGGGAGATTGTTAGAATTTTTTCTATCGGAGGTGTTGACATTCAAGTTTTGTCATTGATGTCAACATATGTTTTAGTTGGTTTCATCAGATAGATTGGTTATGACAGGAAAATGCAGGTTTGACAGAGTGGTACGAACATTGCACGACATTCCTATAAAGTCACAGATCATTATCTATCCTTCTACATAAGTTATGACTATTTTGGTGAAGACTAGTCACAGTGCAGGAATAAAGGATTATGACAGAGATGGTCTCTGAGTTTTTAGGATAACTTGGATGCGAGCATGAATTATGGTATGTGAGTTTGAGGCTTGACATAATACACTCAGAAGATCATTTTGTGAGATTATTGGCTCATCAAAATATTGGTGACGTTAATTGAAGCATGTGGTCTTGCGAAGACCTATTTGGGGCCGACCAAAAGAGATAGCGTGTTCAAAATATTTCCTTCTTGAATTGTGGATCTTGACACACATTTGATGATTTGTATTTGTTTTATGATTTTTTAAGATACCATGTGTATCTTAGCAAGGGTGTATATATTTATTTTTGCATTGGGGAAGTCCTAATAGATTGCCTTAACTGCTTGTTGTAACTTGTATAAAGGAAAGTCATTTCTTAAAATAAAAGGGGCGGTGTGTTGGTGTGGTTGTGAACTTGTTGTTGGAAGGTCTATTGGATGTAGAGATGAAGTAATTCATTAAGCACCTCATTGGAATTCTTTGGGAAAAGCTAGTTGTTGTAAGTCATCTCATTACTGTTATTGTATATTCTTATACACCAGATTTAGAAGGTGGATTTAACCTTCACCTTGGCCAGTGTGCTTGGCCAGTGAGCCTATCCTTGTAACCAAATCCTAACAGGGTTGAAAAGACTCCTAACAAAGTATGTCCTTTAATAGGGACTTGTACTAAATGTAATAATAATCTCCTAATAGGGCTAGGTCTCTTGACAAAGACACAATATCTTAGTGCATCATTAGTGGGTTCCATCCCCACTGGGGTTTTTCCCTTAACATGGTTATCCTCGACAACAAATCTTTGTGTTATGGTGTTTTGTTTTATGATGTTATTATGGTTACATTATTATTTCAACTTGTTTAAAGTAATCGGTTTATTAAGGAATTTAATATAAGATTTGACACATAACTGATTCCCCCCTGCCCTCTTAGTTGTGTTGGTGCATTGTTATTTTTAACATTAGTAATTCTAATTGATATCATAGAAAATCCTAAGGATATGCCATTTCCTATCCTCAATGGCTAGGCTCATAGGCTAATGAACAAGGCTTTGAAAACCTCTCACACTTCAGGATAAATACTAAACCTAGGGGCTTGACCCTTTCAATATTCAAAGATTCAACTCAAATTACAACAAATATTGAACACAAAGAAGCTAAACCCCAATGAAAACATAGCAAGGAATGTATAATATGCCTTGATTTTGGCTTTATTCTTGGTATTTCACCATTTTATGAGCAATTGGGAATGGATTCTAAATTAACACTAAACCTAAGAACAAAAATTAAAAGAGGACTTGATATTTTAATTATTTATGAAAACGCCTTAGGCTTCATGGCAGATCAGTGCCTAATCTTGGGCCATAGAGTCAAATATAAAATTGTAAAAGATATTTTATGAGAAAATTAAGTTTATCTAGTGGATTTAAAATGTGTTAATGCCTAACATTAACAAATACACTCTTATTATCATTGTGTGCTATAAATGTGTCACACTTCTATGGATCATTACATGCAAGGAAACTCAAGAATGAGCCCTCACAAATCGATTCATAGCTCCCTAGGCATGGAGTGCAAGGGTTTTTAAGAATGCTCTCAGCTAGAGCTATTTAGCCTATAACCTTGCTAGTAAACCATGCAATGGGAGATTCAATGAAGACAAGGGCAAGAATGCCAATATCCTCAAGAATCAAGAAAGAAAATGCAATGCAGCTATACTAGAAATGAAAATGCAAGCTAAGCTATGAAAGGAAATATGCAAGTGTTACAACCCAAGCTAATTAATCTATGTGAGCTAATCTAGAGCATAGAAATGAAGCTAATCTAAGAAAGCATAAATATGAAGCTAAGCTAAGAATGCAAGAATGAGATGTAGAATGCAAGAATGAGATGTAGATGCTAAGAATGCTCCAAATCTTCAAAAGCTTCAAAGTGACCTAGAAATAATGCATAAAGTTAGCATAAAAAGTTGGGGATCTAGAATGAAGAAAAGAGCTCTTCTTTTATAGGATATGAGGAGAAATGGACCATGGAGATTAAGAGGCAAAAGATTTAATCAATGGTGGAGCTTAAAAGAGGAGCAATCCATGTGCACAAGTATCCTCCAATGAGAAAATAGGAGTTGACTTTTGTATCCATATGAGACAAAAAGTGCTTTTCCCTTTTTTATAAAATAAGATTAATGCTTTATTTGTGCAACTTAGGATAAGAGGAAAAGTGGGGGCTTTTTATTTATTAAAAGGGGAGGAAATATTCCTTTTAAATAAATAAAGACTTAGGATAAAATGGTTAGCCTATAGAAAGTAATCAAATAAATGATAGAGCTAGGATTTGATCAAGAGCAAGCAATTGATGATTTAGCAAAAGGGCTAATAGTCTAGGTGACCATTTTTAGGTGTATACAATCATTAAGTTCTAAGTACATATCCACCTCATGCACTTAAGATCACAATTATTTGATCAAAATAATTTAACTCCCTACTTGAAAGAGAGCCATGAACAAACAACACAACTCACAAGGAAGCTGCAATGGGAAATTCAAGTATCCTAAATATATTGTATTCATATGATCAAAAGTGTAAAAATACGAAGACAACTTCATGACTGTAATATTATGGTTGCATAAACTAATTAACATTTTCTTGTAAAATCAAACCATTACAATTTACATACTCTTTTTATGACTCAAACCCAACATTATTCTATTCTAACTGTCCAATTCAAAGTTTTAGAACCCTTTACAATGAAAGAAGAATAGAAGATATAGAAGGATAAGAATCCCAACTAAAGAATCTAAAACAAACACTTAGCATCCTCCTCTTTTATTTGAAATTATGTTGGAATTTGAGTCTTCATCTTCTCCCCTCTCATTTTATCCAAAAATATTTGCTCATTCTTTGATTTTCATTTGCCATTATTTTTTGTTGCAACTGCAAGATTATTTTATTACTCCCCTTTGCCTTTGCAACTAAAACCTTCACTTCACTTTCTGTCTTATCCTTCTCTAACACTTCTTGTGAAAACAAAATGTTCATAATGAAAGCATGACATTATTTTTGCATGCAAATATCCCTCCCATCAAATTTCTTTTGTAACTAAAAATTTTCCTTTCCCTAATCTTACCTTCTTTATTGTCTAGCGCTAGATGGGAAAATTATTCCAAGAATGCTTTAATGTCCCGACAATGAGCAAGTTACACTGATCCAACGATGAAAAAGTTTCACTGATCCAACAATGAGGTAGTTGATTGTTGGAATCTCCAAAACCTTCTAGCAACCCGACAATGAGAAAGTTCCTCAAATCCAGTGATGGAAAAGTTCCACAAATCTAATGATGAGAAATTTGATCATTGGAACTGTTAGAGTTTTAGGTGACTCTACAACACCCCTAGGATCAAATGAAAGACCAAGATAACTTCCACAAGAGATTGGCAAGACAATTGCATTAAGATGCAAGAATGATATTATTGATCATGGACATGATTAAAATATACATAATAGGCCTCCTTATATAGGAAAGGAGATAAGACACAATGATAAGGAGCTGATAAGATATCACCTATGCTAGGTGTAATCACATGTCCACCAAATGTGGATCATCCTCCAGTATGCAATAAAGTATGTGCAATGGATTAGGATGATAATGTGATAAGAGCACGAAAGGTGGATCTCACACACAAAGAGGTATGTGATGAAAACTATCACACCTAAAGTGAAAATTCTCCTACACCATGTGCTTGAATGAGGTGCACACTCCTAGGTGTCTCAATCACAAAATACTATGCAATGCATTAACCTAAGTAAGATTAAGTTAAGTGTAATTAGGAATATTTAATTACACCGACAGGAACCCCTAAAACCTTCCATCGACTCAATTATGAGCAAGTTCTATCGATCCAACAATGAAGCTTGTTTTAACCTTTTTTGGAGAATAAACTATGGACAAACTAAGTGCTTTGGAGCTATGAAATTGAAATTTGAGGCATTTGAGGCCAAATCATGAATTGGACCTCTCTCAGAAATTTAAAATTTGAAACTTTATTTTGGGTCTAAAATTTCAATAAACTCCATTTGCTTTGGGCATGGGAAAAATACTAAATTGAACTTTGAAGCTCTGCAAATGAACATTGCCCAGTACATGAATATGTGGATAATTGCAAACACCAAATTGTTTGACTTGAAAATCAATTGACCATGAAATATTGATCTTTTAAGTAGTCTATCTTCATGTATTGTACAAACAACAAAACTTTTCCAAAACCTTCCAACTTGTTGTTTTCAAAACACATCAGAAATGATACCTAGGGATCTAAAAATGGACATGAACACTCACATATGTCATATTATTATGCTTACTAAGTGGATTCTTGTGGTAATTATTCATCTCAAGTTATTACTCTTCAAAGTTGGCTACTTGGAAAGAATTTGTAGGGGCGATGGAAAGTGCTAAAGTAAATTTTCACATCATAGGCACTTCATATTTTCCAAAAATATGGACGTACTAACAAAGTATGTAGTTTGATTTATTTATTTTGATATTCCAATAATAGTCCTAGTTGGAAGAGGATTGATAGTGGGGAATATTGTTATGAATTGAGCTTCCACTATCAAGGATGGATTCTTTTCGATGGTAAAAATGGACATATACTATCTATTTTTGTAATGCACTACCAAGAAACCCTTAAGAATAAGAGCTAAACATACATAAGAATGCATGTAATATTATTTTTGGAAATATTTGAGTTAATCACATGCAACATACAAAGTTCTAAAGTTCAAACCTCTATATTTGGTCAAATTGTTGACATACAACACAACACAAGTGGAAGAATTAAAACCATGAAGTGATAATCAAGGAAGGGGAAAGGTATCTTGCAATACCCCTCTCATAATTTAATTTTCCATTATTGGCCAAACTCTTTTAGGCCACTTTTCATGTGTGTATTAGATCCTCGAATAGATTTGGTGTTGTGTGCTATAAATGTGTCACACTTCTATGAATCATTACATTCAAGAACAGTCAAGAATGAGGTCTCAAAAATCGATCCATAGCTCCCTAGGCATGGAGTGCAAGGGTTTTTAAGAATGCTCTTAGCTAGAGCTATTAAGCCAATAACCTTGCTAGTAAACCATGCAATGGGAGATTCAAAGAAGACAAGGGCAAGAATGCCAATATCCTCAAGAATCAAGAATGAAAATGCAATGCAATGCTATGCTAGAAATGGAAATGCAAGCTAAGCTATGATAATGAAAGATGCAAGTATTACAAAGCCTCCTAGTTAAGCTAGATGAATTAATCTAAAGCATAAAGGAAACTAAGCTAAGTATGAAGCTATGAATGTCATGATAATGAAAGAAATGAAACTATGATAACATGTAGATGCAAAAGCTAAGAATGCTTCAAATCTTCAAAAGCTCCAAATTTACCTAGAAAACCTGCAGCATAACATTAGCATAAAAAGTTGAGAATCTAGAATGAAGAAAAGAGCTCTCCTTTTAAAGGAATTGCAAAGGAATGGACCATGGAGATTAAGAGGCAAAAGATTTAATCAACGGTGGAGCTTGAAGAGGGAGCAATCTATGTGCACAAGTATCTTCCAATAGGAAAATAGGAGTTGACTTTTGTGTCCATATGAGACAAAAAGTGCTTTTTCCCTTTTTATAAAATAAGAAATAATGCTTTATTTGTGCAACTTAGGATAAGAGGAAAAGTGGGGGCTTTTTATTTATTAAAAGGGGAGGAAATATTCCTTTTAAATAAATAAAGACTTGGGATAAAATGGTTAGCCCATAGAAAATAATCGAATAAATGATAGAGCTAGGATTTGATCAAGAATAAGCAATTTATGATTTAGCAAAAGGGGCTAATAGTCTAGATGACCATTTTTAGGTGTATACATTTGCCCCTCTTTGACTAATGTGTGATCGATCTGGGAACACATGTAGTCAAATAATGAATTTGAAATGTGAGATCAATTTGGGATCACAAAGCAACTCAGATCAGCCAAGAAAGCAAGAGATAGCCAAGAAGGCAAGCAATAGCATTCTGACTCCAAAGAATGAAGTGCAGAAAAATAGCAAATTCTGCATGGTCAGACTGGTAGCGACAGTACTGAACACTTAGGAAAGAGATAGCCAATAAGATATGATGTGTCTACCCCCTTGGGATCGAAAGTGAAATCCAAGTAAGGGAAAGCAGAAGCAAGAGCAACATAATCAAATCACTAGAAATCATAATCAAAGAAAAATAATAGAATAACCATCAAGCAATGAAGATATGCCCCACACATGGGACACGGGGCACGAACCTATCGGTCCCTCAACCTATAAACACCATGGAGAGAGGATTGGAACTTGGGATGTGAAAGTGAATGAAAGACTAAAGGTTTGAAAGAGATGGGGATGAAGAGGTGAAGAATGCCGCAACGAAGATCGAAGGATCAAGCCTCGAAAGGTTAGCCAACTGCATGGAAGAAGGAGAAAGATGATTTGGGTGATCAAGGTGAACTCAGATTTCGGTTTCGATCCCGAAATGAATAGAAAAAGATGGGATATGAAAGACAAGAAGTGAAAGACATGATCAGGAAGAAGTGAAAGGTGAGTGCAGTTGATTAACAAGTCCACGAAAGATGAAAGGAGAGCTCTCTCCATATGCAAGATGCAAAACTAACTAACATGAACCTAAGAATGAAAGCTACATGAAAAGTGGTTTACTTGCAAGGTTACAAAGCCAATAGACATCTAATTATCATCATCGAGCGTTATTGGTAGCGTCGCAAGATCATACAATACACACTAGCATAACTATGTAGATCTGAATATGATCTATATCAGGTAGAAATGTGGAAATCCCACCTAGGCATCAAAGACATGCAGGTCAAGATGACTAGTGCAGTGAGAGTACCTAAGTTTGATATAGCAAGATTATGCTCACATCGAGACACAAGAAAGTCAAGATGACTATAAGCATGCACTTGCAAAATAGTCAAGGATAATACCTTGTAGGTCCATAGTGTCAAGTAAGACCAGCATAAATGCTCATGATAGTTAGGATCAACAGAATATACCCACAAGAAGAAAAAGCAATAAAACATGTTCTCATTCCCTCAGTCTTCTAGCTATGCATCATCGAAAACAATCATAGGGGGAGAACAATCAGCAAAGAAATCTTCATAGACATCACACAAAGAAAAATAAAGTCAACATATCTCAAGCGAGTCAAATGTTTAAGTGTGTGTGTAGGTCATAGAGTCAAACTTTGAGTATCGCATCTACCAGTGAGAAATATTGCATCATCGAGACTGCAGGTAGGATATTTGATAAGTGTTGAGAAACACTCGACGCTAGGGTAGTGTTGAAAAACACAGTTGGGGTGGTGTTGAAATACACCATTTGCGAGGTGCCTAAGAAACCCAAATGCACAAAGAGACCCAAGATAAGCTTAAAACAACGTATGCCCCCTAGACTAAGACAAGAGTCAATTCCAGGCTAGGAGAGGCAAAGAGAGAAGTGGAGCGAATGAGCGCCACACAAGACTGATAGACATAGGTGCAGAGGGTCTCAAGCAGCGCCTGTTTCTAGGTTTTTACCACTTGATAGATTTATTGCAATTTTTTCTTTTTTCATTTTTTTGTATTTTTGCTACCAAGGCGCCTGTTTCCAGGTTTTCACCAAGGCACTTTTTCTATTTTTTTGATTTCTTGAATTTTTTGATTTTTTTGATTTTTTCAGCACTATATATACTTTTTAGGATTTTTTCAGCATCATATATCAATTTTTTTGGCATTTTTTCAGGATCAATAAGATATGTACAAAGAATGCCCTAGACAGAATGGGCATCGAACTCATGAGCAAGATCACATCGTGTAGTCCCAATGTCTAGCAAGGTGGGGAACAAGAGGGAGTAGCAAGCTAGTGGAAGAGATGGACGACATGAGAATGAAGGAGAATGAAGGGAAGAAATCCTCAAAGGCAAACTCCTCAAGAGTACCCAAGCTAGGGAAAAATTGTTATGAAAAGCATATTTGGACAAGCAATGAAAGGACAACATAGGATAAGCCTCAAAAGCGTGGTATAAGAGCAGGAAAGGATGCAGTCCAAAGGAGTAGACATGTCAAGAGACTTCATAGCATCGTGTTTTACTCTTTTTATTAGATCAAGACCAAAGGGGAAAAGGATAGCGAAAGGCTAGAATGAATGGAGGAAGAATAAATATGAAGGCTAAACATGAATGGAATGAAAGCAAGATCATCGTAAGATAGCTCACAAGATAGCCAAATATTCGCGTATAGGTCAACATTGTCAAGATCAAAGAGAGAAGACAGAATGAATGAAATATGTAGAAGAACTACGCATGACGCCTGATTGCCAGGTTTTCATCATGGTACTTATCCAAGGTGCCACAAGGGAGTGGTTTTCACCATAGGATGAATTTATTTCTCTTTACTTTTGCTACCAAGGTGCCTATTTTCAGGTTTTCACCATGGTACATTTTCAATTTTTTCATTTTTTTCTATTTTTTGAATTTTTCATTTTTTTTGAATTTTTTCTTTTTTTGGAAGAAGACAATCTTTTTAGATAGTGCTCCTTGAAAGGATAAACCATGATATGCCAAGGATTCAAAATCATATGCTCAAAGATGCTGATAGGGAAAGGAAGATGGAAGATAAAAATGGAGGATAAGGTTTTTATGCAAAGCGAGTGAGGTTGGAAGATAGGAGGAATAGGCAAATGAGGAAAAAGGATAGAAGGTAGAAGGATAATGAATGGAAGGATTGTGAAAGGGTAGATGGAAAGGAAGGCAAGATCAACATCAACACACACCTTGAAGGGTGGTGAGAGTATGGAGGGAATTTGAATAAAAGAATACGTGAAAGAATATGGTGAATATTTAGCAGAGGTTGTGGTTCAGGTGCATGGAATGGAAGAATGCTTTTGGAAGAAGATGAAGTGGGAGCCTTTGGAAGCCTTAATGTCAACTTCACTTTTTGTTCAATATTAGACTCTCTCAAGAGAGACTTTGGAATCCATATAGCCTTAGGCTTTTGATTTCTTTTTGATGATTTAGAGAGAATGTCTTCAATGATGGATTTTGGAACCCATACTTGTCTTATAGTTTTCTTCTTAGATATCTCTTTTGACTTTATGCATCCATGTCGATTAGAGGAGACATGGTGATCTTCTTTTTTTGATGGATTCTTGTATTGCTTCTTTTTCTTATATTGAGCATTCAAGTTACTTCCAAAAGACTTGGGACTTGTGGAAGAAGAAGGAAAATATGACTGGTTTAAATGGGTGGGTGGATGAAAAGGATTCAAGGGTATGCATCTATGTTGATCTTGAGGAAAGATAGGAGATGGAGGGACGTAAGGACCCAAAATGGATGACGAATTAGGAGAATTAGGAGGGCAAAGTGAAGGGATATAAGGACCCAAAATGGAAGGAAGATGTGAAGCCCTTAGTATTGGTGGAGGAGGTCCAAGGATGGAGGTGGAAGACGCAAAAGGATAATCAATAAGTTCATCAGCATCTATATCACAACCAAGGATATCAGCATCTTTAGAGTGAGCATTAGGATTTTCAATAGGATCATGAATATCTTGAATAGGAGCAGTTTCTTTGATAGGATCATTCAAAGATTGCAAAGACTTAGGAAGAGAAGAAAGTGGAAGTGAACATGGAGTGGTAGAACAAGAAGATTGAAGGCTTTGATCTTGACAATGATTGTTGGGTAGCATAAGCGTATCAAATTTTTTTGGATTTTCAATAGGCTCAACATTGGAAGTAACAACACCATTTTTAATAACATTAATGGAAGTATCATCTTTGGAAAGCGCAAGCATAGTAAGGTTATTTTGAATGTCAATAAGCTCAATAGTGTAAGTAGTAGTTTGATCTTGCTTAGGAGAAGACTTGAGCGGATGAGAGACATCATGAAAAGAATTGGATGACATGGAGGGTTCTTGTTCTTGATCTTTTTTTATGTTTTTTTCTTTATCATTTTTAGAGTCCTCTTGACATGGAGCCACTTCTAAGGACAAGGAAGCATGTTGGAATTGTATGGAAGACTTTAGAAGAGATGGTGAAGGACTAGCTAAATTAGGCATTATAGCATTGAAAGGATTAGGCTCTTTAGGTTTAGCATCATTAGAAGTATTTTCAGCCAATTGAAGGTTAGCTTGAGTTTCTTTAAGAGGTAGCCCTTGAGGATAATTGTAGGGAACTGCATGAAAAGTATTAAGATTTTTGTTGGATGAAGGATTTATGAAAGATTTGGAAGACTCAGAAGCTTTAGGAGATGTATGAGTATTGGAAGAAGTAGGGGATGGAAGGGGACCATCACAAGACAAAGGTTCATTATTAACATGATCTTGCTCAGAAGTGCAATTTTGATTTTCAGCAATGGATTTCTTAGAGGAAAGATTCTTGTAGTAGTAACGTTTATAATCAGCGCATTGCATTTCATAGTCCTCAGCAGTAGTAGATGGATCATCATCAAGGTATTGTCTACAAAAATAACCAAACTCTCTTTTGAAATTAGAATCATATGGATCACCATCACAATCTCTCCAATATGACAACCCATTTTCAGTAAGCACAAGTCTGCGACTAGGACTCTGAGGAATAGAGGTGTCATAAGTATCACTACATTGTCCATCATCATAGTCATCAAAAGTATTACAAGGATTTTCATGTTGCTCATTATGGTATGGCTCATGAAGAAAAGCAAGACTCTTGGGGGAAGTAGAGGAAGAACAAAATCGTGAAGAAGAGGAAGGTGAAGACCTAGTGAAAGAAGAAAACTTAGCTAAGGAAGAATTCGAATGATGTTGAGAAGAGTCATGATAAGATTTGGAAGTTGAAGAAGGAGAATAATGTCTGGAAAAGGCATGGTAAGATGTGGAGGATGAGGAATGATGAGAAGACCTAGAAGATAAAGAGTGTTTGGAAGAAGAAGATTGTGAGAGAATCATGTCTATAATCCTAGCAAAGGTGTCGGACTCAAGCATCTTTTTGTTTACTCTTGCCTTAAGTTGATGACTTGTGGGATGGTTGGAAAAATAATACTGTTCGAATTGAGCAATGAGTTCAAGATCATCCCTTCTCAAGAGAGGTTCTATAGCAAGATAGTTGAAACTCATGATTCTAGAAGAGGAGGAATCAAGCATGGAAGAAATGAATAGAAGAGATGAAATAGAAGAAAGTAGACTAGATAATAAGAGGAAAATAATTAAGAAGACATGAAGGATTTAGGAAGAACCGTGAAGAAAGAAGAGAAAGAATGAAAATGGGAGACTAGAAAGACATGATAGATGTAGAAGAAAGAAGACCAAGAGTCATTTTGAGAAAATTGATACCATTGAAATTCATTTGGATATTGAGCAACATGTAATAACCCCTAAGATCTGACCTGGACTGACCAAGGAAGACCGAAAATGACACAAATCAAGCCGACAACAAATGTTCACTATGTGATAGTTTCAAGGCAAAAAGTGTGACTCTTGACCAGTGAACGTGAAAACTCAGTTTTGAAAGCAAGTTGGTCAATGTTGTAGGTTGTAAGTTCAATTTCACAGTTTAGAAATACAGTAATAGCAGATAATAGACAAGTTTGCAAATAGTAGGTGATCAAACATGTCATAGAACACTTGAATCAAGGGCAAAAGCAACCTTGTCAAGACAAGCACTTGTGATATCAAAATAGAAAAAGCACCTTATGAAGACTACTGATTGTTTGTATGTTGAGAATGTTTACACTGGTATAGTACAATCAAAGACAATTCAATCAATTACTACCTAGAAGGACAAGGCTCATTATTTAGCAACTTGGCCCACAACTTGATGCTCCCTTGCCTCACACCAAGTGGTTACCCACAAGAGATATTGGCATTGTCATGGAAGTGTCAAAAACACAACCAAAGGAACACATATGGTGAGTATCTTGGGGTGATCTGGGTAAGTCCACTTGGATCAATCCTTGCACCAAGAAGCTAAGCGGCTAAAATAAGGTGGCTTCTAACTAATGGTTCATAGTAAGGGTTTCCGTTCATAACACCCCTCTTACTCCTCATAAAGGACTAAGACCTCGCGGCCTCAAGAGTACCTTAAGCATTCTTGCTCAATGCTTTCCCCATGGTCGCAATCCCATGAGCTACTCACATCAAGCGAAGACAAGTGTTATGTCTACCAAGGTTTTGTGTCCTCAATAGCCTTGAGATTATAGTGAGTTGGAATCACTCGCCACCAAGGAAAATGATGACAAGGTTGTCCCCACTTGGGTCGTTCCTCTTGATTGCTCAAGAGTAGGCCCGCTAAAGGATTCTAACAACTAAGCAAAAAGTGGATTAACTCTTGAGGTTCAAGGTTTTTGGTTCACCACAAGGGTGAAGAGCATACTCCCCTATCTCAAGAATCTCTCCCAAACACACCAAGAAAAAATTTAATTACCCACTTGCTTTCAAAATCCCAAGATGGGTCAAGATTTCTATTTCACCACAAGGGTGAAGAGCATACTCTCCTACCACCTCAAAATTCTTACAACAAGGTATTAAGTGCCTATGAAATGAAACAACTAGTATCTACCGCACTCAATAAATAAAGCAATTAAACAAGCACTTGATTTAGTTTTTATGCTTAGGGCAGCCCTACAAAAACCATTAGTAGCCCTCTTTGACATGCGTTCTTTTGACAAATTTCAAGCAATGAGAGCACCTACAAGCACAACTTGTTAGCTCCACAATGGTTAGGACATCAAAAATTAGATAATCTGCATGTAAAATAGCTAATCAAATGATAAAATCTGAAAATGAAACCATCATGGTTGGATTAGGCTTGGAAAGACCTTTCCAACGATATATCACACTTTGATTTTCAAAAAATTTCAAAAAGATAGCTAAGCACCCGAAACTTGCAAGATGGATAAAATAACTCAAAAATAGCTCACTGTCAGGTACAAACACCAGTATCGCATGATACTTCGTAGTATACTGGGCAATACTTTTCTATCTGTGTGATATTTCGCTCGACACCAGGTGATACTTCGCCCGAGACCAGGCAATATTCTCTACTATAGCTAGGCGATACTTCTGACAAGCGAAGTATTGCACGCGCATACAGAGGTATATCACGCGATACTTCTGAAAAGTATACACGACAGTCTGAGACAAAAAAATAGAGACTAAAAATTAAGCTAAAAACTTGTCAAAAAATTGACGAAAAATGATGGAAATGCAGAAAAGGAAGGGACAAAGCTAGTCTCCTCTGCCCCACGGTGGGTGCCAAAAATGTGTGCTATAAATGTGTCACACTTCTATGAATCATTACATTCAAGAACACTCAAGAATGAGGTCTCAAAAATTGATCCATAGCTCCCTAGGCATGGAGTGCAAGGGTTTTTAAGAATGCTCTCAGCTAGAGCTATTAAGCCAATAACCTTGCTAGTAAACCATGCAATGAGAGATTCAAAGAAGACAAGGGCAAGAATGCCAATATCCTCAAGAATCAAAAATGAAAATGCAATGCAATACTATGCTAGAAATAGAAATGCAAGCTAAGCTATGATAATGAAAGATGCAAGTATTACAAAGCCTCCTAGTTAAGCTAGATGAATTAATCTAAAGCATAAAGGAAACTAAGCTAAGTATGAAGCTATGAATGTCATGATAATGAAAGAAATGAAACTATGATAACATGTAGATGCAAAAGCCAAGAATGCTCCAAATCTTTAAAGGCTCCAAATGTACCTAGAAAACCTGCAGCATAACATTAGCATAAAAAGTTGAGAATCTAGAATGAAGAAGAGAGCTCTCCTTTTAAAGGAATTGCAAAGGAATGAACCATGGAGATTAAGAGGCAAAAGATTTAATCAACGGTGGAGCTTGAAGAGGGAGCAATCCATGTGCACAAGTATCCTCCAATAGGAAAATAGGAGTTGACTTTTGTGTCCATATGAGACAAAAAGTGTTTTTTCCCTTTTTATAAAATAAGAAATAATGCTTTATTTGTGCAACTTAGGATAAGAGGAAAAGTGGGGGCTTTTTATTTATTAAAAGGGGAGGAAATATTCCTTTTAAATAAATAAAGACTTGGGATAAAATGGTTAGCCCATAGGAAATAATCGAATAAATGATAGAGCTAGGATTTGATCAAGAATAAGCAATTTATGATTTAGCAAAAGGGGCTAATAGTCTAGATGACCATTTTTAGGTGTATACAGGTGTTATTTATGTTTATGGTTTTACCGACCCCATACCTGCATGTGTTTGGTTGGCATGTATGTTTTATATTTTTGTTTGATGTGCTTGATATGGTTGAGGGACAAAGTCATAGTTACTTTCTTGCGAGATCCACACGATCAACCAATCCCCATCATTGTCTGTTATATAATTATACATGTATGTACATGCTCATCTTTTATGCAAGATTTCAGGTATTGGGCATCAACTTCCCTGAATTGCCAAGATGAGCATGCCCTATCATAATATCTCAATGGTAAGAGGGGAGATAACATACAGGTCCAATCCTGATCCAAGTCATTGATTGTCTTGGAATAATGGACAAGTATCTATTTTTTCTACCTATCTGAATTCGTCAAGGCGACATAAATTTGTGAGCCCTTCCCTTGAGTTTGTTTGTTATTTGAGTTAGTTGATTTCTGTGTGTTGTAAGTCATGTGAGTTTGTTGTGTGGTTTATTTGGTTAAAATAATTAAATTAAGGTTAATTATGAAATTAGAATTATTATATCTTATGAATTTCAGAATATTAAATATAAGAATATTTAATTATTAAGAGTTAATTAAATACCTTTGTTTAATTAAAAGTCTAATTATGGAAATTGAAGATGTAATTAAATATTAAATTTAAATTAGAATTTAAATGTATAGATAATATCAATTGATAATTATTTATCAAGTTGAATGTTATTAAGATGTCATAAATATTAAATTAGTAAATTAAAATATTAAATACAATTCAATTTGCACATTTAATTAATAAAGTGAAATATGATTTTAAGTTAAAGTCGAATTAGGAGTTGAAAATTAGAAATGTGCATATTTTATTATTAAAATTATAATTAATCATGCAAAGAGGGTTTGATAAAAATAAGCTCGTAGTTAAGTTCTTATTTTGGTGATTTGGAGTTAAGTAATTCTTTTATTATTTTTGAGTGGAGTTCATCTTGTTTTTGGAGTTGCATGTTTTGAAAACCTAGCTTGTCAGGTTTTCTATATTAGGGGGTTTTGGGTTATTATTTTATGATGTCTATTAGGTTTTGGAGAATCATGGTGCTTGGAAGTCAAACGAATTATTTTAAAGCTTGGGTTTTTGGGAGTCTTCGATTTTACCTTATTTGTTGTATTCAGTTGGGGAATTTCAGGTAGGGTTTGAAAAGCTATGATTATCGTTCTTTTGAAAAGATTGTCTACTTTGTGATTGTTGAAAATTATGGTTTTATTTGGATTGTGGATTACTGTTTGATTTTTTATTGTTTTCAATTTGAATTGGTTATTGAATGTCTTTTGCAAAAACCCAAAATTTGTTTGAAGAACAATAGGGAAAAACTTGAAATTTTTTCAGTTAGATTTTTTTTTGTATTTGTTGTTGAAACCCTAGGAATTAAATCAAATTAAAATAGATATATAATATTTGCATATGAGCGTAATCTTTTTATAGAATTAAAAGAAAGTAGTAAAGAATATATACATTTGAAAATATATTTAATTATTTATATACATTTAAAATATATTTAATTATTTATATACATTTAAAATATATTTATTTATTTATTCATTTTTAGATTTGAAATATTTAAAAAAGAAATATTATTTTATTAATTATTTTATTTTTTTTTGAATTATTATTATTGTTTATTTATTTCAAAAATAATAATAAAAAATAAATAAATATTAATTGATTTTTTATATTTAGAAAATTTAGAAAATTATTTTATTATTAAATACATGGCGTTTTGATATGCATGGAGATTTTAGTTAAATACTTATTTAAAAAGTATATATGCATGAGATTTTATATGAATATTTTCTTATTAAGTCAAACTAGACTTTAATAAACAAAATTGTTTGTTCTTAAACAACTAAGACTTGTGTTATGGTTTGACTACTTGGTATATTCTATTGTCTTGTTTGATGTTGTTTATTCGGAGAAATTATGTTGCCTTTAAGAATGGTATACAAAGGCTTGGGGGAGGGGGGGGGTTGTCTTCTATGTGACATTTGCATTTTCAATATTTTTGTAATGTTGACTTGGTCACGATTATTTTTACCCAACCTGATTTCTTAAGATCATTACTTTGTGATCTCTTTGAGAGGGTGTGTTATATCATGTTATGGTTTGAGGATCAACTTGTAATTGTGGGATTATGGTTTGAGGACCAGTGTGAGTTTCAGTTATCTTTTATGGAACTAAAATTGATTATCATGATTTATATGATTTGTGAGATCTGTTTGTGATCTATGAGCCTAGGGGAGGTTAAATAGGTGCATCTTAGGGGAGTGACTTACAATATGGGTCCAGGGCACAAAGAGGCCCATACCAGGATAATCTATTGTAAGTTGTGCAATAAGTGATAACTTAATAAATTTGTTAGACAACATTAATAAGATAATTGTATGCCTTGCCCATGTCTTGGGCGCTCGTATAGGCTAAGGATGAGAATGGGATGATACTTAGAGAGTAGGTATGATTAGAATTCCTCATCTTCATGAAAGGGTATTCTGGTTCTGCATGGGTCATGTTGAGGGTCCGGGGTCCAGAGTAGCTAGTCCAGGGTAACTCAACTTGATAAATGCTCGAGGGTCCAATGTCTAGAGAGACCAGTCCAAGGTAACTCAAGTAGTTGGCCATGTGATGAAACTCCCATAGCATGTAGCCTAAGTCTCCTTCGTAGTTTCCGCATTTTCCTTTGGTCCAGTATGTCTTTGGTATTTAGTATTTGGTGGTTGGTATTTGTTTGGTCTTTAGTATTTGGTGGTTGGTATTTATTTGATAATTTGGTATTTGGTATTTTGGTACTTGTTGGTATTTTGATATTTATTATCTTTTCTTTATCATTAGTTGGCGGTACCTTTTGAGATAGAGAGCTTTCAAGATCCCTTACTTAGGTGTTATGTTGTGTTGGATTTTGAGATTGTTATCTAAGTGGGGTCTGTTGTTATCTCCTCAACATGGTGGGATTGGACCTTTGGTTCCATGAGGTCGGGTTGTAGTGATTTTTTTTACCATTTGAGATTCCAACGTTCCTGTACCGATGCTAGATGATGCTTGTTGATGTTACCTTCTTCGTATATCTGTACCTTGCATTAGTGCTTTAGATGTGATTATTTTGGGATATTGTACTATAATTTCTACTCAGTTATTATTACATACCCTACGACTTGTGCAGATGATGTTGTTTCATTGTGTATACCTTATGGTATTGGTTGTATCTATGTTTCTTTTATATAAGGTTGTACTTGTTATTCATTTGTATATATGATATTTGTAATTATACTTAATTCTAAATAATTAATTAATGTATACATAATTTTACGTCATGGAACCTTTTAGAGTCGTTAACTATAATTGAGTTGTACTTATGTACTTGTTTGTATCTTATGTTGTATTTCTTTTGCATTGTTATCATTATTGTTTTGTAAACTCTTAAAAAAAAATTATTTTGTAAAACATAGCAACATGTTTTAGGTTAAGTTCTCATGGGTTCCCTTGCGGGACATTACACATCTCAAAAATATAAATTTCAATGAGGTGATTAAAGTCACATGAGATAGTCCCCAAAGTTTCAAAATTCAACTTAAAAAATTAGAACTTTTCCTTGGTTATGTAGGTGTCATATATGGGCTCCAACAAGAACTAAATCACACACAATCTACATTAACACCACTCTAAATCACTCTAAACCCACTCAATACCCTTAAAGGGTTCCCAAGAACCTAAATATCTAATTGACATCTTCATGGAGTGAAACTGAGGTCTTGGGACCTCAAAAACCTTTTCAAACTCAATCAAAAGACTTAGGCACCCACAATGGACACATAAATCCTAGAAGGACACATGTATGCCAGGAGGATGTGTCATAGTGCACCATATTCCCCTAGATGCACTAATGTCCAAGACTCGCGCTAGTGTCCAAAATTTGCACTAATGTTCACTAGTGATAGGTTTATGTGTTGTCATCCTTCAAATGTGCAAGTATCCATGATAGTGAGATAATTAAAATCATTGTGACAAACCCCCAGGACACGATAGACACATTTTTTGAAGACACCTAAATTGAGAGAAATCATTAAAAGATTCACAAAAAGAGTGTGTAAAAGCATTCCTGGGTCACCAGGGGACACCTACAAGAAAAGACAAGTATGGGTGGACCTTAAACATATTCAATCCACCCTAAACTTGTTGAATGTGATTCTAATACTCTCAAAAAGTCCCAATTACCTTAATAACACATTGAGACACTCTGCAAGGCTTTCTCATTTGTCCAAAATAAATACTTTGCTAGCCTAGTGTGTTAGGTGGTTTAGTCTTAAAGGTGCTTTCATTAGCTAAAAATTTAGGTTCTATATTAGGATGTTTTGTAGATCACACTCTCCCATATTTAGCCAAAAAGTGTTGTGCAGGTGTTCTAATTGACATAGTCTATGAGTTATCACTTGTTCAAAATCTGGAACTTTGTGTCTTAGTATGCTCTTTGAAACTCCACTAGTTTCAACAGTTGGATCGATAACATGCACACATAAGAGATGATAAAATATTGTATTTATAGTAGATTTACTAAATCAAACCCTAGGTAGAAATTAATCTCCACTACAACAATAATAGATGTGCAAGAGCTTACCCCTAGTAGGGAAAACAATAAAAAAACTTAAAGGAAATGTTGAATTGATGGTTTTATAGTATCTAGATAATAGATATATAAATAAAATACATGGTATCTACATAAGTGAGGATTCCCCTATGAATTTCTACCCATCTTTCTTTCTAGACTATTCCTTTTAAAATCCCTATCTGCTCACACAACCGCTCTTCAAGTTGGACTCTAATTTAAAAAAAATAGTATCTACTCATCTGCTTTTTGTCCAAAATTTTAAGTGGTTAAGTCCATTTCTAGATTTAGCAAAGACAATTAAATTGTGTCTCATAATCTTGTGGGATTAGTCTAATTGTGCCTCCTAATTTTGAGGAGTTGGTTTGCATCAAGTTCTTGCATACTACCATACAATATTTCTCAAATACATCATATGACCTTGCACATGGTTTTATATGCTAGCATTGAAAAAAGTCATATATTTCTCACATAGAGTATCTACATCCACATGTTATGTATCCATATAAAACACCATCTAGTGACCTCAATAATATATAACACAATCACTGAACTAATGTTATGCACATTTAACACATGTATGCACATGTTACCACAATACAACATGCAATATTTAAATTTGGCATGTTCCATGACTCCATCCATATAATTAGTGTCCCATAGGCATGTGACTCTTGTCAACATATTTGTGGATCCTCTCTAATGATTTACTTGTAAAAACCCATACATCATACACTTTAAAAAGTGGAAGAGCTATAATATATTCTTATCTTACCTCTCTATATAGTTATCACATTCAATCTAAATGGAAGTGACATCTTTTTCATAACCCTTTTGTAGCTAAGTGTGCCTTTATTTGTATACATATTTTCCTTACCACATTTGATGACATTTTTGCATTACTAGCTAATCTACAAGATTTTCCCTAGTTCATCTTGGGAATTAGATAATTAGTATAAGATATAAATATCTTATTTCAATTCAAAAAATGTGAACAAAAACTAAGTAAACTTGGTGTACCTAGTTTGGATCATGAAATATTTTATGAGCTTCAAAGAGAAATGGTCAATAATTAAATTCTCAAAGTCTTAGTTAAAATTCAACAAATATTCAACATCACTTTGTAGATCATACAATTCTAAGGAACTCAGTGGGTAGTTCCATGATTTTATAAACCACATTTGACTAAAACCACACAACTCTACACAATTTGTACAATATTAAAATTCTTTCAAACTTCATGTTAATCTAAATATTCCTATGTTTGAAAGTAAAATCAATGTTTTAGCACTAGATGTTTGGATTTAATATCTCAATCATTATTACTAACTCCAATTATGTATTGATGTTGAGAAGGTTTCCTTCAAGTATTAGATTGGTGATAATCACTTAGGGCCCGTTTGGGTGTTGGAATACCAAATGCTAATATAGTCAATTCTGGAAGATAGATATCCTCAAAATGATTTCCAGAATATGTGTTGGAATTGTTTGGGTGCCACAATCCAAAATTGGAATATGCACTGAATAATTCATTATTTTATTGTTTAATTTCTTAGAATAGCTTTAAGCATGATCTGGTGCTCTAGCTCACGGTCTCACACAACCCTTCTATTCCCGCTCTTGGCCATAGTCTCAGAAGGCAAATTGGTCTGCAAATCAATCATCCATGTGATGAAACACGCAGCCAAGACGAGTATGGGCGGTCGTGGATCTACAAAAAGTTGATAAGCAAGAGGTTTTTACTATTCCTGGATGAGGTTTGGGGAAACAACGACGACAATTTGCTAGAGGAGTTGGGCGTGCCAGTCGTGGCTGCAGAGAATTCTCCCATGCAAACGTGACTGTGAAGGGTGAAGATGTGAAATGGTGAAAATGCCCAGAGGAAAGAACAGTTGCAAAATGTGCCACAGTGAAAATTCCCTGGCGGATGTCAAACAAAATTTTACATGCACGCGGACCCGACATACTTTTCAAAATAGGCATTTGAAAAGTGGAATTTCTAATTCCACCTTTTCAAGTGGAAGATGAAATGCCCATTTTGGGGGCAAAATTGGAATTTCAAAATTCCAATTCCAATTTGTTGGATGGACACAAACATGGAATTACATTATCCGAAAATCTAATTCTGGAATTAGAGCTCATATTCCATGCACCAAGCAGGCCCTCAATGGACAACATGACAAAGATAACCAACCAATTCCAACCTATGATGACTTTGTGGATTCTCTACAAGAGATTTTTTACCCCCTTAACCATTTGGAGGATCAAACATTGAAGTTCCAACAATGAAAGGGCCAAACTATGAAGAATATATCATTGAGTACCACAACCTTCTTCACACACTTTCATGGGTATTTTTAGTGGATCAACATCAAGTTTTAAAATACATTGATAGATTATCATCATCCATTTTTGGTGAAATAGAGTTTTTATTTCAACCATTTTGGGACAAGCAATAACATATCTTGTAGAGTTGAAAACTGTATCCCTCTATAATTTCACACTCATTTTGGGTTTACCTTTGTGGTTGTCCCTCAAATCCCTTATTCATGATTCATGTGTTTAATGCATTGCCAAATTTGAAAGCTCAAATCAATTATTAGCTCACTAACCTTGGTTTTGGCCTAGAAAGTCAAAATTGTGGCACCTAACAACACAGTCCTCTTGGACTATGATGTCTAGTCCCCTAGTCTGTCATTTTTGGGCCCAAATTTGAACCTCTAACAATTGGAAAAGTGTAGAGTGAGAAAGTGCTCCCTAATGTTGGCCTTCTTCAAAATTTAAACATAAAATGTGTAGATTATGTATAAATACAATTCCCTCCCCCTCATTTGAACATCCTACATACCCTAATTTCAAGTCATTAAGAGTTCCTTAATTGAGCACTTTTAGTTAGGCATCTTCAAGGTAAGATCTAAAGTAAAACATTCAAGCATTCAAGTTCAACAATCACAATTAAGTTATAAGGGGACAAAAGGATAGGTCCTTCATTTTCCGTTGTTGCTCCCCAAAGGTTTATCTTATGCAATGGTGTGGGATTTTTTCCTGAGCTGTTAGTTTTCAAAGTCTATTCTTGGCAGCGTTCATGTTTGTATTTCTTGGGAGTTCTAGCCTCTTGTTTAGGCTGGTTTGTTGTGCTTTGGGTGTTCTTAATGTCCTATCTTTAGTTTCACCTTGTACAAGGTTTCAGGGCCCCTTCAAAACATGTTTTTACCTTATTGAAAAATAATCACAATTAAGTTTATGAATTCCTCCATGAATGAAGGCACACATTAACTCCTTATCAAGACACATAAAGCTTTGTGAAGGATTAAAGGCAAGAAGTTCATAAAAAGGTGTCATTTGTCCTCATTGTGTGTTGTTTTCTTGTGTGAATATTTTTCCTACTAGTTTTTTGTAGTTGTTTAAGTTTAAATGTGATTAAGTATTCTTGGAGGTCCTCCATTATAACTATATATAAGTGTGTGAGTATAATGTCATGTGGATGTGTGAGTACACCATGTTGCATGTGTTGTGTGAATCTCAATGCATGAATAAAGGTGTTGGCGAGGGTCACATATGAGATTGCACTTGGATCAAAATAAATTTTATTTTGATATACATTCTCATGGTAGTCCACATGCAATTCAAAGTGGGAGAAAAAATAGAATGGTGAAAATAACATGCCTTAAGCTTTTTACCTTCATTTTGGACTCATTTTAAAAGGTTATTCCAATGATGAATGCACAAGTGACACAATTTTATTGAAAATTTATCACATAACCTAAACCTTAACTATTTCGATATACACATATTCCTATAAATTGGTTTTGATCTCTAGATTCATCCATTCTTCACTTAAACCATTCCTTGAGCTTTTAGTTTTCAAACATAAATTTAGGGTCAACCTAACACTTCTAATTAATTGTTATATGAAATTGATGCACAAAATATTTGACTTGCACCTTTTGAAGTTGTACTTAAGGATTAACTCTAGTTCATTTTCATACACTAAAGTATAATACCCATAATTCATGAGATAAGTTCATATCTATAACATTTCAAAAATTAAATTACAAAATTCATTATTACACTACCTACTTAAATCGACAAACAAAGCATTTCTTATGTATTTTTTTATTTCATTCATTTTTTAAAGGTTTAACGTGATATCCTTAGACATTTGACTAAAGGGAAACATTTGAATGATTATTAGCAAAATCCTATCCATAACCAAGTTTTTATGCAAATATATGTTCAAGTACTCAAGATAGGCCAATGTCAAAACATTTGGAGATTGATACAGATTAAATTTATGCATCTAGATCAAATCCACACTTGTGCAAGTCAAATTTGTAGGTGTGTGATTTATCCCACAATTGTGGAAGTGACTTGTGGCATCCAAAGACTTCATTGATTCTTAAACATTCATCTAAGCTTCACTAATTATTTGTGCTTGGTTAAATTACTTTTTGACATCTATTACAACTTTTATACATCAAAATTTTAGCTATGTATTATTGTTCTATTCATTTAAATTAGAAAAAATTATTGCAATATCTTTTAATAGTTTCACTTCTTATTTATAAGGTATGTTTTAATCAATGGCTGATTAATTGATTATCCTAAAAGATAATGGAAATTCAAGGTAACACATTTTCTCTTAAAATCTTGAGTTTTCTTTAAAAATGTATTGAAGTCATATGTCGAATAAATCCATGGACATCACAAGATTGAGATTCCAAGCACATTGAGGAAAAAAAACAAGCACATTTCTTTTACACAAGTGAATATAATTAATTTTGTAGTTGTGGTTGAAGAATAATATTGTAAAGACATAAATGACTTTATATAAATATTCAAGGCTAATAAATCTAATACAAGCAATTAAAGAAAATTAATCTATATTAATAATAGCTACTTTGATAACTTTAAATGTGAATCCTCAAAATTGAATATAATTTAAATGAGGGTGATTAGCTTTGGGAACACAAAAAAATTAGTGTTGATTCTATGCAAAATCCTTTCACCAAGGTATACAAACTTAATGCCCATAGTCTAATGAATGTCTCAAGCTCTATACAAATGGAAAAATATATATATATAGGTTGAATTTGAATTCCTCTAAATCAACCTCTAGTGTTGTCAAAAAGTTTGATAAAGGAGTAAGCTATGCCCTACACAAATAATTTGATATGCACTAATCAACTACAATTGACACAAATGATTTGACATATAATTTAATAAACATTTCTTAAATTTCACCTTTTGTGTGTTTGAATTTGTTAAAGTGGCATTTATGAACACCTTACGGGTAGTTGTGAGATAACTAGGGTCAAGTACTCCTAGGCAAGCACTTGTAAAGATAGACTTTAAAACACTGAGTGAATATTTGAAGACAAAAAATGGCCACATGCATATGGCCTATATGGTTACAATGTGGATAATGATTCTTTTATTCCATTAGAAATTCAAGGTAACACATTTTCTCTTAAAATCTTGAGTTTTCTTAAAAAATGTATTGAAGTCATATGTCGAATAAATCCATGGACATCACAAGATTGAGATTGCAAGCACATTGATGAAAAAACAACAAGCACATTGAGGAAAAAACAAGTGAATATAATTAATTTTGTAGTTGTGGTTGAAGAATAATATTGTAAAGACATAAATGACTTTATATAAATATTCAAGGCTAATAAATCTAATACAAGCAATTAAAGAAAATTAATCTATATTAATAATAGCTGCTTTGATAAATTTAAATGTGAATCCTCAAAATTGAATGTAATTTAAATGAGGGTGATTAACTTTGGGAACACAAAAAAATTAATGTTGATTCTATGCAAAATCCTTTCACCAAGGTATAAAAACTTAATGCCCATAGTCTAATGAATGTCTCAAGCTCTATACAAATGGAAATATATATATATATATATATATATATATATATATATATATATATATATATATATATATATATATATATATATATATATATATATATATATATATATATATATATATATATATATATATATATATATATATATATATATAGGTTGAATTTGAATTCCTCTAAATCAACCTCTAGTGTCGTCAAAAAGTTTGATAAAGGAGTAAGCTATGCCCTACACAAATAATTTGATATGCACTAATCAACTACAATTGACATAAATGATTTGACATACAATTTAATAAACATTTCTTAAATTTCACCTTTTGTGTGTTTGAATTTGTTAAAGTGGCATTTATGAACACCTTATGGGTAGTTGTGAGATAACTAGGGTCAAGTACTCCTAGGCAAACACTTGTAAAGATAGACTTTACAACACTCAGTGAATATTTGAAGACAAAAAATGGCCACATGCATATGGCCTATATGGTTACAATGTGGATACTGATTCTTTTATTCCATTAGAAATTCAAGGTAACACATTTTCTCTTAAAATCTTGAGTTTTCTTTAAAAATGTATTGAAGTCATATGTCGAATAAATCCATGGACATCACAAGATTGAGATTCCAAGCACATTGAGGAAAAAATAACAAGCACATTTCTTTTACACAAGTGAATATAATTAATTTTGTAGTTGTGGTTGAAGAATAATATTGTAAAGACATAAATGACTTTATATAAATATTCAAGGCTAATAAATCTAATACAAGCAATTAAAGAAAATTAATCTATATTATTAATAGTTGCTTTAATAAATTTAAATGTGAATCCTCAAAATTGAATGTAATTTAAATGAGAGTGATTAGCTTTGGGAACACAAAAAAATTAATGTTGATTCTATGCAAAATCCTTTCACCAAGGTATAAAAACTTAATGCTCATAGTCTAATGAATGTCTCAAGCTCTATACACATGGAAAAATATATATAGGTTGAATTTGAATTCCTCTAAATCAACCTCTAGTGTCGTCAAAAAGTTTGATAAAGGAGTAAGCTATGCCCTAAACAAATAATTTGATATGCACTAATCAACTACAATTGACATAAATGATTTGACATACAATTTAATAAACATTTCTTAAATTTCACCTTTTGTGTGTTTGAATTTGTTAAAGTGGCATTTATGAACACCTTATGGGTAGTTGCGAGATAACTAGGGTCAAGTACTCCTAGGCAAGCACTTGTAAAGACAAACTTTACAACACTCAATGAATATTTGAAGACAAAAAAATGGCCACATGCATATGGCCTATATGGTTACAATGTGGATAATGATTCTTTTATTCCATTAGAAATAAAATGTTCTCTAATATAATTCACTCTAAATTTATTGCCATAAAATGTTCTCTAATATAGTTCACACTAAATTTACGACACATTAAACATTTTTAAAGAATACAACATATCAAGAATTTACAAAAATATGTGTTAAAATCAACTAACTAATGACACAAGCTAAGAAAATTTAAATTTGAACTTGAACATTTAAATTAGCAATCCCCAAGATTGAACTAATTAAATATATGTACTTGTATACACCTAAAAATGGCTTCATTAATTAATTAAATATTTATTATTTAATTACTATTGACTTGATAAATTAATTAAATATTTATTATTTAATTAATAATTATTCCTCTATTTATTAAATACAATCACCTAAATATGACTAAGTTTCCTAGTCCACCTCACGTACCTAGTCACTTGACACATCACTTTGGCTAAAATAAATAATAATTATTAATTATTTATTGATAATTATCCTCACCCACACATGTCCTATTCTTAAGGGCTATGTGGCCTCATAGGACTTGGTCTCATAACCACATGTCCTCTCTTAAACCAAGTCAAGAGACATTCCCTATTCCTAAGGGGCTTCTCAAGCCACCTCTAAGGGTCAAAGGTGACTCATAGGACACTTGTGCAAAGAGTCCTCATGAGGAAAAGGTCTCTCCCTCTTTCTCTCTTTGGTCTTCGTGAGACACTTGACATGTGTCTTTCCCTTCCACCTTCTTCTCCTCCATGTCAATGTGAGAGGAACATCATCCCTATTCTTCCTCTCACATTCCAACTACATCCCCCTTTCTCTCAACTCCTTCAACCAAGTCAATCCTAGCCCTAGGATCTTCCACCTTTCATTCTCAACCATAGGATTGTGCCACCTAGGCCTAGATCCTCCAAAACTCTATAAAAGGAGCCTCATTTCTCATTTGAGAGATAATAGGTATTTTTGATAACAAGCATTCAAGCAATCAAGCATCCAAGCATTCAAGCAATCAAACATTCCATACAATCACCATTTCATTTGCATTCCATCCATTAGTTTGCATAAGCTATTGTGCACTCATTTCATTCAATCTCCACACTTTGGTAGCATCTTGGGAGAAGGCTTCATTTTGGAAATCTGAGAGCTCAACATCTTCAAGAAATCAAAGCTAGGAGGACAATGGAGACAATCTGCATGGTAGGTGAAGGTAATTAAATTAATTTCATCATTTCATAGTTACTTTGCATTCTTCATTGTGTTTGCATTAGATAGATTCATTGGCTTTAATAGTTAATTTATCATTTCTAGTTGTTAGACATCTAATTTGCATACATTTTTGGCGCTAGAAGGAGGGCCAGCCTCCATTTTTAACATTTTGTTTTCTTAGTTTTCCATGTGCAAACGTTTCTAGGCTATTTCTGTGCATTCATTCACGATTACTGCACATCCATTCATCTGTACTGCGCATTCATTTTAGATCACAACAGTCATTTTTTGTCTTTCCCATTTTTATTTTGATTAAAATCTGCGCATTTGTTCAACTTTGTTGCGCATTTGTTACGATTTTCTGCGCATACATTCAATTTTCTGCGCTTACATTACATTTTGCTGTGCATTAATTATTCTGTTCTGCGCATCTGTTTAATAATATTGCGCATTGATTCACTATTATTGCGCATTTGTTATTGACAGTATTTAGATTAAAATTTTTGATTTATTTTTATTTTAGCTAACCTTTAACAAGTTTCTATTTGTTCTGGTAGCTTTTAGGCTATTTTGTAGGACGTTTAGTAGAAGACCCTATTGCTAAAATTTCTAACATATTTCTTTGCAGGGATTCCTAAAGGGTTTGCAAAATAAACTATAATCTCGTTTGGGCTCTAAAATAAGACATGCATTTGCTTTGTGTGTATTCTTTAGTATAGCTCAAGTGTCTATTGTGTTTTGCTTAATAGCATATCTGTAATCCCAAAATTATAACAACGTATCCTCTCCCCTCGTCATTCGTGGACCTTGGTTGTAAGAGAAACTATTATAATTTTTAGAGGGCAGTCTTTGGTGAGAAAAGAGGTACTCACCCCAAGGAATGACCCAACCGGTAACAGGCTAAAGCCAAGCCCTTCCAAACTAATATATAAAAAATGCTAGTGTGATTAGTCTCACATTAGACAGGTGTGAATTCGTTGTGGCAACCAAAATCTCCTCCAGTACCCTAGTGGTGCGTTAAAGTCCTACTTAGTAGAGGTGAAAGCCTTGCTTTGAAAGGATTGGGAGAGCCCCCTTAATTGGGAAAATGACTTGATCACAACCACTTGAACGGATGTCCTTACTAAAAACTTTTGTTTAGTGGCCAAAAACCTTCTATCTACTGGCTCAAGGAGTCACCCAAGCTCGTGAAGACACCCCACATTACTCACGGTTCATAGTAGAGATCGCAGTTCTTTGGGAAGTAATGACCCATTGAATTTGGAACTTGGTGTGCCTGAGAAGTGAGTGCACTGTAAGGAGGAGCCTGTGCCTCCAAGTTCCTAGGCTATCCGCTGTGAATTTGCATGGCTGGATTTTATTATCCTAGTGGGGATTCAGTAGATATCGTCCTTGCCAACCATAGGATTGTAAGCGTGTTTGTGCATTCATATTAGCATAGTCAGATTAACATCATTTCTATCTTGTGTGCATGTGTTTATGCATTTTTCACTCTGCCAAAACAAAAAAGAAAACCAACCAACACCAGGAAAATCCAAAGCCTTTCAATTCAGATTAGAACTTAAAAACCTGCGCATATATCACATCTTTTTGCGCATTTGATCCAATTTGCTGCGCATTTATTACAATTTGTTGTGCATCTGTTCAGACTGTCT
The DNA here is from genome assembly GCA_027943335.1 of Chamaecyparis obtusa. Lineage (NCBI taxonomy): Eukaryota > Viridiplantae > Streptophyta > Pinopsida > Cupressales > Cupressaceae > Chamaecyparis > Chamaecyparis obtusa. Next base: position 2,465,552 of record BSBK01001088.1, on the reverse strand, counting down.
GTGCTTTTGAGGACTACCAGTCGCATCTGTTACATATTGCTGCGCATTTGTTTAATTTTGTTGCACATTGATTAATCTATCCTGCGCATTTGTTGTTGCACATTTACAACAGTGAGCATTTCCACAAACTTTGCAATTTTCAAAATCACTTTTTTAGATACCCATTTTCATCCTTAGTAAGATTCTGGAGAAACAGTCAAGTTACACAGACCTTTGATCTTTAGTTTGACCATTCATCACTTTTCATCATTCCTTCATCAAGATTCATCAAATCATTTTTCTTCCAAATCTTTGAAATTCTCAATTTTGTGTTGAAACATTATCTTATCCATTAGATTTTGATCTTTGTGAGTTTACCATATCAGGATATATCATCCTTAATCATCAAACTTGCTTAGGTTATTATCTCTTGATTTCTCTTTGTCATATCATAGTGAGATTTATACCTCCTATTGACTTAGAGTTTATCAAGTTGTCCTATCACTTTTCAACATATTTCAATATCTTTCCTATCAATCACTTTCCATACCTTCTCATCAAAAATCTTTCATCCCACAATCAATTCTTTCAATTTTATGGTTCAAACTCGATCTTAGAAATTTAAACAAGCCACCAATCCAGAATCCCTAGACAAGATGGAAGGCAATACCAGCAACGAAGAAAATCTTTGGCCCAAAGCTCCTAAGAAAACTTCACTTTTGACATCCACTGATGAACCCACCGATGAAGAACTTAGGGAAGCTTTACAAGATCCTCAATTTTATCATGTCACAGAAAGACTCTTAGGCTTGGATAAAGAGATGTATTTTCTCATGCTTGCTCAACAAGGAGCTAAGTTACCAAGTGATTTTGATGTTTCTTATCTTAGAGAACCACCTCACACAAATAATCAACAAATTCCTAAAGGTTCTCAAGATACTCATGGAGCAAAGGAAACCAATCAGCAATCCAATGCTTCTCATAGTCATGAACAACACACTATTTCTCAAAATGATCAGCCAAATCACGCTTCACAAAATAATGCTTCTCACAACAATGTTTCCCAAAACACTCAAGGAAACACACCATCTTTGGATCCCGTCCTACAACAAATCCAGATGCTTCAACAACAAATCCGTGACATCCAAACTAGATCATCAACAAAGAAGTATTCCTTGGATGATATATGTCCTTATCCTTTTGATAAGAATTTAGCAATGATTCCATTCCCTCCTCATTTTGAGGTACCAAAATTTGACAAATACAAAGAGAATTTGGATCCACAAGACCACATTCATGAGTTTTGTGCTACTTGTATTGAAGTCGCTCACAATGACACTTATCTTATGTGACTATTTCCATGAAGTTTAGGAGGACAAGCCATGGAATGGTTCTCTAAAGTACCCCTCGACATCAAATCTTTCAATGAGCTTCTTGACAAATTTGTGACTCATTATTCATATAACATCAAACATGAGGTCACTATGCTCGATCTTTGCAATGCACATCAAAAGAATGGAGAACCTTTCCATACTTTTTTGCAAAGATGGCATCAATTGTTTTCCAAATATCCACGAACGATTCCTGAACAAGAAAAGATGGATATTTTTGTGCATAACCTTACACCAGAAATGAGTTATAGGTTACAATTGCAATGTCCACCAAATTTCAATAAGCTCATAGAAAATGGTATCAAGATTGAGGAAGCTATGGTCAGAAAAGGTGAGATGAAACTTTATTCTAAAGACAATGTTGGATCCTCAAATTCCAATTCCAACAACTACAACAATGACAAATCAAAGTTTTGGAATAAAAACAAAAACATTGTTAATGATGAGATTGTTGATAATCGTAATGTCAAACCAACACAACCCCTTCTTAATCTCACCAGTCAGGCTAATGCTACTCAAGGAACCTACAACAATCAATCATCCAATCAAAATACCAACAAGGATTCATCTAAACCAAGATTGCCTTTTATGTCACCTCGAAGAAACTTTACTCCTTTGGGGGAATCTCTCGAATCAGCATTACGGAAGTTAATCACAAAGAAACTCATTACGCTTCCTGAAATGAAAGATTTTGAACCTAGAGTAAAGCCTTCTTGGTGGAATGAGAATGCTTATTGCAAATTTCACAGAGGCAGAGGACATAAAAAAAATGATTGCAAAAGACTAAAAAATGTAATCCAAGATTTAATCGAAAGCGGTGAAATTGGTGTTGATGGACATGTCTCGAATGAATCACATACAACTTTCAAAGATCCACTTCCTAAGCATGAAAAAGGGGGTTCTTCCAATAATAAGGTTGACAATCAAGCTAATTATAATTCCACTCCCTATCGATATGTTGGTAACATTTCTGAATGTCATCCTTCTATGTATTATGCCACTGTTATTACCATCAAAGAAAAATTAGAGGTCAACCAGTCCAAGCCACCACTCGTGCTCAAGCCAAAGTTACTCTTCAAGGAGTCCAGTCTAAACCAAGCACTACACAAAATAAGTCCATTTATGTCCCAAAGTCTATCCCAAATACTTCCAACCAGTATAATCTTTTGGAACAACTTAAGACAACACCTGCCCAGATATCCATCTTAGAGCTTTTGCGTCTTTCCCCATCTCACAAAGATATTCTTGAAAAAGCTCTCTTAGAGACCTAGGTTCCAACAACTCTAGATCCTGATCAATTTCAAGCTATGGTGGGCCATTTAACAACCCCACACTATTTGTCCTTTACTGAAAATGATGATTTAGCCATTACCTAACCTCATAATGCTCCCTTACATATCGAAGTCCTTGTCTAGAATCACAAGATTAAAAGAGTATTAATAGATGGGGGAGCTGGCTTGAATATCTGCATGTTAAAGTTAGTCCTTGCATTGGGATTTTCTGAGAATGCTGTTGATCCAAAAAAGAAAATCACAATAAAAGCCTATGATGAGGAAGAGAGATCATCCAAGGGGTCCATTGTTCTTCCAATTAGAATTGGTCCTATTGTCAAAGATGTATCTTGTCAAGTTCTGGACATGGATCTTGCTTATAATATTCTTTTGGGAAGACCATGGATTCATTTCATGCAAGCTGTGCCATCAACTTATCACCAATGTATAAAATTCCCTCACAATGGTCAGGAGATCACTATCAAAGGAGATTCTAATCCTTTTCAATATTGTAGCGATGTGAATATTTCTGATTCTTTGGTTCCCTATAATCGTACTGGATCTTCTGCAACTACACCTAGTGACCCTAGTAATATAGCATCAACTTCTAAATCAGATGGGATCAAGATAGACATCAAAGAAAGCAGTATGGGAGAATATACTTTAGGTCAAGCTCTTTGTATCACTGAGTTACCTTTATCTCCCAAATCATATGGTAGATCTTTGATCACTAAACAACAATCAAAACCCCCTTCCACACTTGTTTATAACACATTTATAAGTGGGGGCACAATATCCAAAGAGGCAGCTGAGCGTAATGCAAATTATTGGCTTAAGACATAGAAGATTGAAGAGGATATTAAACATGAATGTATATCACCTGATGTCTATGGAAAAGGGTATACTTTGCTACAAAAGATGGGATATCAAGGTGCTGGACCTCTAGGGTTACAAAGAGAAGGTGTTATAAAACCAATTTTGCAAAATCCCAATTATCAAAGAGACACTACAGGATTAGGATATAAAGGAGAAGGACCACAAGAACCAAAAGGAAAAGCAAAAATACCACCTTTTCATGAGATATCTAAAGCTCCTGCCTTACAATTCAGAAAGCATGGTATGTATGTAGATCCAGAGAAACAAAGGATAGCTCAAAGAATCATTGATAGACTTGAAGATAATGATGATTCTGATTCTAATGATTATGAATGGGATTCCTTATCTGATTATACTGAAGAAATAGGAGTTGATGTTGTCCATCAATATAGTAACGATTACCATGAGGGTGAGAGTTCAACAAGTGACTCACTAGGATTGGTCCCACGTAGTACTACTCGTGTTGATCATGAGCGAAGTGAGTGTTATCTTGTGACAGATGATTCAGATGAGAGTATGGAAATAGACCTCACTGATACTATCATAAACCTTGACAACTTTTCCATCAATACCATCTCTGCTTTTGAAACTGACCCAAATGATCCAATGCCCCTTGTCCGTCCTGACCTTATCAATTGGGATTCTCCCGATCACCCAAAACTTGATGTCTTCCATAATGATGACATGATCATTGACTATCTTGGCATCAAGGATCATTTACCGCTAGGGGATCACAAGTCAAGATTTCCAATAGAACTCAATGACATGGCCTATTTTGGAGAGAGTGCCAATCCTTTCAGTCATAAAAATATAAAAATAATCAACAGATCTAATGGTGAAAACCACTCAGTGGCAGTATTAGATCCAAAAATAGTAAAAAGAAAAGACGCATCTGATGGTGAAAACCTCTCTGAGGCGCTTGACGATGGAAGGATTGACACTCTTCCCAACTATCTATATCGAGAGAAATCTGCCATTCTTATAGAACTAACAGTACCACTTAACATTGGAACAGAGGAGACTCCACGCATCCTCAAAGTAGCAGCATCCTTGACAGAATCAGAGAAAGAAGCTTTTGCATTTTTTTTAGAGAAAGACAAATCAACTTTGCTTGGTCCTATGCTGATATGCCTGGTTTGGACCCCAATCTCATTATGCATCATTTATCTATCAAACCAGGTGTAAAACCAGTTAAGCAGAAGCTCCGCAAAATGCATCCTCACATTGCTCTAATGGTGAAAGCAGAATTGAAGAAGCTCCTAGATGTTGGATTCATTCGGGCTATTGATTATGTTGAGTGGATTTCAAATATTGTTCCGGTTTCAAAACCAGACAAGTCTATCAGGATTTGTATTGATTTTCGAGATCTTAATAAAGCTTGTCTGAAAGATGACTTCCCTTTGCCAAATATTGATATGATTGTTGACCTAACAGCTGGGCATGAGATGTTATCATTAATGGATGGATTTTCTGGCTATAACCAAATCAAGATTGTGCCAGAAGACCAGGAAAATTTTTTTTTTACTTGTCCATGGGGTACATACTGCTGGAATGTGATGCCGTTTGGCCTCAAAAATGTTGGAGCAACTTATCAAAGAGCCATGACCACGATCTTTCATGACATGATGCATACCATCATGGAAGATTATGTTGATGACATTTTAGCAAAATATAAAGACAGAGCTGGTCATTTGAGAGTGTTGGATAAAATATTCACCTGGATGGAAAAATATCAAATTCAACTTAATCCAAAGAAATGTGCATTCGGGGTCACATCCGACAAACTGTTAGGCTACATTGTCTCAGCTAAAGGCATCGAAGTGGATCTAGAAAAGGTTAAAGCAATATTGGAGATGGTTTCCCCCACTAACATTAGTCAGCTAAGATCTTTACAGGGGTATCTACAATCCATCCAAAGATTTGTTTCTCAACTAGCAGATCGCAGTCATCCCTTTCAACATTTGCTGCATAAAAATATCTTATTCCAATGGGATGATAAGTGTGAGGAATCTTTCAACAAAATCAAGCAGTATCTAGTGAATCCTCCAACTCTAATGTCACCAATTCCGGGCAAGCCACTCTTGCTCTACATTTCAGCCACGACAGTTTCACTAGGTGCTCTTCTCGCTCAGCAAGATCATGAAGGAAAAGAAAAAGCCATCTACTACATTAGTCGCACTTTAGTGGGATATGAGTTAAACTATTCCCCTATTGAAAGAGCATGTCTGGCTATTGTCTTTGCTTCACAAAAGTGGCAACATTACATGTTGTCACATTCTACTTAGCTTATTGCAAAGATTGATCCTTTAAAGTATTTGTTAAGCAAGACAACATTAATAGGCAGGTTGGCTAAGTGGGTCATGCTACTTAGTGAGTTTGATATTGAATATGTAGACAGGGAGGCTATCACAGGTCAAGTGATCACAGATCAACTAGCTGATGCTCCATTAACGGATGACCAACCTATACACAAAGAGTTTCCTGATGCTCATATCTTAGCTTTGTTTACACAAGCATGGAAATTATACTTTGATGGCTCATACACTCAACAAGGTTCAGGAGCTGGTATTCTTTTTATCACACCACAAGAATACACTATTCTGAAATCTTTCAAGTTGTTATTTCCTTGCACCAATAATGTAGCAAAATATGAGGCTTTGCTGATTGGGTTAAAAATGGCTTTACAATGGAACGTATCTGAAATAAATGTCTACGGAGATTCTCAGCTGATTGTTAATCAGGTTAACGATGATTATCAGACCAAAGATGATAAGTTATTGCCATATAAACGTATGGTTGATGACTTTAAAAAGTATTTCTCTGTCATTACTTTTGAGCAGATTCCTCGGCATGAAAACAAGGCTGTCGATGCCATGGCAATGACTGCTTCTGTATTTGATATAGAAGATACCAAGGCCCGTTTTGAGTTCTTGGTGGAATCCCTGACTTGTCCTGCATATGATGAGCCTGATACGAGTATTATATGTCATCTAATTGGACATGACTCCCCAACCTATGGAAAGATCTATTCTTACCTCAAAGATAACACTCTACCTCCCGACCTATCCCGCAATAAAAAATGAACTTTTCTCTGCCAAACCTCCCGCTATATCTTAATATTCGACACCCTTTATCGACGAGGTTTTGATAGTACTCTCTTGCGATGTCTCGAACATGACGAAGCTCAACTTTCCTTACATGATGTACATGAGGGTATTTGTGGGACACATTCGAGTGGTCCCTCTTTGGCTAAGAAACTCATGCGTATGGGTTATTATTGGCCTACCATGGAGGCAGACTCCTTTCATTTTGCTAGGGCATGCAAGAAATGTCAGATATATGGAAACCTTATCCGTGCTCCAGCTCAAGAGTTACATCCTTTTACAACTACTTTTCCATTCAGTCGGTGGGGACTCGACCTCGTGGGCGCTATCAATCCTCCATCTTCCAACAGCCACAAATGGATTCTCACTATCACAGAATACTTCACTAAATGGATTGAAGCCGTTCCATTAATTACCGCCATAGGGAAACAAATCTCCATGTTTATCTTAAACTATATCATTTGCAGATATGGTATACCTATGTATCTTATCACTGATCATGGGAAACCGTTTCAAAACCAAGACATGGATGACTTGTGCGCCAAATTCCACATCACCCACAACTATTCCACCATCTACTATCCTTAAGGAAATGGCCAAGCTGAGGCGTCAAACAAAACAATTGTTAAAACCCTACAAAAGACTGTCAATGACGCTGGCCGTGACTAGCATCTCCAACTTAATCCAGCCTTATGGGCTTACCGCACCTCCATCCGTACTCCTACTAGAGCCACTCCATACTCCCTTGTCTATGGATCTGAAGCAGTCCTGCCCCTCGAGGTCGAGTTGCCTTCACTTCGTGTTACTCTTAAAGATTTAATTCCTGATGAAGAGTATAGAGTTGCACGCCTGATTGAATTGGAACTCCTAGATGAACGCCGTCAGTGAGCCTATGATCATTTGAAAGTTTATTAGCAGCGTCTGTCCCGTCAGTACAACAACAAGGTAAAGATCAGAGACTTTCAGTTGGGTGACTTAGTCCTTCGAGAAAATCCAAAGAATCAACAACACCATGAAAAGAAGGGCAAGTTCGAACCAAATTGGTTAGGACCTTTTGTGATTACATCAGTCTATGGTTCTGGAGCCTATCAGTTGTCTACGCCAGAGGGAGATCCCTCGGATGAACCTCTTAACAGTATCCATATCAAGAAGTTCTATCCTTGAAATCCCAATGCAAGGGGCATGTATATAGTCTGTATATATATATTCTGTAATTAAAAAAAAATCAAAAATACAAAAAAATCACAAAATCAAAAGAAAAACTGCAATAAAAGAATATGGTGAAAACTTGGAAACAGGCGCTATGTGTGACAAGTTAGCTCCTCTATCTATTAGGATTCTTCTAGTGTGTCCGTTCATTGTATATATCCACAATAAAACGGTTACTCAGTCCTTGTCCCCACCATGTATATATCATAATAAAATGGTCAGTTCATACACCATCCATTATATCTATCAGTAATAAAATCCCATCATAGCTTGATCTTTTGTCATGGTCTTTATCCTAGTCTTGTTGCGTCTTTCTTCATCTATAATAAGTCAGTCCATCACCTAGCTAGGGGCATGTCCTCGACCTAGTTTGGGAAGTGGATCTATGATAGTCGTGACTCTTAGAGGACACAATGAAGTTATTTTCACTAGGCAAGGCAAACGCAATCAAATATTCTTTCACAATGGCATCTTCATGCTGAATCAGAATCTATGATCTATCCTTCGAATTGTGACTGCTTATCTATACATCTTGACTATACATCATCACTTGAACTGATCAACATATCCTAAATCAATTTTTTTGGCAAAAGAAATGTATATTCATGGCAGGCATGTTAGAATGATTTGTTATAAATTATGCATTCATATCTAGATTTCATTGTTATCATGTTTCCTAAGGTATTTTGGGATATCTTTGACATGAGTTTGAAACTCCCATATGTCATTGATTAGAATAGCTGGGATGGGGCATGATATTTTCTTTGATTGTTGTTTGTGGGGTATTTTCTGATGAAATCGCAGGAACAAGTAATTGGGGTGTCTGTGTATAAGTGCCTTCATCCATTTCATAGTATTGACAACATGCAAATCATGTTGTTCTAACAAATGCTATTTATGGTGATACGCCATCGCATACCTCGACTCCAAATATTTGTTCCCCGATGGAGGGGGGAAATATTCCTTGTCTGTTATGCAAACGAAACTCAGGTCATCTCGGTTCAATTATACCTAGATGCTTGTCAAGTTTGCAATATTAAACTCCATGCAAAAAGTGCTCAGGTCATCCTGGTTTAATTATACCATGATGCTTGCATTTTCTTGCAACATAACGAGCTCAATGATGAAAATCAAATTCCAGTTATTATGAAGTTCTAAGATGTTACATGAAGTTGTGGAGATACTCATTTCATATTTCATTTTTCATTGCATTTTACCATCTCATGAATTGCATAACAATGCTCCTTTTATAAGGTTTTGTGGGTTATCTTTCGCATTAGGTTATCTGCTTCCTAAGTCCATTCTTCTTGTGTCAAGAACATTGTTATTTCAGTTGAGGACATTTGGACAACCAAAACTACTTTGCACTTAATCATTTTAAGACATGCATAATTATTATTAGGTGTGTTCATTGGATATTTGTTATAGTTATCATTTCATCTTATTTCATTTTATCATGTTGTCAATCAGCTTAGGTACATTTTTATTTATTACTTTAGATATCATTTCCATTCCAATATCATTTATTGTTCATTACATATATTTAATATCATCATGCATTTAGTATCCATTCATTTTACATTATTCACATTGTTTTTACATCATTGCATTCATCATCACATAGCGTTAGTGAACATCATTTAGAACATGCATTTATATCATCATATATATTAGATTATTTATCCATTAGCATCATATAGAAAATCAATCATTTTGCATTTTAAGACATCCATTCTATGCATATAAAAGTAAATCATCACACCCTGCATATGTCAGTATGTACATGTATAAAAACATCATAGCAAATCATGGTAGAACTGCATCAATCATATAAAGTCCATAAATACAACCAAACTGTCCAAATGTCCCATGATATATAATCAATAACAATGTGTCTATAGTTAGTGTCTATCAAGTCAATATATAATGATACAATGATAATATGATACAAAAAAAAAAAATGTATACAAGTGGTATCTATGACCCACTGCTTCTTGAATCTGTCTGTCGCTATCTGCGAGCTGCAATAAGGCCCTGTGCTACTGAACCACCTGCTCCTGAGGATCCGGCCTGGTCTCTTGAACCTATGGGTACTCTCAGAGGACGTGATGATACACCTCCACTACTAGCTGGTGCCTGTACTGCTGTCCTCACCACTACTGAGCTCTCTCTAAACCTCCCAATCCACTGATCCCTAGGCACTGCCTGTCTGTATGCCTCTCGCCAATAGGATATCTCCTTCCCGGCTCGTATCATGGCTCTCAGGCTATCTCCATGAGGACCTAGGTCCTCTGTCCTCTATAACTCATCTAATAACATCTCAGACTCCCTGAGTCTCTCAATTGCTTCCCGCTCATGTCTTAGGACATCCATCTGACGCTCTAGCCTCTCAATCCGTCTCTCTAGGCCTGGCACCCGATCTGCTTGAACCTATGTAACTGCTAGTCTGACTAGCAGTGTATCGATATCTGGCTCCTCCTCCTCCGTAGCATCTCTCTGTAAATAGGGATCCTATCCCCCGATGTCCATATCAGCTGGCTCATCCTGTGCCTATACATATGACATCTCAGAATCCAGCTCATCCTGTCTGTCATCTTGCACCTGACCACCCTGTACCACACCGCCCTGGGCTAGTCCAACATCTGCCTCATCCCTGTACCTGTGCAGCTGGTCCTTGTACTGGGGCAACTGGAATCTATGCCGGAGGGACTGGTACCTGTAGTGGCACTCCTGTCGCTGACTGTGTTGGCTGTGCAGGAGGTTGTCTCCATCCCTGTCTAGCTGGAGGTGGCATCAGTCCCCTCTGCCTCACACCACCTCCTCTCATTCGAGGTCCTGCCCTATCCCCTCTCCCTCCATCTCCTCCTCCATCTCCTCCATCGCCACCTCATCTCCCTCGCCCCCGTCTATCTCTCCTTCAGAGTCTCCCCCGTCGTCTCTCTACTGGATCTCTCTCTAGAGGCCTCGCTGCTGGATCTGTAATCCGCGAAACTGAAAAATCCCTCAAAAACTGCTCCAAATCCGCAGTCATCCCTGGGTCTACCATCGTCGGTCTCATCGGCCATGCCTGAAATGGGGCATCCAAAAACTCCTGCCGAGCAACATTGAATGATGCCATGGGCCCCTAGTCTCGTCTCTCCTGATGTGTGCGAGCATGCTCCGTCACTCCCTGCGGCATGCTCTATATCCTGCCAAACTGTCTCAGGACCCGGGTAACCAGCTGTTGCTCAATGATAAATGGTGTTCGACCTATTAACCACCGTGACTCAAAACAAAACCCAAGCTGCTGCTCATCATCCCACGGCTCACACCCTAGATAGGGTCTCCATGTCACTGTGTCTAGTGTGTCAAAGGTATACCGCCAAAACTCTAAATGACCCAGTTTTGCCTGAGATAAAACTAAGGAGTATACATGAATATAGGGTTGCCCTGCACCCCGAAATCTGATAGCCACTGGTCGAGTAACTGCAATATGCTCCTATGCCCAAACATGGAGCAGTGTCACACCTGCTGATAATGATGCACCCCTATGGTACACCACCTGATGCATGTCATGATAAAGATGTGCTAACAAACACACCCCCCAAGCATATCGGGTCCCCTCCATCATCCGCTGTAATGTGCGGCCCCATCCAACTGAAAATCCATGTGATCTACGATCAGGGCATACAAATCCCCCAATCGCTCTTGCTAGCACTACTGGCAAAGGATCATACAAGTCAACCATATCCTCCCAGCTGATCTCTCCATCCTCTATATCATCATCACCGAAGATGGCTTTGCACTCCGTCACTCCGTCATGCCGATCATACTGTACCAGCTCACCTGTGATGAGAAGACGAAGGATGCGATATACATCCTCTAATGTAACTGTCATCTCCCCTGTCGGAAGATGGAAGGTACTTGTCTCCGAGTGCCATCGCTCTACTAATGCTGTCATCATACTCAGATTCGCCCGAATCTCAGGCGTGTAAATCACATAATATAATCCAGACGCTCCAATCAACAGTCTATTTGTCTCCGACAATGCCGGTCTCAGATTCTGAGTCACAGGGTATCTCTCCCATGACATCAGACTATCTGTGATGTCCTCCTATTCAAGTCAACAAATAATCAACCTATCAGATTTTGATAACCTGATCTATCAATCTATCTATTCTATCATATCAAATATAAACATGTTCTTATCACGTGTTTCAACAAATGATTCTATCAATTATTACGTTCAAGACTGGTTAACTAGCAAACATGCTACAATGTTGCCTATCTTGATCAAATCGATCAAAATCAAATGCCGACAGATCCAATCAGCTTATCGACATCAAGTTTGACCTAATTGACTATCTAGTTTGACCACATTCTATCACTTCAAACACATGTGCAACATTGAAATGTGTATGTGCCGCATTCTTTAACATTTGCGCAGGTTTTAACCTATGCACAGTTTTTCTTCACATTTGCGTAATAATTCTGCATGAATGCGCAGATTTGGACAAAAGCACAGTTTTATCGAATATTTGCACCACAAATATGCACAAATGTGCCGATTTTTCATATGCACATTTTTATTTCACACTTGCGCAACTCTAACATTCCTCTAGTATGAATGCGCAGTTTTCCTACACGTATGCACAGAATGTTGTATTATTCTGCGCAAATGTTCCTATTTCCTGTGCATTGGTGCGCCGAAACTGCGCATTCATTCCACGCCTCAAAACAAAAAAATTCCTAACCTAATTCTATCATTCAATCTATCCTAAACATGCTACAATTCTACTCTAACATGCATCAAATCATGAAATTACCAAGGAGGATCAAGTCACCTATCGATTCACCCGAATCGGGTGGTCGCTGGAAGTGTCTGACTCTCTCGAAGCGGTGATCTGACAATGGGAACGATATCGTGGCGGCTCTGCTCTTCTCTCTCACGCTTTGATCTTCCAATGACAAGTGTGCACAATGAGCCTATTATGGACCCCTAAGCCTTATTTATAGCCTGTGGACCCTATGTGCTTGGTGTGTGGACCCTATCTCTCATTTTTCTTCCATTTCCCCCCATTTTCACCCACCTTTTCATCTCTCTTTTGTGAGATTGATTAATCAAAATAACTAAAAAATAAAAAAAAAGTAATAATAATTTTATTTTTTTAACACAAATTCTTAATCAATCTCTCGAGGGGGCATGCTTACGTCATTTTAGACATTGTCTGGGGTAGGGGCAAAATGTTTGAATTTTTTTTTGAAACAATGTGATACACACATTATTTCAAAGAGGGGCAAAATGTATACACCTAAAAATGGCTTCATTAATTAATTAAATATTTATTATTTAATTACTACTGACTTCATAAATTAATTAAATATTTATTATTTAATTAATAATTATTCCTCTATTTATTAAATACAATCACCTAAATATGACTAAGTTTCCTAGTCCACCTCACCTACCTAGTTACCTGACACATCACTTTGGCTAAAATAAATAATAATTATTAATTATTTATTGATAATTATCCTCACCCACACATGTCCTATTCTTAAGGGCTATGTGGCCTCATAGGACTTGGTCTCATAACCACATGTCCTCTCTTAAACCAAGTCAAGAGACATTCCCTATTCCTAAGGGGCTTCTCAAGCCACCTCTAAGGGTCAAAGATGACTCATAGGACACTTGTGCAAAGAGTCCTCATGAGGAAAAGGTCTCTCCCTCTTTCTCTCTTTGGTCTTCGTGAGACACTTGACATGTGTCTTTCCCTTCCACCTTCTTCTCCTCCATGTCAATGTGAGAGGAACATCATCCCTATTCTTCCTCTCACATTCCAACTACATCCCTCTTTCTCTCAACTCCTTCAACCAAGTCAATCCTAGCCCTAGGATCTTCCACCTTTCATTCTCAACCGTAGGATTGTGCCACCTAGGCCTAGATCCTCCAAAACTCTATAAAAAGAGTCTCATTTCCCATTTGAGAGATAATAGGTATTTTTGATAACAAGCATTCAAACAATCAAGCATCCAAGCATTCAAACAATCAAGCATTCCATACAATCACCATTTCATTTGCATTCCATCCATTAGTTTGCATAAGCTATTGTGCACTCATTTAATTCAATCTCCACACTTTGGTAGCATCTTGGGAGAAGACTTCATTTTGGAAATCTGAGAGCTCAACATCTTCAAGAAATCAAAGCTAGAAGGACAATGGAAACAAGCTGCATGGTAGGTGAAGGTAATTAAATTAGTTTCATCATTTCATAGTTACTTTGCATTCTTCATTGTGTTTGCATTAGATAGATTCATTGACTTTAATAGTTAATTTATCATTTCTAGTTGTTAGACATCTAATTTACATACAGTACTAATAAAAATGTATAAAATGAAATATATTAAATCTAATACAAATAAAAATGATACAGATTAAATCTATTAAAAAAAACTAAATGAAAAAAATATTAAATCATAAAACAAACTTGACAAAAAATAACCACTTACAAATTACAACCATATTAAAACAATCTATAAAATCCTTCAAAGATTTTCACTATTACAAATATATCCATCCACACATTCATTTAGAATGGATATCCTAACCCATCACTCAATCCCTCCACAAAATCAGATCTGCTGAAACAGTTTGCAAGCTAACATTCCCCACTAATTGCGTTTACAAATCCCTAAATATATTCCACTTCTTTACAAAAGAGTATCCAGCTGGCATCTCGAATTGGTCACCGAACGAAAAGATTCCATCAATTATGAAAATAAATTAAAGTGATTTAGATTCCATATTCTTTAAATTTAACAGCCCCCACTGTAATTTTTGGTTGAGTATAACTTCTTCTCTACTCATCACCAAACTTACAACTTCGAGAAAAAGCAAACCCCACAAATTCTGTAACTTTGCGTATTAATGGCGGGGGGCAGAAAAGCTAGATTCATGTTTCTCATACGGTATCACCGTTCGATCTCACGGTTAGTAGATATCCCAAACTGCTTGGAATCGCACATCACCATCCGATGTGACTCATTGTCCACAGATTCACATCTATTATTGCCACCCATTGACAGTGGGCCACATATCTAGCAATACTTTAGTTGCGTATCGTTTTCAAGTTCCAATTTTTTTAATTTACATGCATTTTGATTCATCTATTTGGAATCTTGGAACCATTATTTACTTTTTGAACGACAGTTGGAATCACAAAGTATCTCAAGCAAACTGACATAGAAGAGAAACCACGAAGATTCCTTACCTAATAAAGAAAATTAAAGTTGCTAAAATACCTCGAGTGAAGAAACTTACAAGCTTGAATTTTGCCACCAAATTTGCAGTGTAAGTCACCCTTTGCGCATTTAAAGATGCTGGTTTGACCGGCTGGTGAAAATTACATTTTAAAATTTTTCTTTGAAGGGTAGATACACAATCCAGTGCATACAGTGACAAATTGGGTGGAGAAATTTGTATATATGTGATGGTATGGGTGACCAAGATTCATAGGAAAGAAATTGAATCGTAGGTGAGGCTTAGAAGGGTAGTTGAGATGGATTTGGTTTCTGTCAATAGGTTCTTGTGTCTTGTCTTCCTCTTGTTCTGCTTTCTGAAATTCGATAGAGTTGTAGAAGCAACAAGAATCCATTATAGCAGGGAAATTCGCTTGCCTTCAGATAGGGAAGATGAAGCTGAGGGGACCAAATGGGCTGTTCTCATTGCAGGTTCTGCAGGATACTCAAACTATAGACACCAGGTGATATTTCTATGTAGATCCCTGCATATGCCCAATTGTGTGTATATATAATACAACATTAGAGGTTTTATAACTACTGATATATGCTTGTGGGTAGTCATAAGAATCTGTCAAGCTGACATAGTTGTCTTTGTTTAACAATCAGTATCTCCACTGATTATGCCTGTGGGTGTTTAGTCAAGATACTTCTCTGTTAGTTTATGGCTGTTTCGTCGAGATACTCCAGGCATATATTAGTTAATTTGTTTGGTTTTTAATATTTTATATATTGATTATAGTCTCCCTCCTATTTCACATTAACCTGCAGGTATAGCTGAAAATAGTTCGACAAATCTAATTGTGAACTGCAAATATTAGATTAGTAAGATCTAAGTACACGTATAAATGCTAACAAAGAAATTTAGATCATATGTGCTCTCAACTCCATATCTCTGTCTTGCTCTGAGGATATACTTGATTGCTAATGTTTCTTCGTTGTTATGAAAGTAGAGTGTACTTAATGGATACTTGGTGTTTTTGTGTATGCATATATACGTAGTGGATAAATCATATATGATTAGATAGATGATAGATCTAGTCCCCATGCAGAGATGATGGACCACATACATGGAGAAATATGATTTTAGTGTTTTTTGACTTACTTTTAAGATATGTGAGAACAGAGTGTAAGAGAATCTAAGGTTATATAAGCTGAATGTTGAATGATTGGTTTTGCAGGCTGATGTTTGCCATGCATACCAAATTCTTAAAAGAGGGGGACTGAAAGATGAAAATATTGTAGTGTTTATGTACGATGATATAGCACATAGTCCTGCAAATCCCAGACCAGGGATTATCATCAACCATCCTGAAGGCGAAGATGTCTATGCAGGTGTTCCTAAGGTATCCTTATCTTCAATTTCCCAACTTTCTTTCTTTAGTAATCTGATCTTTAAGGGTCCAATGTGTGACTTCATACCAGATCTTCCAGGACCGCACATACTCTAATTGCATATTTTCATTTCATGCAGGATTACACAGGAAGTGAGGTAAATACAAGTAACTTCTATGCTGTTATCCTTGGAGATAAGGATGCCGTACAAGGCGGAAGTGGAAAAGTTGTTGCCAGTGGTCCTAATGACCATATCTTCATTTACTACACCGATCACGGAGGACCGGGAGTGCTTGGTGGGTATATAGGATTCTTTGTTTGTGAACTTTAATATGTAGCTTATTTCTTCCACTTGGGGCGCCCAAGTGTTTTTGATTGATGTCAGTAAATTTTTCCACAGTTCGCTTGAGTTTGGTCACACAGACAGCTTAGAAAGGTCATTTAGCTTCAGAAGAAAGGGGTTTTATGGAATCGCCAAATGTTTAGATTGATTTCGGTAAAATTCTGTGATTCCTTGAGTTCGGTCTCACAGACAGCTTAGAATGACCACTTAGCTTCAGAAAGAATGAGTTTAAACTTTTATGGAACCCCACTGGTGGAGCTAATCCTTAGGGGAAAAAAACGTTCACGTAGAGGATTGATAAACCAGATTACTTCAGCTCTAAATATGTGGTTCTCAAGGCTCCTAGCATGATAGAATCCATATTCACAGACTAATTGAAAATAATGATATGATAGTAAGCTTGGTCATTTATTTAAGAATCAGGTAGATATTATATTTTCCTCAAACAAGAAGCGAGAGAAACCAAAAAGAAATTAGGAAATCCTTTTTTTATCAGATATTTTTGTCTTCTTTCTGGCTCAATTTTTTAAGAGCATCAGTTCATAATGTGTTTACTGCTATATGATTCACGTTGACTGTTCAAGCGGGTTTCATCTGAGTTGGTTTTACTTTAGATTTGGTTATACTGGAAGTCCTTTTATACTCTAGGAATATATCCTTGTTTGTGTTTCTCATTAGTGTAAAGACTAATCCAATTTTAGCAAATAAATCCTCTTAATTATTCTACACAAACCAGTGATCAATTAAAATTATTACTGTTGAATTATGTAATAGTATAAATAGAATTTGATAATCAGGAGATCAGATCTATGTAGATCCCTGAGTTTCATGAGCCCTAATCTTTAATTGAAGGGACTGATTCTTAAGGATCTTTCATGTTGATTTATTTTACGTAAGAAAAATGATTCATACAAATGATTTTAATATTTTGTCCACTATTAACATCTTAACAATGAACACTACAAGTTGCAAATTTCTAGGCATGGCAGTGACCCGCTTTGCACATTAATTTCTTTCACTATCAATCTTTCATAAAGTTCCATCCTCCTGAGACCTATTCATATAATTGGTGAAATGGCTTGTAGGAATGCCAAGGGGTCCTTTCCTTTATGCGGTGGATCTTATTGATGTTTTGAAGAAAAAATATGCTGCTGCCACCTACAAAGAAATGGTGAGTAAAGTTAGCTATTAGTGTTTATATCGAACATGAGTTCATAAGGCCAGTCCTCTGACATTCTATACTTTTTTAGTTACACCCTTCCCATAGATTTATCATCCGATTTGGATTTCTATTAGAGTTTAAAATCCCATCAACTCTAATATATGCCCACCTATTCAAGGCAATTTTACTTAAATACAAGTCTACTGACTTTCTTTCTGATAACATTTTGAGTTGTTGAGGTTGAATATAAGATATTTGATTCCGCAGGTATTTTATCTAGAAGCATGTGAAAGTGGAAGCATATTTGAGGGTTTACTTCCAGAGGGAATGAATATATATGTTACAACAGCATCTAATGCAGAAGAAAGCAGTTGGGGTACATACTGTCCTGGAATGATCCCTTCTCCTCCTCCAGAATTTGACACCTGCCTTGGAGACCTGTACAGTGTAGCGTGGATGGAAGACAGGTTTGTTCTACTGTTTAATAAGAAGTCCAATTAAAGACCTTAACTCACAACTTGCATATTGAGATTTATTTTTATGTTTGCAGTGAAGAGCACAACACTTTATTGGAAACCATAAAGAAGCAGTATGTAGTGGTAAGTATATTTCACATGCCTTGAGACAGTTTGGTAATCCTGAGAGCACCGGAATTTTAAGAACGATTTTACTTCTGTTTATAAATTATTAGTGATGTTTTACAATAGTGCCAACTGTAATGATGAATTCTTTCATAAACAAATTTCCTGATTATATGGGTTTGGTTTAATGATCAAGTGATAGCAAGATCTCACATAATCCCTATCTCTATATCCTCTAGAAATAGTACTTAACCCACTTATTGTATGGGCACAAAATCTTATGCCTCTTAAGGCTGGGGTTTCATGAGAGGGTTTCAGGATCTATTTTTTAAGGAGTGGGAGGTCACATGAAGTCAGAAAAATTGCTTCACTATTGACTCAATCTTTTCCTCAAAAATAGAAGCCCCTACTTTTTAAGGTTGCAGATTTGAGCAGGCGGAAGAGGTGGGGAGGGGGGTAAGGGGGAAAGGGGGCCCTAAAAAATGCCCCACCAGCTTAGGATTTTTTGTGCCACTTGTCAATCATCTGAACTCTTTCAAAAAATTTATCATTTTTTTTAATTTAAATTTTTTATATTTATTTACCCATGTATTGAATATGCTAAATAACAAAATTGATGAAATCACAACTTCCACATCATTCGGATCTTAAATTCTAAGTCTGAACGGCCCTACAAAATTCATAGGATCACCAACTGTAAAATAATCCTAAATAATCTCAGCAGCACTCACTGATTTTTAAGGAAGCCCCCTCCATAGAACCCAACCTTAACCATGCAAAATAAAAACTTCAACAGATAAACTTGAAATTTGACATCCTCACCTTGCCACTTCAACATGTAAGCAGTTTAATATTTGCTGCATGCCCATATATAGAGAAACATATTTTAATTTGCACATATATATCAACTCTGTACAAGTCTAAACAACAGTTATATACTCTGTTCTATGCAGTATATATATTTAATCTGAAAAGTAGTGACTTAAAAATATTCCTTGAATGATTTCATCTCTCTATGCAGCAGTGAATATGTATTCACTCCAGAATGATTGTTATCATATTTATGTGTTTTAACATGTGACAGGTGAAAGAAAGAACATTAAACGATGGCTCATACATGGGCTCCCATGTGATGCAATATGGCGACATTCCCATTAGCGAGGAATCATTATCCTTCTATGTGGGCTTTGACCCTGCCAATGCTAATGCTACCTTTGAGAACAGTTTGCCACGATATCTTAAGGATAAAAACCCTACATCTATAAATCAGCGTGATGCAGATCTTCTTCACCTGTGGCAAAAGGTTGGTAAACAAGAAAAAATGGGAGTCTTTTTGCTGTCTTATACAATTGTGGAAAACTCGTTCATGTCAAACTAGATTTAGTAATTGCAGACATCAAGTGTCACCATTTTCTTTGTTCTGAAACATTCATCTAGCATCTTTTAGAAAAAGATTTTGGCATCATTATGTTTGTTTTGTCTGATCAAAGGACATTCATGGAAGATATTTTAGTCGTACAGCTTATCTCTGACCATAATTGGGGCTTTCCTCTTTTGCAGTATCAGAGATCCAAGGTTGATTCCCCAGAAAAATTGAAGGCTGAAAAAGAACTCACTGAAGCCATGGCACATCGGTCACATGTGGATACAAGCATAAAGCTTATTGGAAAGCTTTTGTTTGGATCAGAAATAGGCTCTTCTGTTTTGAGTGCCGTGCGACCACGTGGGCAACCTTTGGTTGATGATTGGGACTGCCTTAAAGAATTGGTAATTCTTATATTTTTTAGTTGCATTAATCGTCTGTAGTTCCTCACTTCTTCATTATAAAAGGATTGCAGAAAAAGGAAATAAGAATTGAAATTGTAAATTTTTACCTCTTATGCCTTCTTCATGCCAAGTTTTAAATTGACAGTAAGATTACATGTAATGTTAGAAATATTTTTCATGCTAGTATTTTATGGAATTAATTGTTGCTGCTAATGTTGGTTGTCTATGACAGGTACACACATACGAATCTCACTGTGGGCCACTTTCTCAGTACGGGATGAAACACATGCGTTCTCTAGCAAATATCTGTAACAAAGGTATTGGTGTGGATACCATGGCTGAAGTTTCATCTGAGGCATGCACTCAAATCCCAGCTGTGAAATGGAGTTCACTCGTAGTTTAGTTGGTCACACCGACTGATCGCTCATAATGCAACTATAATGTCAAGACAGATTCCCCTGTAATTATGTAAATATCATCTTAATATTTCAGACTGGTAATTAAGCTGAAATTTGAGTAAGTAAGACTTATTATAGTTTTTATTGAAAGTCTACTATGTAGCTTTGTTTCCACCATACCAACTCATGTAATGCCAGAATAGTGATGTTAACATATTTGAAGGCTATGTAGCCGTCCAGAATCCAAATATGTTATGTGCAGCGTCACTGCTATTGCAGACTTGCAATGAGGATCAAACAAAAGAGAAAAAATGGAACTTGCTCAGCAGATGTATTAAGATATATTTGATCTATATAATTCAGTTCAGCATCTTATAATTATGACTATATTCATGTCAAGCCATGACATTGTGATTCTGTATGCTAATGAAAGCTCTCTTGATTAAGGCTGCCCTTGGTCAACAGATGAACATATCAATTGGAAAAATAGCTAACATATAATCAAGTGTTCATTTTCAATCTTGAAATTCAGATCACTTCTGATTCAAAGTGACCCAAGAAACTTCTAATGCATACTTATTAAGCCAAACACATTGATAATGTTTTTTGTTTAAAATGCTCTACTATTAATAAAAAAATGAAAAATAATTTTTAGCATTTGTTAGATCTAGATTCTATATGATTAAATCTGTAGTTATCTGGAATGTGGCCAGTTAGCCATAGCTCACGACAAACATTTATTTAACTGCACTGCTTGGTGTGACTAGTTTATAATCCTATCCCAGGTGTTGGTTATAACCCGAAGACTTTTCAGGTATAATCATCGTAAGCTGCTTAATTTTGAGGATTCTAATTTTTATGAGTTCCATGATGCCGAGAATAGCAGGAACTTGGTGGTAACTTGGTTGACATCTACAATTTAAAAGTAGCTTCTTGGTGTGGAAGGAGCAAGCTTTTTTAGAAATGATTCAGATGTTCCGTTCAGTACTTGTTCAGTGGCCCCTCAAATATCCATTTTCTCAAATTTTCATAATATACAAAATGCAATCTACCATTATTTTTTGCCCCGAAGAATGCTCACCCCGGGTCTTTTTTCCATTGGATTTTAAGTATATCCAAGGATCACTGCGAAGGTTCTGTGCTTGAAAGTAGTGATTGTCAAGAGATGTTTCATGGTTGTCTTACAAAAACAAAGGTCGTGACAGATTAACAAAGATGGGGATTATATATAGTGGTGGAACTAATACACTTTAAAACAATATGAAATTTTAATAAGAAGGAATACTCCAGTGCTACACTTAAAACTGGAATCTTGAGATGTCTGAAATATGGTAGTTTGACGGAAAATTAGGTCATAGATAAGGTCTGTACATAAAACAAACTAGGTTAATTTTCAAAGAAATAGATAAAATAGATGCGAGTTAAATAACACAGATTTACATTCCATGCTGAGTAATCCAGATTCAAAAAGGATGAAGAGAAAAGATGTGCCTACGTAAAAAAGCAGAGTCCTAAAACATCATTAAAAAGGATTTTGAAGATGCTACTAAGAAAAATAGTGCGAATACCCACAATTTTGGCAATTTGCACTAGAAATCTTTATCTCAAGTCTGCTTGATGCTAGAAAACAACTATTAACTACTCACTGCCAACGATAATAATGTTCACCAATTATTACCAAATTGAAAAAAAGGTTTTGACTTTATTAATGAAGTGCCAAGGCAATATAATTTTTTCTTTCTAAATTAGAATTGTTTTCTGGAGTTGAATGCCCTGTTATTATTTTACAGAAACAGGATTAGCACCCTAATTGGAATCATTGTAAGGTGCCATCATGCAGACCCACTTTGTCTAGAATGAAAAGGAAAGCATTAATGGTGCATCCAATTTGTGTCGAGCTACTTTTGAAATACACCCCAAATATGCATGCACAGCACAACCTTGATTGAGAGAAATTTTGTTACCTGTTAGCTGAAATAAAATCATTTCAGGAGGCAAGGGTGCATGAGTTGCCAAAATTTTATGTGTTTCTCAAACAGTTTATGTGGATTGTCAGGCAAAAGCATCATAGATGAGGTCTGCACATAATACAAACTATGCTTCTTTCCAAAGAAAAGATGAGAGTTAAATAACACAGATCAACATTATATGCAAAGCAATCCAGATCCAGAAAGGATGAAGACAAAAGATATGTCTAATTAATTAGCACAGATCTAAAAGATACTCATAGATGATTCGAAGATGCTTCTAAGAAAAATGATGTGAATGCACATGATTTTTCCAGTGCGCACTATAAATCTTAATCTCAGGTCTGTTTGAAGCCAGAAATCAACTATCAGCTACTGATTCCTGAAGATGATGTTCACCAATTACTACCACATTGAATCACAGGCTTTTATTTTATTAATGAAAGTAATAAAAGTTTTTCTTTCTAAATTTGTATCCTTTCCTGGATTTGGATACCTTGTAATTATTTTGTGAAGACAGAGTTAGTGCCCTTACTGGAACCATTGTAAGTTGCCATCATGCAGACCCACTTAGTCTAGAATAAAAGACAAAGCATTTATGCTGCATCCAATTTGTGCTCAACTAGTTTCAAAACACGCCTCTAGCATGGATGTAAAGCAAAACCTAGAATGATTGAAATTTTGTTACCTGTTAGCAGACAATAAAACCAGTCCAGGAGGCAAGGGTGCATAAGTTGTCAAAACTTCATGTGTTTCTCAAACAGTTTCTGTGGATTAACAGGCAAAAGCCTTTGCATTCTCTCTAATACATTTTAATATTGAAACACAATCACAATGTTATTGATAGGGAACATTTAGTAAAATGAAGCAGAGAAAAAGAAACACAGTTACAGTAGCACCCTTCTACCAAAAACACGTACCTAGTATATAATAATGAGCAAGATCAGCACAACAAAAGTAATTACTCGTGGCTAATGAAATCTATGAAGAAAAAGCAGTATCAACACAAGAAATAAATTCGTTGCAAACAGTCACCAAGACAATTAGGTTCAGGGTGTACTCACATCTCCCGGTAGCTGTATTTAAGAGTAATTTCCTGGTGACACCATTCTTGCACAAGATATAGAAAAATTTATTAAAAAGACACTAATGTGTAGGATATGGTTCACGCTAAGTTTTACATCAAGAAGCTGCCAAATTAGGTACCACAAATCCTATTGCTGTTTACCTAGAGTTGTGACTTTTAGGTTTCACAAGGACGGATTGATTCCTCTTGCAGTAACATGTATCGGATCATCTGGTATCTGGCAAAAAATGCTTAGAGATGCAGAATTTCTCCACGGAAGAATTGTAAATTCGGACATAAGAATAACTAGCATTTGGTCCAGAAGTCATAGGAAATCAAAATATAAGATTTGAAGAAATCCAGAATCAAAGTTTTTGACACAGCATGCTTCATACAGCTTGACCTTCCCTCATTGCCACGCCCTTTTACATTGCATATTATTTCCCAAACGAACGAAAATAACTAAAGCTTTGATTACACATCCAATTGTCAAAAACACTTTCCTCATCTTCAAATATCTAAGGGCTTAGAAATAAATTCCCCTAGAGTTAAAAGTAAAACTTAATGCTTACTTCCCAGACACTTTATTGTACACTTCTGTACCGTAAATCAATGCTATTGGTGCTGCCTCATCTCCAGTCCCAGTTCCCTTTCCAGCAATAGAACCACCAGAGTCTACCGAATTCGCTATGGTAGCACAGCAGTCTGATGTGCATTCACGGGATGATTCCGATTTCAAAATAAGCTTCAGCAAAAGAATTATTAAGTGGGATGCCTAATAATTTTTCAGAGGGTTCAATAACATTAATTGAACAAAAATTGACTCAATCGATTTGTCAAGAGATTTATGCACAGTGAAGGCCTTGGACACAAGACACACCGTGTCAGTAAGTATACTTCACACTTTGCCTTTACCACCTAATTTGGATAGGTAATCAATCTATTGGTATTCTGTTCTCTGTATGTAAGCTTAAGGGCGATCAGGGCAATCACCATATCTAGATAAATATTCAAATACATAAAGTACTGTATTATAAAACCAAGTTTCTAAAAAAATGTAACAAAATTTTTGAGGATAGAAACCACCAAATAGATCAAAATTTCCAGCTCTATCAAATCAGAATGAGTGATATGGATCACAAATTATGACTCTTGTGCTGGGTTTTTTTTTCCAACCACCTGTTTTTTACAATATATATTGTTGTATTAACAGGATTTTATTACCCTAACCTTGGTTGGAGGGCAATTGGTGGATGTGCTTGTAAAGGATAATCTGGCTTTGAATTCCTAATCCATCCGGGCATCCTGAAATAATAGGCATTTATAAATTCCATTCCTACCAACACAGTGATCGGTAGGCCTACAATTAAGAACTGATTGGATCACAAAACAATAACAAAGCACCATATACTCACTTTATCTAAGAAATTTTCCACTAAGAAGCAAATCTCACATAACAGATAGTCTATAATAGAAAAATTTGTATTTGTACCCAGCTATAACAAGAATCTGGGCTTTCAACATAGTATAAATTTCATTCCTACCAACACAGCGATCGGCAGGCCTACAATTTAAAAAAAAAATGGATCACACACCACAATAGCAAAGCACTATAAGCCCACTTTAACTTCGACATTTCCAACCGAGAAAAGCAAATCTCACATGACAGAGTCTATGAGAGAAAAATCAGTATTGACACCTAGTTATAACAAGAGTCCGGGCTCTCACCACAGAGCATATAAATGGATATAATCTACTGAATAATTCTTCTGGATATAACTGTGTTCCAAATTTTTGGTATCCGTAATGCTTCTGGGTTTGATACCAAAAATTTCAAAACACAGTTTAATCCAGAAACATTATTCAGTATCAGCATGCACAGTGGAAATCTAATATTTAATGGACTTAAAATACTCTAAAATATAAAACCCTTTACAATTTTAGTGCTGTTTCCTTGCTTCCGAATCTAGAAAATCCAAACAAAAAATGCTTACCCATTACAATTTTAGTCCTGCTTTCTTGACTCCGAATCCAGAAAACCCAAATTTAAAATGCTTAGCTATGAAATTTCTGATAAAACCAAAACCCAATACAGTGTTGTGCTGAACTGATTTTAATCGAACGGAAATCAGCTCAGAAAAACTTACTCGTCACTGAGTGATGGTCTGTTTTACTTACTATTTAAAAGATTCAGTGTGCTAGTCTCTTTGAATTCAATCTTCACTTTTAGCTTCTGATCTTTTTTCTTTCCAATTCTGAATATGTAGTGTGTGAAAGGCATATGATTTGCGGATCTCGTATTTACAGTATGCAAGATTACGGCATGTGTCAATGAGTTTCACGTGGAGAAAAGGCACGAGATAATTAGATAAGGATGTACCAGTCAAGCTCATTCTAGTACAGATAAGCCTTGAAAAACGGTCTAGCTAAGATTTAAGGTGGATTTATTTAATACTATTATGCCATGACAGTAGGTTGATGTGATGTACGTGTGTCTTTTGGAAGAATTTATTTCCTTTTGCATTATTAATGATGTGAAAGTTTTACACACTTGCAAGCTTGTTTAACAACAAAAACAAGCTGTGAAAAAATGGCTATGTTTTTGGAGAAAATTTAATATTTTGGTTTTACAGTGCAGTGGTGCATTATGTCCGGAAGATAGCCCGTGCCTTAAAATTGTGGCTATTCTTCTTCCAAAACAAAAGACATTTCATATATATTATATTGGATTTTAGAATTGAAATTTGATTCAATGAATTAATTATGTTAGACTATAATTTAAAAAAATAAAAATTGTGATTTTGGATACTAATATGAATTGATAAAAAGAAAAATAAATTGTTGGTGTGTTTAGTTAATGCATAGAGTAAGTAATTCTCTTAGGTTCTAAACATATTATTTAAGTTTACTTAAGGATCACATAAGAATATTTCCATTTTAGGATGTTATCACACTATCACTTTTCTACCTTTAGTGAGACTTCCACCTTTGGTGAACTTGTCACCTTATCACTTTTCTACCTTTAGTGAGACTTCCACCTTTGGTGAACTTGTCACCTTATCACTTTTCTACCTTTTATAGATGTGTTGTACAAACACTTTTTCACATTGAAAGATGATCCACCTTTAGTAGACGTGTGACACAAGCATCTTTCCATTTTGGAAGATGACCCACCTTTAGTGGACATACACCACTTTCACTTTTCTAACTTTGGTGGGTGATAAGTTGTCTTTATAATAATCATGTCTATGATTATCTTATGCATTCATATGTCTCATCGTGGTCTATTTAACCAAGGGGTCTTCTTTGTAATATTATTCCAGATGATTCTAATGCATTCTTGGTTTAGAATATAGTTTATTTTTGTCATATTTTTTCTCTTAGTATTGTGCTTTCCATTAGGCCTCTAGATTTCAGGTGGCTACCTTCATAGTCAAATCTTACATATGTTGGAAATTGCAATTGAAACAATTGTTATATTGTCATTGATGTCAAACCTTAACTGGTAAGACAATTGCTATCTAGGATAGTACCATATATATTGATTGATGGTGAGGATTAGGGCAAGGAGATAACAAGAGAACCTAAGGAAAGGTTGAGTTATTTGATACTTCAATGGGCACTTGATTAGTTGGCACATTGATAAGATAATGTGTTGTTTATCTAAGTAAGAAGAAAGACTGAATAAGTAGGCTTAACCAAGAAAAAGTGTAGAAATCTAGTTTAAGTTGAGTGATGTTAGTGTCGACCGAGCGCCAGTATATGCCGAGTAAATTTAGTGTTCACTGTACATCAGTATAAGCCGAGCGACCGTAAATTACCGAGCAAAGACAGTGTTAGCTGAGGAAGAAAGTTTGTAGAGATGACTGAGTTGTACAGTGATGACCGAGGTGAAGAACACGATATTGACCGAGTGTTAGTAATTTATATTTGGAGAAAGATTTGAGATTCCTAGCCGACGTAGTTGAATTCTTGGGATATGTAAATAGTGTTGACTTTATTAATTTATTGTATGGAGTATTTAATGATGGTAAATCATTTTATTATGGATTCAAAGAGAAGTTTGAAGATGTATCTAGAAGGAAGGATGAAGAACATAAATGATGGAAGGATTCGATGAATCTGACCTAAACCTAAGATCTACGGAGGAGATTAAGCGGCAAAAGATGGATCTACCTAATTGAAGAGGTATAAAGGAAAACCTAATTGTGAGGTTGCAACATGGGCTGAAGTTGTTGATGTTATTGACTAATAAGTCTAAGTAAAAGGCTGAAGGTGAAATTGTGAAGGAGCTTAACAAAGTTGTGATTGCTTGAAGCAAATTCTGAGCAGATCAGTGATGGAGATGGAAATGAAGCTCAGTCAGTAAATCAACATATATGTGTGAAGTGGATCTATATTTGCAAAGTGAGTTGTACGTTTTTCAGATCAGAAACTACTGTTACTTTCTAACCATTGTATCAATCTTAATCCTTTAATCAAGGTTGACCTAACAATCATTGTATAAATCTTTTAATCAAGGTGGCATTCTAATGGAATGTACTTAAATCCTTTAACCATGTCACTTTTGGCAGATTGTTTAAATCCTTTAATAGGGTCACACCTAGTAGTGTGTTTGTAAACCCTAACAGGGTTGGATTTTCACAAAGCTCACTTCAGAAGAGTGAAATATCAATAGCATGTTACAAAGTGGTTTTTCCCAAATTGGGTTTCCACTATAAATCCTGGTGTTATACTTGTGTGAATGTTTTGATGTGAATGTTGTTATATTCTGCAAGTTAATTACTTTTGGACATTGGATTGCATGTTATATGTTTCTAATATATACTTTAGAGATCGAGTTGTATTGGTGATTAGATTTGAGACTATTGAAGTGCTAGAAAGTTCAATTGGTACATCTAGACCTGAGAACAACTGATTCACCCCCCTCTCTGTTGTTCTAAATAATTCTAACAATTGGTATCAGAGCTGTTGGTGCTTACAGAAAAATGTTTAAAGGTACTTGAAGCTAATGATCAAGATGTATAAAAAGGAGGTACCGAAGTTGAACAAAGAGAATTTCCCTGCATGGAAAAGTCTGATGAAATTGCATCTAGCTGGTATTGGTGATTCGAAAAAGTACTATGTGGAACATGACTATGTTATACCTATTGCACCTTTGACTGTCGAGGAGATGAAAGAAAAACAAGAACACAACCAAGCAATGTTGGAGATTGTATCTTCCTTAAGCTATCTTGAATTTGAAGATATCAAAGACTACACTACTGCAAAGAAAATGTGGGATACTCTTGCAACTATCTATGGTGGCGATACAAATGTACTGAGAGCAAAATTTGAAAGCTTGAGAGGTAAGTTTGATGAAATAAAAATGCAAGAAGGTGAAAATATTGCAAGAAGGTGAAAATATTGCTCAGTACTGTGGTAGAATTAAGGAGATAGTGAATGCTATTAGAGGAGCCAATGGAATAATTGATGATGAGACTGTTATTGGTAAGGTATTGAGAAATTTGCTTCCTATCTATGCTATTAGAATTTTTGCAATTCAAGAATTAAGATGTAACCCTAGTAATGTTCTAACTTTGAAAAGTCTTGTTGGTAAGCTTACTGCTTTTGAGCTATCTAACTATGATAACTACATTGTTCCTAATGTTGAATCTACATTCAAGTCACAAATGGTTCTGCCTAAGTCTAAAAAGGAAAAAGAAAAGTGTGTGAAAAGTGATAGTGACAGTGACAGTGATAGTGACACTTTTGATGAGGAACTAGATGATCTTGAGGCACTCATAGCTAGAAGACTAAAAAGAGGAAAAGGGAAATATAAAGGTAAACTTCCTATAATCTATTTTTCATGTAACAAAGTTGGGCATATTGCAACAAGATGTCCTGATAGGAATGACAAAGATGGGAGAAGGGAAAGCAAGTACAAGGATAAGAGCAATGACAGAGATCACCAAAGGTACAAAGACTACAAGGACAAAGGAAAGAAATCTTGCTATATTGTTGAAGAGGAAATTGTTAGGAATAGTCACAATAAGATAAAACAGGGTCCGACCTTTGATCAGGTCACTATACTTCATGCATTGTAAAGATCAAATCCTAACAAGGTTGTAAGATCTTCTAACATGGATCATTATACTCTAGTGTAGTTTATAGTGGGTGTTAATTCCCATCGGGGTTTTTACCTATTTGAGTTTCCCCGTAACCAAAATTGTGGTGTTGTGTTAAGTGTTATCTTATTGTGTATGTGCTTAATGTTCTTTTGTACTTAATTGGATAAAGAATTTGTTAGAGTAAAGTATTAATTATGTTAATTAATACTTACTCCCTTCTTAAGATGTCAACTCTTTTGCTTTAGTTGTTTATAGTTAAACACACATGCACGAGTTGTTTTAAACTCATGCACTAGTTGTTATAAATATAAACTTGCATGCATTAGTCATGTAATAGTTAAACTAATTATTACATGCACTAGGATTTGCCTTTCAAGGCTTTTGATCTCCTTTATAAGGATGATCCATTGTACATTCAATTCATTCATTATTTTGAGGATATTTTCTTCTTCATTTTTTGAGTCAAACCCTTGCCCTCTTCTTGTCTCTACTTCCTTATAATAGGTTTTGTATGCAGGTGATTTTTGAGTTTTGTGGATTTGTATTGCTCAAATCCTACATGGTATCAGAGCCTAATCTGCTACAGCTTGTTCATGTTTGAAGGATTCAGATTAGGGCCATTTTTTTTTATTGAAATTACGGGGTCTCTAAATTTTGGTGCACTTTGAGCTCAAATGGACCTCACTGTTGAGCTCGCAGCACCCAAAAACCCCTATTTCGATATAAGGCATGGCCAATTCGGACAAATTTGCATTTTGGGGCTTTTTTTGGGTACCATAAGCTTGACACGCTTCACGAGGTAGAAATTGTACGGATTTGCACACTTCTTGAGACAAAATTTGTATTGATTGGCACACAAGATGAGGTAATAATTTTGCTATTTGGCACACAAATCAAGACAAAAAAAATTGGCACACAAATTGAGGCAAAAATCTAAAAGTTTGGCATGAATCCTGAGGCACACATGAGATTTTGAGAAAGAAAAACATTCCCATTGTGGGCGGCGATGGCCATTTGGCCTTCAAATTTAAGCCCGTCATTTGATGATGTCAGCATGCATCATCATCATCATCATTTGCACCATTTTTGGGCCCTCTCGTGCACCAGCTGGTATTTTGCTCATATCTTGAGCAGACGGTGTCGAAATCGAGCAAACGAGATATCATTGGAAAGCTGGTTCCAAGCCCGATGCTCTCATGCTTGTTAATTTGGTTTTTTTTTTCCTCTAGCTTATTGTTTTTTCTATCGATGCCAAATTATTCTTTTTGCATTCTAGGGGGGTTAATTTGCTCAAATTAGCTCTGTTTTTCGATTCGAAAGAAGCGTCGAAAAGCTCTTCTTGAGCACCATCCAGATTTATGCCTATTTTCATCAGAATTTTTTTAAGGTACACAAGATTCAAATCTAAAGCTTTTTTGCTCTTCTCTTGATAAAGCATATCATTCTAGGCTTAGGGGTTCAATATTTGGCTTGTGGGGGGTGTTATTTTCTTGTTTCTATCAGTTAAACCAGATATTTATAAAAAAAAACCCTTCTAAAAAAATATGGCCGAGACCTCTTCTTGTCTAGAACTTCTGACCCCACATAATTATCACACATGGAAAACCCTGATGACACAGCTTCTCTGTTCAAAAGGGCTCTGGTCTTGTCTAGATGTAGTGCAGCCAATATTACAGAGGTCCTTTGAGATCATGCAACATCGAAACAAGATGGATGAGGCTATGGGGTTGATTGCTTTACAGGTATCAAATAGCTTGCAATTTCATCTTGATGGGTGCACTACCCCTCTACAGATGTGGGCTAAATTTGAGACATTATTCGGTACCATCAATGAGTTCAGAGAACTTCAGATTGAGCCAGAGCTTACCTCTCTTGTACTTGATTCTTTTCCCTCTATTGAGGACTTTCTGATGAAGTTCAAACAACAAAGATCTTTGTTACACAGATGTGGAAAGTGAAAGACTGATAAAGAATGCATTTATCTGATTCCGTTTAAGCTTCGGGGAAACTTTCAAGTCTTCTCTTCTACCTTTCATTCTACCATGGATGCTTTGGGACCTACAATCACCATGCCCACTTTTGAGGTGTTCTGTGATCATTTGACTAGAGAGCAAGCGAAGCTTACTTAGTTGGACTCTCTAACAGGATCAAAGAACCAAGCATTGGTTGCCCAACCATCCAAAGAAAAGCAGAAGCAAAGCTGAAGCAGATATCAGATTTCTCTTCTAAGCACTCTACTGGCCCACCACCTTCTTCTAAGAAGGATAAATAGAAGACTGAGAGACCTACATGTTCCTATTATCAGAAGGGACCTCATGATGAGTCACATTGTTTTCAAAAGAGATTTGATGGCTATGAGAAATAGATTGCAGATTTTCAAGCTCTTCTTCAGAAGAGCACTGTTTCCTCTCCATCCTCTTCTACCTCACAGGGGTTTTCTTTTCAGTCTTCTTCCACATCTTCGACATCTGGACAAGATTTTGGATAGGGTCATGCATTACGGGCATCCATTGCATCCCCTTCACAGGTCCCTTGGATACTGGATTCAGGTGCTTCTCACCATATGGCATCTTCTCAAGGGGTCTTCTCTACTGTTGAGGCTTCTCCCATTCCTCATATTGTCATGGGGAATAACACTGTCCTGATAGTCTGCGGGAAAGGTTCAGTAGGCATTCAGGATGAAATATTCAATGATGTATTGTATGTTCCATCTCTGTCTGTAAACCTTCTCTTGATTTATCAGATTACACATAGTGGATCAGGGAAGACAGTTGAGTTCACTGCAGATTCAGTCTTCATTCGAGATAGTGCGATAAGAGGCATTGTTGCTACAGGGACAGTTGATCATTCCACCTGTCTCTACACCTTCTCACACTTTGGTCCACCATCTCCATTATCGGAGCACAACTCTCCTCTTTTGCGAGAGCCTCATGTGGTGCAGTCAGGTCGCTTGAACTTTTGTATTGTTCCTGAGATCACTTCTATGACTGCCACACCACATCCTGTTGAGGTCTTTTCTCTTCAGTAGGATTCTTCTTCAGCACTGCTTGACCCTCCAGCTCCATTCATCGAGCCGCCAGGTGCACTTGTTGAGGATTCTACAAAGGACGTTCATATCCTCTTTCATGATAGTGTCAGCACACCTGTCACACCACCTACATTGGGGATTCCCTTTCAGGATCCTCGTGTTTTCTCCTTTGAGCATCAGTTAGGCCTTCTAGTTTCACCTCTCATTTAGGGGTTTCCTTGTTCTATGCCTTTGTTTTTTCCGCATTGGAGTTGCATTGGTTCAATCATTTCCATAGGGGTGCCATCATTCTAGGGGGGCTTTGGTGTCTCATCCCTCTCTCATGGGGGGGCTGATTGTACTTATGATTTTGAGAGAGTCTCTTGAGCCATTTCTTTTTCTGCATTTTTCTATCTCTTTTTGGAGTAGGGTTTTTTTCCCACTAAGTTTTCTCTATTTCTCCATTTTATAGAGATTTGGTTGTGCTGGGTACCTCATTAGGCCATGTTGTCGGGACCCATTTTTTTGCTTTCTGCACTGTAGTTTCCTTTTCTTTCTTCTTACATTGTTTGTAGTTGCATTGTTGCTCATCTTAAGGGGGGTGTTAGAGTAAAGTATTAATTATGTTAATTAATACTTACTCCCTTCTTAAGATGTCAACTCTTTTGTTTTAGTTGTTTATATTTAAACACACATGCACAAGTTGTTTTAAACTCATGCACTAGTTGTTTTAAATATAAACTTGCATGCATTAGTCATGTAATAGTTAAGCTAATTATTACATGCACTAGGATTTGCCTTTCAAGGCTTTTGATCTCCTTTATAAGGATGATCCATTGTACATTCAATTCATTCATTATTTCGAGGATATTTTCTTCTTCATTTTTTGAGTCAAACCCTTGCCCTCTTCTTGTCTCTACTTCCTTATAATAGGTTTTGTATGCAAGTGATCTTCGGGTTTTGTGGATTTATATTGCTCAAATCCTACATAATTGAATCTTGTAGATAACTGATTCATCCCCCCACCCCTCTCTCAGTTATCTCTTAGGACTATTCCTAATAATTAGTATCAGAGCCAAGTGCCTCGGAGAGAAATTTTAATAGCTGGAGGTTGATCAGATGTCATTCTTTAGAAAAGAAAGTCCTAAGTTTGATGGAGAGAACTATCTAGACTGGAAGAACAAAATGATGACACATTTGTAGTGCATTGCTTTTGAGATTTTTGAAGTAGCTACTAAAGAAGTTCAGATTCCCTCTTTATCAAATCTTGTGAAGGAAGATGCAAATCTTAAGCAAAAGGAGATGCTCACTCAAAATGCTATTGCCAAAGAAGCCCTTATCAATGCCTTATCTGGCAGTGAGTTTTCAGAGATCAAGAAAGTTGATAAAGCCTATAAGATATGGAAGTATCCAGAAGACATGTTTGAAGGAGATGTTGAAGCTAAGAATGCGCGTAGATAGACATGGAAGAAAAAGTACAATACATTGGAGATGCTACCTGAAGAGAACATTAGAGCCTACAATCAAATAATTAATGAAGCAGTTGTAGGAATTAGAAACAATGGTGGAGAAATTTTGGAAGAAGACATAATGGACAAGTTGATGACTACTCTGATAGAAGAATATGAGAACAAGATAAACATGAAGGACTATTCCTAACAATTTCCTCTTCAACAATATAGCAAGATTTCTTACTTTTGTCCTTGTAGTCTTTGTACCTTTGGTGATCTCTGTCATTGCTCTTATCCTTGTACTTGCTTTCCCTTCTCTCATCTTTGTCAGTCCTATTAGGACATCTTGTTGCAATATGCCCAACTTTGTTACATGAAAAATAGATTATAGGAAGTTTACCTTTATATTTCCCTTTTCCTCTTTTTAGTCTTCTAGCCATGAGTGCCTCAAGATCATCTAGTTCCTCATCAGAAGTGTCACTATCACTGTCACTGTCACTATCACTTTTCACACATTTTTCTTTTTCCTTTTTAGACTTAGGCAGAACCATTTGTGACTTGAATGCAGATTCAACATTAGGAATAATGTAGTTATCATAGTTAGATAGCTCAAAAGCAATAAGCTTACCAACAAGACTTTCCAGAGTTAGAACATTACCAGGGCTACATCTTGATTTTTGAATTATAGAAATTCTGATAACATAGATAGGAAGAAAAGTTCTTAATACCTTACCAATAACAGTCTCATCATCAATGATTCCACTGGCTCCTCTAATAGCAATCACTATCTCCTTAATTCTATTACAGTATTGAGCAATATTTTCACCTTCTTGCATTTTTATTTCATCAAACTTACCTCTCAAGCTTTCAGCCTTCTCTCTCAGTACATTTGTATCGCCACCATAGATAGTTGCAAGAGTATCCCACATTTTATTTGTAGTAGTGCAATCTTTGATATCTTCAAATTTAGGATAGCTTAAGGAAGATGCAATCTCCAACATTGCTTGATTGTGTTCTTGTTTTTCTTTCATCTCCTCGATAGTCAAAGGTGCAACATGTATAACATAGTCATGTTCCACATAGTACTTTGCTGAATCACCAATACCAACTAGATGCAATTTCATCAGACTTTTCCATGCAGGGAAATTCTCTTTGTTCAACTTCGGTACCTCCTTTTTATACATCTTGATCATTAGCTTCAAGTACCTTGAAACATTTTTCAATAAGCACCAAAAATTTTGATACCAATTGTTAGTATTATTTAGAATAACAAAGAGGGGGGTGAATCAGTTGTTCTCAGGTCTAGATGTACCAATTGAACTTTCTAGCACTTCAACAGTCTCAAATCTAATCACCAATACAACTCAGTTTCTAAAGTATATATTAGAAACATATAACATGCAATCCACTGTCCAAAAGTAATTAACTTGTAGAATATAACAACATTCACACAACTATAACACCAGGATTTATAGTGGAAACCCAATTTGGGAAAAACCACTTTGTAACATTCTACTGATATTTCACTCTTCTGAAGTGAGCTTTGTGAAAATCCAACCCTGTTAAAGGTTTACAAACACATTGCTAGGTGTGACCCTATTAAAAGATTTAAACACTCTGTCAAAAGTGACCTGGTTAAAGGATTTAAGTACATTCCATTAGAATGCCACCTTGATTAAATGATTTATACAATGACTGTTAGGTCAACCTTGATTAAAGGATTAAGATTGATACAATAGTTAGAAAGTAACAGTAGTTTCTGATCTAAAAAACATACAACTCACTTTGCAAATATAGATCCACTTCGCACATATATGTTGATTTACTGACTAAGTTTCATTTCCATCTCCATCACTGATGTACTCAGAATTTGATTCAAGCAATCACAACTTTGTTCAGCTCCTTATGTGGTCCTATGAGAACTCAAAGTTACTATGGTGACAAATATTTTATTTTATTTGTTGATGACTACTCTAGGATGATGACAGTCATGTTCTTAAAAGAAAAATATGAGGCATTCAAATTATTTAAATGGTATAAAGCTAAAGTTGAAAAAGAAACCAAGAAAGAATTGAAATTCTTAAGATCTAATAGAGGAGGTGAGTTTATTTATGATGAATTCACTAATTTATGTAATGAGCATGGAATCAAAAGACATATTTTTGCACCTAGGACACTGCCACAGAATGGGATTGCTGAAAGGAGGAATCGATCTATTGTTGATTGTGCCAGAACATTGATGATTGAGAGGCAGTTAGCACTGCAGTATACACCCGGAACCGAGTTCAACTGAAGAAAGACACGAACAAGACATCTTATGAGTTATGGTTTGGATATATGCCAAATGTAAGTTATTTCAAAATCTTTGGTAGTAGGTGTTATATTCTGAAAGATGATAGGAATGGTAAATTTGACTCTAAAGGTGATGAAGGAATATTTTTAGGATATTCTACTAAGAGTAAAGCTTATAAATGTTTGAACAAGGCTACTAATAAAATGATAGAAAGTGCTAATGTAAAAGTTGATGAGTTTGCTGAAAAGAAAGATGAAGAAAGCATGGAGGAGCCAAAAGACTATGGTAAGTTTACATATGTTGAAGATCCAGGATATCTACCGAAGCCACAGGCTGAGTCTACCGAGCATCAGGAAAATGCTACCGAGAATCAACAAATGCAATCGAGAATCAGGAAGAAGCTACTGAGCAAGAAAATGAACCTGAACCAAATGATGAGCAAAGAAGAGAATAAGTGCTAGCAAGATTTGTTAGAAGACACCATCCGCATAATCAAATCATTGGAGATAAGAAAGCTAGAATGATGACACGAAGTAAGTTAAGACAAAACACATGCTTAGTTTGTGAGTTTGAACCTAAGAATGTTAGGGATGCACTTGAAAATGAGAAATGGATTAAGGTTATGAATGAGAAAATTGATCAGATTGAGAAGAATAAGACATGGACATTAGTAGCCAAACCAAAGGATATAAATGTAATTGGTACTAAGTGGATTTTCAGGAACAAGTTAAATGAAAATGGTGAGGTCACTAGGAATAAGGCAAGACTTGTATGCAAGGGATATGCACAAGAAGGTATAGATTATGGTGAAACCTTTGCACCTGTTGCTAGACTTGAAGAAGTCTGTATATTACTTGCATATGCTGCACATAAGGTATTCAAAGTTGATGCAGGAGCATCTTGGGTCTTTGGCAATCTTGCATCAACCAAAAACATTTTTTGATTTCTGTACCTGTTTGCTGTTGTTTTCTTTATATCTTTGCATTTGATGGTTTCATGGTGTGAAAAGATTACATTATGTTGAGGACCTATTTGGGAACCTTCTCCTATGAGCACATAAAGTTTGGATGGACTGTTTCAAAGTTACAACTATTTTCCTTGCTGTCGGAATAGTGTTTTCCTGCAATTTTGGCGCTGATTGTTCATGTTGGTTCTCTTGATCCATAAGGAATTTTATTTTGTGCACTTAAGAAATTGAAGAGGACCTAAATTAATACCATTTTCCAAGAGCGTAGCTTCCAATTCATTATGAGTCAAAAGTTATGGCCTTTTTGGCACAGGACCTATTTTCTACCAGTTTCACGTCCGAGCAGTTCCTGCAGTTTTGGTGCTGATTGTTCATGTTGGAGACCTTGATCTATAAGGAATTTTCTTTTGCACACTTAAGAACTTAAATTGGACCTAAAGTACTATCATTTCCCAAGAGTGCAAACTCCAATTCATTATGAGAAAAAGTTATGCCTATTTTGCCTCAAGACCTATTTCCTACCAATTTTTGGGTGAAACGTGTGGTGTTTCTTCTTGCAATGTTCCATGTGCTCATATGGGACCTTGTGCACTTAAAGGCATGTTCTTGGGTCAAGTTAGGACCTAAATCCAAAGGTGCATCAATTTATATTCATTCTAGCATTATTTTTGGTTTAAATCTTGAGACTGGACCTATATTGTAATTAAATGCCTAACTGACCGACCTGTGGCTTAGCTGGCTAAATAAGGGGTCTAGATTGATGTAGTAGAGATCATGGGTGAGATATAAGAAGGATTATCAAGATAAATCATTGGAGAAAAAGATAGGATGCAAGTTGTAATTCTGAATTCATAATTCTCATTGTATAAGGCCGAAACCCGGAAGGCCTCACAGCCGGGCATGTTGAAAGAAATAATATAATTCTCTGTTGTTGCTGCCAGTTGATTGTCTCATATCCATTGTGTTTTCATTGATTTCATGTGATTTTATATTGCTTCCATTGTGTAACTTTGAGCAAGGGCTTGTTATGGATTCAAGTGGACTCAATTCTGCTTGATTTTGCTTGTATCTACCCTGCCCCTGCGTCAAGTGGTATCAGAGCGAGTTCTTTCTTGTGGATTGGATCGTGGAGAACCTTATTGGATTTGGTTGTAGGGTGGTAGATCTGAGATCTGACTTATAACTTGCAGAAGGTTACGATCTTGCTGGAACTTGATTGTAAGATGGTTCATGGTAGAGGAAATGATAATGCTATCATGGATATGTTGAGGCAAATTGCAACTAGGCTTGAAGCTATAGAGACAGCCCAGAGAAGAGGAGCACATCTTAAAGATGTTAGTGATGAAGAAGAAGAAGCAGCACCTAATGCTGAACCTGAAGTTGAACAAGATGAGGAAAGACTTTTGAGAGTTTTGTCTAAGGCTAACTCCAGACCTGTAGTTGAAGTTGCTCGCTATGATGGAAGACTTGAGATCGATACACTTTTGGATTGGATCTATGAGATGGATAAATACTTTGAGTATGAAGGTACTCCTGATAATAAGAAGGTTAAGATAGCAGTCACAAAGTTGAAAGGGCATGCATCTCTTTGGTGGGATCATTTGCAAACTGAGAGATAGAAGAGAGGAAAAGAAAAGATCAAAACATGGATGAAGATGCTTGGAAAGATGAAGAAGAAGTTTCTTCTAGCTGACTACCAAGTTAGTCTGATGAGAAAGATGCAAAATCTGAGACAAAAGGACATGAGTGTGAAAGAATATACTGAGGAATTTTACAAATTAGATATCAGATCTGGACATGTGGATGATGAAGTTGAGAAGGTGGCTAGATATCTGAATGTCCTAAGGACATCTATTCAAGATGAGATTAGTTATGTGAAGATTGATAGTGTGGAGAAGCATACCAATTTTCTTTGAAGGCTGAAGAAAGATTGACAAAAAGACATGATCAAAGACAAAGAGGAAGAGGTGGCAGATTTCAGAGAAGTAGAGGTAGATCTAATGGAGAAAGTAGCAGATCTGAAAATTCAGTGCAAGATAAAGGATGGGAAGATGACCCCGCTGGTAAAAGAGGTAATTACTCTAGAGGTAGCTATACTGGTTACTCTAGGAATAACAATAATGGTAGAAGGGAAGAGAAATCTTGGTTTAAAGGTACTTGTTACAAATGTGGTGAAGAAGGACATAGAGCTTTTGAATATACTAACTCTGGAAAGAAGACTGGAGGTAATGGTAGAAATAATTTGGCTTGTGAAGAAGTTGAGGAAATGTCTAATGAACCTGAACATGGTGAGAACCTGATGCTAAGAAGGATCTTATGGAATGAAGAAGCTGATGAGGAACCTATTTTGAGGAAAAGTTTGTTCAGAACCAAATGTAAGATTGCTGATAAATGTTGCAAGGTAATCATTGATAGTGGAAGTACTGATAATTTGGCATCTGAAAAGCTAGTTAGCAAATTGCAGTTGTAGAAATTGAAACATCCTAAGCCTTACCATATTGCTTGGATCCAAAAGGAGCATAAACTACTTGTAAGTGAACAATGCCTTGTTAAATTCAAAATTGGGAATTATCATGATGAAGTCTTGTGTGATATTATGCCTATGGATTGTTGTCATATTCTTTTGGGTAGACCTTGGCAGTATGATAGGAAAGCTTTGCATGATGGTAGATTGAATCAATATACTATTTGGATGGATGGAAAGAAACAAGTGTTATTGCCTTTGGTAGAGAAGTTTGATGAAGGTCACTGTACTACAGTCAGAGTATGCTTGTTTGATGATAAAACATTTACAAGTGAAATGAAAGAACAAAATATTTGCCTGAAGCATAAAAGTGGATAGTCAAATAAGGTTGCTGATGCCTTGAGCCAAAGAATAAGTTTGTTGACAGAAATGAGAGTTGACGTACTTGGTTTTGATGATTTGAAGTATTTTTATGAGGCTGACATTGATTTTTCAGAGCCTTGGAAAGCTTGTAAAGAACACACAGTGAGTGATAAGTGGTCTGATTATTTCATTCAAGAAGACATGTTGTTTAAAGGAGTTCAGTTGTGCATACCTAGAGGATCTATGAGAGAGAACATAATGAAGGAGAAACATAGTGGTGGACTTGCTGGACATTTTGGGATTGATAAGATAGTGAATTTGATTTCAGAAAGATACTTTTGGCCACAGATTTACAGAGATGTACAGAGAATGGTTAGAGGTGGCAGAATTTGCCAAACAACAAAAGGAACTAGTCAAAATTTGGGATTGTATACACCTTTGCCTATACCTGATAGACCTTGGGAAGATGTGAGTATGGACTTTGTTCTTGGATTGCCTAGAACTCAGAGAGGTAATGATTCTATTTTGGTAGTGGTTGATAGATTTTCTAAGATGGCTAATTTCATACCTTGTAAGAAGACACCTGATGCATTGCATGTAGCTGAATTATTCTTCAAGGAAGTGGTAAGATTGCATGGTTTGCCTAAATCTATTGTTTTAGACAGAGATACTAAGTTTATTGGTTATTTTTGGAGGACACTTTGGAAGAAGATGAATACTGATTTGAAGTTTAGTTCTACATTTCACCCTCAGACAGATGGACAAACTGAAGTTGTGAACAAAAGTTTGGGAAACTTGTTGAGATGTTTAGTTGGAGAGAAACCTGCTAATTGGGATTTGATTTTTGCAGAAGCAGAGTTTGCATATAATAATTCAGTGAATAGAAGCACTAAGAAGACACCATTTGAGATTGTTAATGGATTTCATCCTAAGGGAACCACAGAGGTGAGAGATTTACCTACTGAGACCAGAAGAAGTGTTGAAGCTGATCATTTTGCAGAATACATGAGAACTTTACATGATGAAGTTAAAAAGAATTTGGAGGACAGTAATCTGAAATATAAACAAAGAGCAGACAAGAGAAGGAGACATAAATATTTTGAAGTTGGAGATGAGGTTATGATTCATTTGAAGAAGAATAGATTTCCAGTTGGTACCTACAACAAGCTGAAAATGAAGAAGTTTGGACCTTGTAAGATTCTGAAGAAGTTTGGACCTTGTAAGATTCTGAAGAAGTTTGACAGTGGAAATGCTTATGAAGTAGAATTGCCAGAGGACATGGATATATCACCTATATTTAACATTGCTGATATATTTGAGTACTTTGAATCAAATGAAGAGATAGAAGATGATCCAGATTATCCTAAGAAAAATAAGGATAGCATTGAGAAGATCTTGAATAGCAGAGTTGGAAAGAGTACAAAAGGAAAAGACTACATGGAATATCTAGTTCAGTGGAAAGATAAGCCAGTTGAGGACAGTTCATGGATTACGCAAGCTGAGTTGGATTTTTATGATTCAGGTCAGAATATGAGTAGTGCCTAATGTGGACATCAATTCTTTATTTACCCCAGGTGTTTGATGCAGGAGCATCTTGGGTCTTTGGCAATCTTGCATCAACCAAAAATATTTTCTGATTTTTGTACCTGTTTGCTATTTTTTTCTTTATATCTTTGCATTTGATGGTTTCATGGTGTGAAAATATTACATTATGTTGAGGACCTATTTGGGAACCTTCTCCTGTGAGCACATAAAGTTTGGATGGACTGTTTCAAAGTTACAGCTATTTTCCTTGCCGTCGGAATAGTGTTTTCCTACAGTTTTGGTGTTGATTGTTCATGTTGGTTCTCTTGATCCATAAGGAATTTTATTTTTCAAACTTAAGAACTTGAAGAGGACCTAAATTAATACCATTTTTAAAGAGTGTAGCTTCCAATTCATTATGAGTCAAAAGTTATGGCCTTTTTGGCACAGGACCTATTTTCTGCCAGTTTCACGTTCGAGCGGTTCTTGCAGTTTTGGTGCTGATTGTTCATGTTGGCGACCTTGATCTATAA
Source organism: Chamaecyparis obtusa (assembly GCA_027943335.1). NCBI lineage: Eukaryota > Viridiplantae > Streptophyta > Pinopsida > Cupressales > Cupressaceae > Chamaecyparis > Chamaecyparis obtusa. The sequence goes on along the minus strand of BSBK01001088.1, from coordinate 2,423,113 downwards.
GGAATTTTATTTTGTGAACTTAAAGACTTAAATTGGACCTAAATTACTATCATTTCCCAAGAGCACAAACTCCAATTCATTATAAGTAAAAAGTTATGCCTATTTTGCCTCAGGACCTATTTCCTGCCAGTTTTTGGGTGAAACGTGTGGTGTTTCTTCTTGCGATGTTCCGTGTGCTCATATGGGACCTTGCACACTTAAAAGAATGTTCTTGGGTCAAGTTAGGACCTAAATCCAAAGGTGCATCAATTTATATTCATTCTAGCATTAGTTTTGGTTTAAATCTTGAGACTGGACCTATATTGTAATTAAATGCTTGATTGGCCGACCTGTGGCTTAGCTGGCTATATAAGGGGTCTAGATTGATGTAGTATAGATCATGGGAAAGATATAGGAAGGATTATCAAGATACATCATTGGAGAAAAAGATAGGATGCAAGCTGTAATTCTGAATTCATAATTCTCATTGTATAAGGCCGAAACCCGGAAGGCCTCACAACCGGGCATGTTGAAAGAAATAATATAATTCTCTATTGTTTTTGCTAGTTGATTGTCTCATATCCATTGTGTTTCCATTGATTTCATGTGATTTTATATTTCTTCCATTGTGTAACTTTGAGCAAGGGCTTGTTGTGGATTCAAGTGGACTCAATTCTGCTTGATTTTGCTTGTATCTACCCTACCCCTGCGTCAAAAGTATATCAAATGGATGTGAAATCATCTTTTCTGAATGGAATTGTTGAGGAGGAGGTCTAAATAGAATAACTTGAGGGTTTTTTTGATCCACATCAGAAGAACATGGTATGTAAACTGCACAAATCTTTGTATGGAATGAAGCAAGCATCGAGAGCATGGTATGAAAGACTACATGCTTATCTTATCAATATTGGCTTTGTAAGGACTAGTGAAAACAATAATTTGTACATGAAAGAAGAATCTGATGATGATATTTTGATTGCTGAAATATACATTGATATAATCTTTGGTGGACATGATCTGATTTGCAAATCTTTTGTTGATGAAATGAGAAAGGAATTTGAGATGTCAATGTTTGGATAGATTAAATTCTTTCTAGGTTTGTAGATTATACAACAGAATGATGATATTTTCATCACGGAATCAAAATACATTAAAGAAGTGTTAAAGACTTTTGGCATGTAAGATTCAAAACCGGTAGGAACACCGATGGTAACTGTACACACTAAGATGTGCACTTCTCTAAGTCATTACTTCCAAGGGAATCCATGGATTGGAAACCTTGAGAAATCGATCTAGAGCTCCCTAGGCATGGAGTGCAAGGATATTAAGAGTGCTCTCAGCTAGAGCTATTAAGCCTATGACCTTGCTAGTAAACCATGCAATGAGAGATTCAATGGAGACAAGGTCAAGAATGCTAATATCCTCAAGAATCAAGATGAGAATGAAATGCCACTATGCTAGAAATGAGAATGCAAGCTAAGCTATGAAAAGAAAGATGCAAGTGTTACAATCCAAGCTAATTAATCTATTTGACCTAATTTAGAGCATAGAAATTAAGCTAATCTAGGAAAACATAAATATGAAACTATGATGCAATAAATGAAAGATGGATGGAAGAATGTCTTCAAAAAGCTCCAAAGTCTCCAAGCAATCCTGCAGCATAAGGTTAGTATTCAAAAGATTGATATGCAAATGAGGAAGAGAGCTCTCCTTTTAAAGGAATTGAAAAGGAATGGACCATGGAGATTAAGAGGAAAAAGATTTAATCAAGGGTGAAGCATCAAAGAGGAGCAATCCATGTGCACAAATATCCTCCAATGAGAAAATAAGAGTTGACTCTTGTGTCCATATGAGACAAAAAGTGCTTTTTTTCTTTTTTATAAAATAAGAATAATGCTTTATTTGTGCAACTTAGGATAAGAGGAAAAGTGGGGTCTTTTTATTTAATAAAAGGGGAGGAAATTCTTTTTAAATAAATAAAAACTTACGATAAGATGGTTAGCCCATAGGAAATAATCGAATAAATGATAGAAGTAGGATTTGATCAAGAATAAGCAATTGATGATTTTAGCAAATAATGCTAGCAAGGGGCTAATAGTCTAGATGACCATTTTTAGATGATTACGTTTGCCCCTCTTTGACTAATGTGTGATCGATTTGGGAACACATTACGTCAAAGAATAGATCAGCCAAGAAGGCAATAAATAGAGATTTGACTCCAAAGAATGAAGTGCAGAGAGAGAGCAAATCTTGCATGGTCAGCCTGGTAGCGACAGTACTGAACACTTAGGAAAGAGATGGACAGTATCAGAACTCGAGATGAGAACTAACATGTCAAGCGCAAAGATAGATCGATTAGAGCAAATGGAATGGTCAAGCATATGCTCTAGAGAATAGCCAATAGGATATGATGTGTCTGCCCCCTCGGGATCTAAAGTGAAATCAGGTAGAGGGAAGGCAAAAGCAAGAGAAACATGATCAAATCACTAGAAATCAGAATTGAAGATGAAAGATGATAGGATAACCATCAAGCAGTGAAGATATGCCCCAGTCAAGACCTTAGAGAGAGATGAATGAAATGAATGAAAGACTAGAAGGGTGAGAGAGATGGAGATGAAGGAATGAAGAATGCCCCAAAAAAGATTGAAGGATCAGGCCTCAAATGGTCATTCAACTGCACGAAAGAAGGAGAAATGTGATTTTGATGATTAAGGTGAACTCAGATTTCGGTTTCGATCCTGAAATGAATAGAAAATGATGTGATATGAAAGACAAGAAGTGAAAGAAATGATCGGGAAGAAGTGAAAGGTGAGTGTAGTTTGACTAATAAGTCCATGAAAGATGAAGGAGAGCTCTCTCCATATGCAAGATGAAAAACTAAACTAACATGAATTTAAAAATGCAAGCTACTATGAAAAGTGGTTTACTTGCAAGGTCACAAAACCATTAGACTCTAATATTCATCATCAAGCGTTATTGGTAGCATCGCAAGACCATACAATACACACTAGTATAACTATGTGGATTTGAATATGATCTATATTAGATAGGAATGTGGGAATCCCACCTAGGCATCAAAGACATATAGGTCAAGACGACTAGTGCAGTGAGGTTCCCTACATTTGATATAGAAATATTATGCTCGCATCGAGACATAAGAAAGTCAAGATGACTATAAGCATGCACTTGCAGAAAATAGTCAAGGCTAATACCTTGTAGATCCCAATGTCAAGTGGAGCAAGCATAAATGCTCATGACAACCAAGATCAACAAAATATACCCACAGGCAGAAAGAAAATAAAACATGTCCTCATGCCCTAGTCTTCTAGCTCGACATCATCGAAAACTATGAGGGATAGAACACTCAGCAGAGAAATCATCATAGACATCACACAAAGAAATAAAGTCAAACAAATATCAGCAAGCCAAGCATTTAAGTGCGTGTGTGTAGGTCATAGAGTCAAACTTTGAGTATCACATATGCCGTTGAGAAATATTGCATCATTCAAGACTGCGGGTAGGATATCTGATAAGTGTTGAGAAACACTTGACACTAGGGAAGTGTTGAAAAACATAGTTGGGGTAAGTGTGACTATTTTTTGGGATTTTGAATTTTTTGATTTTTTTGGTATTTTTAAAATATATAATTTTTTTGGAGATACATCAAAGCACCTATTGTTAGGTTTTCAGTAAGATGATCATTTTTTCAGGACACTTTCAAATTTTTTAGAATTTTTGACAATATATCATTTTTTTGGATTTTTTAGGATCAATAAGGTATATACAAAGAATGCCCCTAGACAGAATGGGCATCAAACTCTCAAGCAAGATCATATCGTGTAGTCCCAATGTCTAGGAAGGTGGAGGACAAGAGGGATTAGCAAGCTAGTGGAAGAGATGGAAGACAAGAGAATGAAGGGAAGAAATCTTCAAAGGAAAACTCCTCAAGAGTACCCAAGCTAGGGAAAAACTGTCATGTAAAACATATTTGAACAAGCAATGAAAGGCTAGCATAGGACAAGTCACAAAAGTGTAATGCAAAAGAAGGAAAGGATATAGTCCAAAGGAGTAGACATGTCAAGAGGCTTCATAGCATCATGTTTTACTCTTTTTTATTAGATCAAGATCAAAGGGGAAAATGATAGCGAAAGGTTAGAATGAATGGAGGAAAATAAATATGAAGGCTAAACATGAATGAAATGAAAGCAAGATCATCGTAAGATAGCTCACAAGATAGCCAAATGTTTGTGTATAGGTCAACATTGTCAAGATCAAAGAGAGAAGACAGAATGGATGAAATATGTAGAAGAACTACGCATAATGCCCAATTGCCAGGTTTTCATCATGATACTTATCCAAGACGCCACAAGGGAGTGGTTTTCACCATAGGACAAATTTATTTCTCTTTAATTTTGCTACCAAGGTGCCTATTTTCAAGTTTCCACCAAGGCACATTTTCAATTTTTTTTCATTTTTTGGAAGAAGGCAAGATTTTTAGATAATGCTCCTTGAAAGGATAAATCATGATATGCCAAGGATTCAAAATGATATGCTCAAAGACACTGATAGGGAAAGGAAGATGGAAGAGAAAAATGAAGGATAAGGTTTTATGTAAAGCGAGTGAGGTTGAAAAATAAGAGGAATAGACAAATGAGGAAAAATGATAGAAGGTAGAAGGATAATGAATGGAAGGAGTGTGAAAGGGTAAATGGAAAGGAAGGCAAGATCAACGTCAACACACACCTTGAAGGGTGGCGAGAGGATGGAGGAAATGTGAATGAAGGAATATGGTGAATATTTAGTAGAGGTTGTGGTTTAGGCACATGGAATGGAAGAATGTTTTTGAAAGAAGATGAAGTGGAAGCCTTTGGAAGCTTGAATGTCAACTTCACTTGTTGTTCAACATAAGACTCTCTTAAGAGAGACTTTGGAATCCATATAGCCATAGGCTTTTCATTTCTTTTTGATGATTTAGAGAGAATATCTTCAATGATGGATTTTGGAACCCATACTTGTCTTGTAGTTTTCTTCTTAGATATCTCTTTTGACTTTATGCCTCCATGTCGATTAGAGTAGACATGGTGATCTTCTTTTTTTGATGGATTCTTGTATTGCTTCTTTTTCTTATATTGAACATTCAAGTTACTTCCAAAAGACTTGGGACTTGTGGAAGAAGAAGGAGAATATGACTGGTTTAGATGAGTGGGTGGATGAAAAGGATTCAAGGGTATGCATCTATGTTGATCTTGAGGAAAGATAGGAGATGGAGGGATGTAAGGACCCAAGATGGATGAAGAATTAGGAGATTTAGGAGGGGAAAGTGAAGGGACATAAGGGCCCAAGATGGAAGGAAGACATGAAGCCTTTGGTATTGGTGGAGGAAGTCCAAGGATGGATGCAAAAGATGCAAAAGGATAATCAACCAATTCATCAGCATTTATATGCCATCCAAGGACATCAGCATCTTTAGAGTGAGCATTAGGATTTTCAATAGGATCGTGAACATCTTGAATAGGAGGAACTTCTTCGATAGGAATTTTCAAAGCTTGCAAAGACTTAGGAAGAGTAGAAAGTGGAGGTGAACATGGAGTGGTAGAACAAGAAGATGGAAGACTTTGATCTTGAAAAGTTGCTTTGGATAGCATAAGTGCATCATTTTTTTCTTGATTTTCAATAGGCTTAACATTGGAAGTAACAACACTATTTTCAATAACCTCAATGGAAGTAAGGTCATTGTTAGGAATAAGGTGTCTCAACCTTGGATAATTCCTATTCTTATTATTTGTTTTGTAAATGTATTTTTTGAAAATAATGTAATTAAGTGTGAGTGTACATGTCTAGTTGGCATGTTGATGTGTCACTCCACTTGATGTGTCGGCATCTTGTGCGTAAGGAGATCATGACTGAAATGGTCATGACAGATTCTTATGACATGTAAGAACTATTTAAGGAATGTGTTATGACAGGTGTAAGAGCATCTTATGACTTGGGCCTATTTGGGCGCCCAAGAAGAAGTGGTTAGTGTGTGTAAGAGAATATGCCAAAAATAGGTTGGTATGACGGATTCTCTTACACTTCTCTTGTGACCGTTATTTTTGGTGGATTCTATGACAAGCTGTCATAGTTTATTCTAGGGATGGACGCCTATTCTTGGGATTGCATGTAACAACTATGTACACGTGGCTTTGTGCATGGCTCTTTGGTGGTTGTGGCTATTTTTGGGTCCAGAGGAGTCTATATATATGATGCTGCTCCTATGGGACAAAAATAATAGAAATTTAAGTCTTGTTGGCTTTGTCTCTCATTTCCTGAAAAAACTTGCATTGCAAGTGTATTGTAATCTTTGTGTTGAAGATAATACATTGTGTAGGTTTTGGAGTGCTAGGGTTTTTTACCGAAAGGTTTTCCCCAGGGTATATCATTGTGTCATTCTCTATTTTTTTGTATGCATGGTATGTGGTTGCAATATCTTTGTTAAAGTAGTTAACGAATCTGAAATTGTAAGGATTTATAAGAATATGCACAATACTCTCCTATAGAGATTAGCGTAGGAAGCTGTTTCCGCACCTGAGTTTCCTTACAGTCATCCTGATTGTCAATAAGCTCAATGGTGTGAGTAGTAGCTTGATCTTGCTTAGGAGATGGTGGAATGAATGCGGAAGAGCATAGAGGATCAAAAGAACCATGAAGTGGATTAGAGATGTCATGAAAAGGATTGGATGACATGGAGGGTTCTTGATCTTGATCTTTTTTTATATTCTTTTCTTTATCATTTTTAAAGTCCTCTTGACATGGAGCCACTTCTAAGGACAAGGAAGCATGTTGGAATTGCATGGAAGATTTTGGAATAGATGGTGAAGGACTAGCTGAAGTAGGCATTATAGCGCATAAAGGCTTAGGCTCGCTAGGTGTAGCATTATTGGAAGTATTTGCAGCCAAGTGAAGGTTAGCTTGAGTTTCTTTAAGAGATAACCCTTGAGGATAACTGTAGGGAATTACATGAAAAGAATTAGGATCTTTTTCGGATGAAGGATTTGCGAAAGATTTGAAAGACTTGGAAGCTTTAGGAAGTGTATGGTTATTGGAGGAAGTAGGGGATGGAAGGGGACCATCACAAGACAAAGGTTCAACATTAACATGATCTTGCTTGAGAGTGTAATCTTTATCTTCAGCATGAGAGCTCTTAGAGGAAGGATTCTCATAGTAGTGACATTTCATATTAGCATGGTACATTTTATATTCCTCAATAGAAGTGGATGCATCATCTAGGTATTGTTTGCAAAAATCATCAAACTACCTTTCAAAATCTGAATCATATGGATCACCATCACAATCTATCCAATGTGGCGACCCATTTCTGGTAAGCACAAGCCTACGACTAGGATGAATCTTAGGAATAGAGGTGTCATAGGTATCACAAGGGCTATCATATTGCTCATCATGGTACACCTTGAGACAAGGAGTAAGACTCTTGGGAGAAGTAGAAGAGGAATGAGATCTTGAAGAAGAGGAAAATGAAGACCTAGTGGATGAAGAAGACTTGGATAATGAGGAATACGAATAAGACTTAGAAGAGTCATGATAAGATTTGGAGGATGAGGAAGGATGAGAAGAATTAGAAGATGAAAAATGTTTGGAAGCAGGATGGCATGCCAGGATCATGCATAGGATTCTAGCAAAGGCGTATGATTTAATCAATTTTTCTTGTACTTTTTCCATAAGTTTATCATCCATACAATTTTTGGAAGAATAAAGATACTCTTCGAATTGAGAAATGAGTTCAAGATCATCCATTCTCAAGAGAGGTTCCATAACAAGATAATTGAAATTCATGGTTCCAAAAGAGGAGGAATCAAGCATAGAAGAAATGAATAGAAGAGATGAAATAGAAGAAGGTAGACTAGATAATAAGAGGAAAAGAATCAAGAAGACATGAAGAATTTAGGAAGAATCATGAAGAAAGAAGAGAAAGGATGAAAATGGAAGACTAGGAAGACATGGAAGAAGTGGAAGAAAGAAGACCAAGAGTCATTTTGTGCAAATTGATACCATTTGAGTTCATTTGGATATTGAGAAACATGTCACAGTATTTAAGATCTGACCTAGATCGACCAAGGAAGACCGGGAATGGCAAGAATCAGTTTCAGATTACAGACAACTGTGAGACAACAAAATAAGTTTGTGCGATAGTTTCCAGGCAAGCAATGCGACTCTTGACCAGTGAACGTGAAAAACTCAGTTTGGAAAGCAATTTGGTCAATGTTGTAGGTTGCAAGTACAATTTTTTGGTTTCAAGCACAATAATATCAGGAAGTAGACAAGTTTGCAAATAGTAGGTGATCAAACATGTCATCAAACACTTGTGCAAGAGCAAAAGAAACCTTGCCAAGATAAACAATTGTGATATCAAAATAGAAAATCCTATGAATGCTACCATGATGTTTAATGTTTGAGAATGTTTACATGAGTAGATCACAGCAAGAACACTTCAAACGCTTACTAGCCTAAAAGGACAAAGGCTCAATACTTAACAACTTGGCCCACACTTGATGTCCCATCACCTCACACAAAGTGGTTACCTACAATAGATGTTGGCTTTGTCATGGAAGTGCCAATGGCACAACCAAAGGAACATAGATGGTGAGTAATCTTGGGGTGATTTGGGTTAGTCCACTAGGATCAATCCTTGCACCAAGAAGCTAAGCGAAAAAATAGGGTGGCTTCTATCTATGGTTATTAGTAAGGGCTTCCATTCGTAGTACCCCTCTTGCTCCTCAAAAAGGACTAGGACCTCGCGGCCACAAGAGTACCTTAAGCATTCTTGCTCAACATTTTCCTCATGGTCACAATCCCACAAGTACTCACATCAAGTGAAGACAAGCACTATGTCTACCAAGGTTTTGTGTCCTCGATAGCCTTGAGATTATAGTGGGTTGGAATAGCTTGGTATTAGCTTGTCCCCACTTGGGTCGTTCCTCTTGATTGCTCAAGAGCAGGCCTGCTAAAGGATCCTAATGCTAAACAAAGAGTGGATTGACTTTTGAGTGTCAGGATTTTTGGTTCACCTCAAGGGTGAAGAGCATAATCTCCTAGCTCAAGAATATCTCCCAAACACACCAAGCAAAGTTCAATTACCCTCTTACTTTCAAAATCTAAAAGTGGGTCAAGATTTTTTGGTTCACCACAAGGGTGAAAAGAATACTTCTCCTACCACCAAAAGATTCCTACAACAAGATATTAAGTGCCTACTAAATGAAACAACTAGTATATGCCGCACTCAATAAAGAAAGCAATTAAACAAAAATTTGATTGGGTTTTTATGCTTAGGGCAGCCCTGCAAAAACCATTAGTAGCCCTCTTTGACATGTGTTCTTTTAAGCAAATATTTCAAGCCATGAGAGCACCTACAAGCACAACTTGTTAGCCCTACAAGGGTTAGCACATCAAAAATCAGATAATCTCTAAGTAAAATAGCTGATCAAATGGCAAAATTTGAAAATGAAACCAACATGGTTGGATCAAGCTTGAAAAGAGCTTTCCAATGATATATCACACTTACATTTTTGATACCGTATGCGAAAATTTTTCAAAAATGGGTGCCAGTTTTCCAGAGGCACGGATTTTGAAAATGCTAAAATTTTCAAAAATATAACAGAAAGCTTGAAACTTGCCAGATAAAAAAAAGAGCTAAAAACAATCACTTCCAGGTCTGTGCAATATTTCTGTTGCCAGAACAATCACGCAATACTTTGCAGTATACTGGGGTGATATTATCGACACTTCACTGTACCTATAGGCGACAAAATGTTCCAAACAGTGCGACAAAATCTCTCACAAAGCGCGATACTTTAGCTGGTAAAGTATCGCACGACACTAGTGAAGTATCGTATGATAATCTTCCAGAAAAAAATAAAAATCTGCCGAAAATAGTAAGCTAAAAATGATGAAAAAAAGTGCAGAAATGCATAAAAGATGGACAAAATAGAGCTGTTCTACCCCACAGTGGGCACCAAAAATGTACACACTAAGATGTGCACTTCTCTAAGTCATTACTTCTAAGGGAATCCATGGATTGGAAAACTTGAGAAATCGATCTAGAGCTCCCTAGGCATGGAGTGCAAAGATATTAAGAGTGCTCTCAGCTAGAGCTATTAAGCCTATGACCTTGCTAGTAAACCATGCAATGAGAGATTCAATGGAGAGAAGGGAAAGAATGCCAATATCCTCAAGAATCAAGATGAGAATGAAATGCCACTATGCTAGAAATGAGAATGCAAGCTAAGCTATGAAAAGAAAGATGCAAGTGTTACAATCCAAGCTAATTAATCTATGTGACCTAATCTAGAGCATAGAAATGAAGCTAATCTAGGAAAACATAAATATGAAACTATGATGCAAGAAATGAAAGATGGATGCAAGAATGTTTTCAAAAAGCTCCAAAGTCTCCAAGCAATCCTGCAGCATAAGGTTAGTATTCAAAAGATTGATATGCAAATGAGGAAGAGAGCTCTCCTTTTAAAGGAATTGAAAAGGAACGAACCATGAAGATTAAGAAGCAAAATATTTAATCAAGGGTGGAGCATCAAAGAGGAGCAATCCATGTGCACAAATATCCTCTAATGAGAAAATAAGAGTTGACTTTTGTATCTATATGAGACAAAAAGTGCTTTTCTTCTTTTTATAAAATAAGAATAATGCTTTATTTGTGCAACTTAGGATAAGAGGAAAAGTGGGGTCTTTTTATTTAATAAAAGGGGAAGAAATTTCTTTTAAATAAATAAAGACTTAGGATAAGATGGTTAGCCCATAGGAAATAATCGAATAAATGATAGAAGTAGGATTTGATCAAGAATAAGCAATTGATGATTTTAGCAAATAATGCTAGCAAGGGGCTAATAGTCTAGATGACCATTTTTAGATGATTACAGTAACTAGATGTAAGTTGACAAAGGATGATGAATCTACAGAAGTAAATTAGACACTATATAGATCTATGATTGGAAAACTAATGTATGTGATACACAGTAGGCCTAATATAGCACATGCAGTTGGGATTTTGGCAAGATTTTCTGCCAATCCTAAAGATTCACATATGGTTGTAGTTAAAAGAATTTTGAGATACTTGAAGAAGACAGAAGACTATGTTCTATGGTACACAATGGAAGACAAATTTTGCACTCTGAGTTTATACTGATGCAGATTAGGCTGGAAACATTTATGACTGAAAGAGCACAATCAGTGAAGCATTCTTTTTAGGAGAAAGGCTTGTGACTTGGATAAGAAAGAAACAAGCATGCATTTCTCAGTCTACTGCTGAAGCAGAGTATGTTGCTGCTGCTGCAAATTGTTCAAATATTTCTTGGATTAAACAAGTGTTGGAAGGAATGAATGAGGTAATCACCGACTTGGTGATTATATATTGTGACAACACTAGTGCTATAAATATTTCCAAGAATCTTGTGATGCATTCAAAAACAAAGAATATATCTATTAAGTATCACTACTTAAGGGAAAAAGTTTAAGAGAAGCAAGTGAAACTAGAATTTGTAACATCTAAAGAACAACTTGCTGATATTTTTACCAAACCCTTACTGAAGGACACATTTGAATATTTGAGGACTAGACTAGGGGTTTGTCCACTGTCTATCAGTCACTAAGGTGATCAGGGGGTTGCATCAACCTATACTTTATCAGAAAATCATTCATGTTGATGCACACAACTCACACTTTAGTTTTTCTAAGGTTGTGAAAGATTGTAGAAGCTGGAACAAGAATTTGTTTATCAGTACATGAAGGTACTTGATCTGGACTGAACAACAAAGAATTACTTGGCTGCTAAAGAGATATTTATTTTCTTTGGCATTTTTGTCAAAGGGAGAGAGACTGAATATGAAAATCAATTAGTGAGAATACAAAAATAGGGAGAGAGACTACATATTGGGATATCTGTTGCTGAGAACATATATGGGAGAAATAATTTGAGAACTGAAAAGATCAAATCCGTAGGGAGAGTTTGCATGAAATGCTGTTTTGTTTTGTAGTGATTAAACATATTAAAAATCAAGCTAGGGAGAGCTTACTGAGCTACATCATTTACTTACATAGTTGTAGAATACATGTTTGGTATGTGCATGACATATTTTCATATTTCTTGTGTTGCTATCAATGCCAAAGGGAGAGATTGATGATCTACAACCGATTAAATATCTAGATGAACTAAAGGAACAATGATTAGAGATCACCGAGCTACTTAAGTGATATGTAAGATGATTAAATCAGTCAATATGTTGTCATTGATGTCAACTAGTTTTGACAATACTTATCATGATAGTTACAAACATCCAAACATCTGTAGAAAGAAGAAAAGATGAAGAAAAGAGATATCTACATAAGGAAAAGATGGATATGATAGATAAGGATAAGGTAAACATTGGGTAACTTATTGATGAGTCTATGGCTTTATATTGTTGACTTGAGCATGTTACATTAATCTATTATGAAGAAGAGATTTGAATTGAACAAGTCAATGTGGTCGGTAATTGAAGACTTCTGTATATACCAAGCCAGTGTAGTATATGCCGAGTGACAGTAATAACCGAGTTAGTTATCACCGATGCATTTCAATATTAACCAAGTATGGATGAAAACATTAAATGCTAAGAAGAGTCGACTGAAATTGATGAGATGGACATTGTTATGGTTTCGAGGTTAAGGATGAAGTTAGTTATGAGATCCATGACTAACATAATTCAGAGATGATCTAAAGGATGAGATTGAAATGTGTTAAGGACACATCTATCGAGGAAGGTTTAAGTGACAAAATGGACGAAGGAGATTACGAGGCAAAATCTGATGGCTGATATGAAAATGGTTTACTTGTCTATTTAAGTGATATGAGTTAAATCATTGAAACATGCTAGACAAAAGGAGACTACATAGATTTCATGTGAAGATTTTATTCATGCATTCCTAATCAAACTAGTTATAGAAAGAACCAAGCTGCAGACATTACCAAGCGTTAGAGAACTATTTATCGAGTGAAAGTAAGTTGAGAAATATTGAGGAAGTGAAATTATTAATGATCAGAGGATTTTATGAGCATAGAATAGATCTGAATATTTGCAATTGAGTTGTATTTGAATCAGATCAGTACTATATCAGTTTAACCATTGATTCAAAAAATCTCTTACCGAGTGGACTTAACAGTCTTATTGTACTATCCTATGACATTCATTGAATGTAAAGTGTTTTCTTGTTGACCCCATAGTGAATGCTGGTCAAAAGTTAATTGTTAGTGATAAATCCTCTAACCAGGTCACACCTAATAGTGTGCATTGTAACCTTTAACAAGGTTGGCTCTTTACCAAGCTCACTTCAGAAGAGTGAATTATTTTGGGTTATTAGTCCCAACAGGTTTTTCCCTTAGCAAGGGTTCCACATTAAATCATTGTGTTATGTGTTGTTTGTTATGATTGTTTTTCTATCATACTTTACATACTACATAGTTGATTTAGTCGGTAATCACAGTTTGGATAATTACTGGTATTCGGTAAAGTGAACAGACAGATTGATATTTTATGTTATCGAGATGCATAAATTATTGAAATTGTTTTGTAAGGTACATCTGGGAGATTGTGACTATAGGATAACTGATTTAATTGATTCAACCCTCCTCTCAGTTATTCTAACAGAAAGTATGGCCTGGGAGATTACATTCCCACAAACATAGACCTCTCAACTTTACGAAACCCATTCTCTTCTATCTAAAATTTTATTTTTTATCAGACCTGCGGGATCGTGGGTTGACCTTGCGGGAACACTTTTGTAAGCCTTAAGGCATAAAACAAAAAAAATGTGTCATAAATTTGCCAGATTTCATTTGTACTCATACGCGTGAGATTTTGTCTGATCCGACAAGAATGTGGGTAGACCTTATGGGATCATGCAGGTATAAATTTTTGTAATCTGTCAATTTTTACTCTCTATTTTTTTAAATTTTTTGATAGACCTGCAGGATTTCTTGTATGGCTCGCAGGATTGCGATTCCACAATTGTATTTTTGGTATCTATGGCACAGGTCTACGGGATTGCGGTCTCTGCCAATGGGATCAAAGATAAAGTTTTTAATAACCAAATTTATACACACTTGGTTTTCGTGTTTGAAAAAACAATGTATACCTCACATCATTTCATGACTAGTTTTGGGCACTAAAATGAACAAAGGTTAAAAGAACCCACAATTAAAACACTTATTTTTGGTGCATTAAAATCAACCTTGCAATCTTCACAGTTCAAATTTGGGCTTAAAAAGAATTAAAACAAACTCTTGAATTCTTAAGGGACAATAAACGAAAGCAATAAACACTTCGATGTGGGATCTAGAAAGAACAAAAAATCAATCTTGAATGCTAAGGGAGTAAAACATTTGCAACAAAATTTTCCCTTTCAAGCACTTGCAAATTCTTTTTTAAGAAATGAACCATACATGCTAATCATGAGTGTTTGATGCCTTAGACAAAAAATACTTAGGTAGTTAAATCATCAATTTGGAAAGAATGTGTTCTTGGGGTGTTTGAAGGACTATTTTTCAACACTTCCTTAGATCTTTTTACTTCATTGAAAATCCTTGTTAAAATAAGTGACGTAAAAATGATTAGTTTGTATTTGGATCCTCTCCCCTCGCCTTCACAAAACTTGGGTGAAGAGAAAGATCAAACTCAATTGATTTTTCTTCTAGCAAGGCCTATCTAGAGGGAGCACTTCCCCTTTAGAAAACAACCTCAAACCGGTAATTCCCCGATCGGTATATAAACAAGGTGTTGAGTAAACTCTTGCCTTATCCCCTCAAGATTGAGTGATGTGTGTTGATGGTAGTTTGAGGTAGGTGAATATCCCTACAATTTTGGCATGGTCAACTTGGCTCTTAAGTGATTCATGTGTGTACAAACCAATTGGGAGGATGCCATAGATCTTACTAGATGCCATTAATTCAGAGGCCCATGTGATCTATTCCCAGAGGCTTGATAATATTTGTGCAAGGAGGATAGTAACCTCCCCAAGACACTCACCATATCATGCCATCCTTGAGTATTTGGAGTCGGCTAATATGACAATATTTGACCCATTGCGTGGTTGGTAGTGGTTGTATTCTGATTAGCTATTGAGTGTGTGCCTAAGTCTATGAGAAAAGGTTTTAAAGTTAAGCCAATTCCATAGGGTAGAAGTGCTTGTGTGTGTCTTTGATGTTACAAACCTAATGAAAACATCTATTGAACATACACAAATGAAGAATTATATAAACAAATATTTTTCCAAATCATTCCAATGTCCAAATTTCTAGTCCAAAAATCATCCAAGCCTCCAAAATTTTATCATCCTAGTTTCACAATCATGCCCTTTCTATCATCCCCGCATCATTTTCTTCCAGTATGTTACTATCGTCTACCATCAAGTCCTCCTTTCCTCCCCATATCCTAGGCTCGAAAAGTTATCTTGGTCATCTGTGATCCCATTTTCATCTTCTTCTAAGAGTCAGTCCTTCCTCCTATCCCGAGCTTAATCCAAATCCCAGTCTGAGCTTATTGATCATCCTAATCTAATCTTTAGTTTTCCTTCCATCTTCATCCTTCATCCCTACCCAATTCATCAGCAAATCGTCATGTCACAATTCTATTATGATGATTTTGGTCATCCCACCTCTTCTCCCACTTTATCCTATTCCAATGATGATGATAGTCTTGCTAATAATGACAAGTACATTGAATCCCTTAGCAGTCTTTCTCCAAACATCATCCAAAACCCAATCATTCCTTCAAAATACCCCATCATGTCTCCACGCATACCCACTAGTACTCCTTATCATACCTTTAAAAAGAAAAATTCATTATTACATTCATCCACACCTTCTTCCTATGATGTACCCACATATCCTCCTCATACATCATTTTCACCTTCATCTTATCCCACAGTCATATCCCAAACACCATCTTTCCACAATGACCCTATTAGCCCATTTTCCTATCATTGCCAAAAATCCAATGAAAATGGTCTATTCCCGCAAAACCCTAAGAAATTGCCATGCCCTACTGCAAAGTTGTTTTGATCAACGAAGAAGATGTATGATGTTTTATGGCTTGCGAACTGAGCCAAGGATAGTTTAAGGTGTGTGCAAGCTCCAGTCAAGATTGCATGCATTTTAGTACAAAAACCAGTGAGATATGGCAGTTTGCAGGTCTGAGAAATAGGTCTATTCCATGAATAAGGGTTTCAAAAAAATTATCTAAATCAAAAAACACTAGCCAATTCTATTTCTCCATTACCTTTTTTGGGCCATTTAGGTTCTTTTTCTGTGCATGCCTTTTATTTTTTAGTTCATGTGATCTCTTAAGCCTGAGTAGTTGGTTGTTTCTATTCAGCAACTCCATGACTGCATTGATCTCATGTTCTCCTAATGTCAGCGGTTAAAGTGCTAAACATCGGGCAATCCAGTGAATGGTTAAAAAGTGTGTTGTCGCTAGATCTCATAATGAAACAGCTAAATTACTAAGCATCAGGTGATTCAACAAGTGCCGTCATTGTTGATTTTGATCAACGGTTGGTGCGTGTTCTTGAAATGAAACCCTGGTCAAGACAAATATCCAGCGACTCTGAGTTTTCTTTAGTCACTTATTCTCTAGATGGCTTGGGTTAAGTCAGGGGATAGGATCAAGTCTGGGTGTGGCGGTTAGTCATGGCATCCATTGACTTGGTGACTAAGTGTTCGCACATTTTCTTGATTTTGGCGGTTAGTGCCTTAACATTCAGCGATCTAGTGACATGGTTATCTCATGATAAAGCAGCTAAGTCATGAATCATTCAACGAGTGAGCGATAACTGTCGATTCATATCAGGATCAATGGCTGGCACTTATTCTCAAGATCTAACTCAGGGTTAAAAAAAGATCTGGCAATCCAGAGAATACCTTTAGTCACGTGATCTCGGAACTAGACATGGGTTGAGTTAAAAATTGAGTGATCAAGCAAAGTCTTCAGTCACTGGATCGCTAGATAGAAGTTGGGTTAGAGTTAAAGGTTTGGAGATTAAATATGAGTCATCGATATAGACAGGATTGGGTGGTGATTGTGTATTCTCTGAATGTAACCATGAGTCAAGAAAATATTTGATGATCACGATAATTTCCTTGCTCACTCATTCTCTAGATAGAACTAAGGTTAATGCCAGGATCCAATGATCATGAGTTCCTTCAGTCGCTTAATCTCTAGATCCAGGTTGAGTTAAGACAAAGACAATGCCAAGTGTGATGATGTGCTCTATCCCGATTGGTTTAATAGAGATGATGTGTCTAGTTGATTTTCAAAAGCTCAAGTGATTGTTGTAAATTAATGAGAACTATTCGATGTGCTAGGAAAAGATTAGGATTGACAGTCATGTTTTAAAATTGATAAATTAACTGTTGTCGGTTATATATTTAAATTTTCTGAGCTAGGGTTTGCAGAAAATAGAAATGACGGTACACCAGAGGAAAAAATGATCAAATCTAATTTCTTCTTGGGACATAAATGATAGTTTCCAGTTGAGAAATTGAATGGACTCAATAGTGGCTGGGCCGATTGTGATCAGATCAAATTTTCTTGCCACCCTAAATTTATTATTTGTAGGTGGTTGCTTCTAGATGCAACAGTTATGGTTTGAACAAGTTGTCAAGGAATTCAAGTTTCGGATGCAGAGTGGCAGATGAGATATTTATTTTAAGATGCTTGCGGAAGGGATTAAAGAATCATGCCCTGATTTGCAGTTTGACTGCTAGGGTTTCCATAATGTAAAAGATATCAAATTTGTCTATGATATTCTCTGATTAATTTAAGGTTACTTCCTTGTTACTTTTGTAATAAATTATTTCCTGATTTCATGTTGTTGAAGTGACAATGCTGCCCTAAATGACTGTCATCTTGTAGCAATCATTGTTCATATAAAGGGATTCCCAAGGTCATTTAAAAAAATTCTTTCCTAGGGGTTTTGAAGAAAGGATTGTTGCAAGAGACCAAAGATAGACTCAGTTCTATAGGTTTACATTCAAGAATTGATAGAAGAGTTCTGTAACCTCTCTATTTTACAAAGATCTTAATGAATCTACAATTTCCTTATTCATTTTGTGTAGTATTCTTTGCTCAGTAAATCACTCCTGTATCAGTTTGTGGCAACTAATACTAGGATTTTCAGAATTGCTTTGAACTTTGTCTCTTGTTTAATGATTTGTGATTTCCTATTTTCTTGTGAGTTGATGACCTCAAGATCAATAGCTGTAGACATAATTCGGTATGTTTTG
Source organism: Chamaecyparis obtusa (assembly GCA_027943335.1). Lineage (NCBI taxonomy): Eukaryota > Viridiplantae > Streptophyta > Pinopsida > Cupressales > Cupressaceae > Chamaecyparis > Chamaecyparis obtusa. The sequence continues at coordinate 2,404,809 of BSBK01001088.1, read as the reverse complement.
ATATATTTTGTTGTTAACTTGAAGAGTTAAGTAAATGCTTGATATAACCTAACATAATTTTTGAGTATTAAGGAGGATATTCGTAAGTAGTGAGGTTCTCAATTTTATTTTGATTTGCAAGGTGAATGATAATAATAAAAAACATAGTGAGGAGTTGTTCTGAATATGCCCAATGGATAAGGGACTGATCACAGACATTTTGTCAAAACTGATGTTCTTTCTTGTCTAACAATTTTACCCCTAAACAAACAAGAAATCAAATTCTAAATCTTTAAGTTAGTAGTTGTGGACTTAATAGAAAAAGCCCTTGCTTTATTTGTGAGTAATTGGATAGTGTTTTTAGCTTCACATCCTTTTCTCTTATGTCACAAATAATAAGAAGTAGTTTGGGCACATATATGCTTTGCGAGGATTAGTGAAAAAGGGAAAATTAAGTGATCCTAATCCTAGGTACACCTGCTTGAATTCTGCAGAGTTCAAAGTGTAGAAAGCCTTCGTGCTTTGTTCATTGGTCCTTGTTCTTGTATGAATGTACTAATTGTGGGAAGTAAGCTACCCCATAGGTGCATCTTTGCATTTCCAAGGTTGTTAAAATCTTGCTAAACCAAGAGCCAACAAAATGTTGACTCTGCTGGGGAATAGAGATGAAGTAGTCATGATAAATCTAGATTGAAGATCTCTGGTATTAAAAATTTGTGCTAAAATAATGTCAGTACAAGTAGAGCTAGACTCCTGGCCGACTTAATTATCTTATCTTGTAGTTACCATTGAAAGAGTAGAGTCAAAATATAAAAGTTTTACATCTTCTCACTAAGTGTGAGTGGCGACTCTAAGAAATATTTGCAGCAGTGTTGAGATAATAAAATATCAAAATATGAATCAAAGAATTACCAGGGCCAGGAGGAAGGATCATCCTGAGGATAGGTTAGAGGGTGAAATCCCAAGTACTTCTAGGGCTTTTCAGCCAAGAGCTGATAGGAATGCTGAAAACATGCCTCAGGCATGGAAACAAAAAAATACAAATGAAGATAATCAAGTCCACCCCAGTCAAGATGGTAATATATTAGAATATGAAGAGGCTGTGGATTTGGGAGTAGGTTAGTATGAGGACTATGATTCTCCTTCAGAGAGAGGGGAAGGAAGATCACAATACAATAAAGGATTGATCCCAAATAAAACTCTTCAAAATAATAGAAGGTCTAGAAGTAAAAGTAGGAGTAAACAAGATTTTTATCCTCCTTTTGCCCTTGGTACTTCAGTACCCCAAGGCCTTCATATCTCAGAAGAAAAACAAGATGAAGTTCATGATGAAGATTCAGACTCTGAAACAACTCTCCCAAAATCTGAAGAGATCTTTGAAGAATTTTATGAGTTGGAGAGAAGAATCCAGGAACAAGCTGCCATTAGACAACAAAGGGAAAAAGAAAAAGAAGATAAAATAAGACAAGCTATGATAAGAGATGAATAGTTAAAGAGGCAGTTGTTAGATTTGGAAGTAATAAATTATGTTCCAGTACCTGAAAAAACAAAAGAACAATCTGTTATCCAAGAAGTATGTGAGGTAAGAAAACCTAGGGATAAAGGTAAGAAGATAGTTGTTGGAATCAAAATCAATGAACTTGTAAATGATAAAGATCCTTTGGACCAAGTATCAAGGTTAGATATTGACCTTGAAAATACCATAATAAAGAATGAGATAGTGGCTAAGGAACTTGAGAAATCAGAAGTTGAAGCTACTACTCTGGAAATGAAAAAGAAGATTGATTTTCTCAGCCAGAATGCTATTGTCAGACCAGTGGTTGTTACAAATACTGCTGACACATAAAATAAAGCATCTACTTCTCAAAATGATGGATCATTGCAAAGAAGACCGGTTCATATGGAAAGGTACAGACAACTTGTTTTTAATGGCATTTCTAGTTATCCTAATTTGATTCCTAAAAAAATTAGAGAAAAACTTCCAAAGTTCACTAACAATAATGTTGTTACATGTGAGCAACATTTAAAGAATTTCATTGATATAATAGATGACTATGAAATTGAACATGAAGATGTTATTATGAAATTATTTGTTCAATCATGAATTGAAGATGCTAGAGACTAGTTTAGAGGACTCCCTTATGACTATATTGGCTCTTGGGATGATTTTATAAATTGTTTTAAGGACCAATATGGTGATAAAAAAAATGAAGGTTTTATGCTGAATGACTTCAACAACATTAAGAAAAACCAGAATGAGGAAGTCCTTGAGTTTAATGTCCAATTTCAAAAGGCAATGCATAAAATCTTTCAAGTTATGAGATTAGATGAGAAAGTTTTCTTGGCAACATATCTGAATGCTTATGACGCAAAAATGGGTTGCCTACTCAAAGACAAAAATCCTAGAACCATTAGGGAGGCCTGAACCTGCTAAGTTTGGAAAGAAAGAATTGGATAAAGCTTCTAATATAAAGCCAAGGGAGGATGACAATTTGAAATAGATCCTAAGTGTATTGAAGGATTTGAAGCCTGGTGAAAACAAAAATAGGTCTCAAGGTAGTGGTAAACCTCCTTTCAACAACTTTGATAGGCAACCTAGGTTGCAAAATTTTCCTTACCATACCCAGTGGAAGGATAGAAGGCCTAAAATCCTAGAAATAAAAGACAAACCAAATGATAAAACCCATGATCATTTGCAAAGGCATTCTTTTAACATGACAGATGATGTACCATGGTGCATAGTCTGCCAGTCCCCACATGATCCTGACTATTGTGCAATTTCTCAAAATATATCTACAAATGAGGAGCAGGAAGGGGAGGAAGATGAATCTTATGATGACCGAGGTTGTGCTATGACAACTTCATGTTAGAATAACTGAGAGGGGGGTGAATCAGTTATCCAGTGCCCCAATTCAAAATGTATAATCCAAAACAATTCTACTACTTCTACAAGTCGATAAACATATAATACTTTCACTATCTGTGTATTTACAGGTTGACAATCTAAACTTTGTATTAATTACTGATTAAATCTAACATGTAATATGAAAAGTATGATAACAAATAAATATCACAATCAACACATAACACAAGAGATTTAATGTGGAAACTCTGTAAAGGGAAAAACCACTTGGGATTGGCATCCCAAAATTGTTCACTCTTCTGAAGTGAGGTCGGTGAAGACCCAACACTATTAAAGGTTGACAAACACACTGTTAGGTGTGACCTTGTTAGAGGATTTTAGACCAGAAGTTATCATCCAACCAGCAGTCATTCTGGGGTTGACAGGATAACAATGTTCACTCTATGAATGAAACATCAAAAGACTTTCATAGTCCACTCGGTTAAGAGATTTGACTGTGTACAATGGTTAAATATGTAACAGTAGATGAGCTACCTAAATACAACTTCAGTTTATAGTTTACAAATCAATGTTCAACTCATTCAAATATTTCTGACCAATATAACACTTCAGATTCAATACTATATCAACTTACTATCTGTCGGTAATAACTCTTTGTAGCTCAGTAACTGTTCTGTAGCTCGGTTCTTATTAACCAGTATGATCAAAAAAACTTCTCCACATGATTATTCTACAGTATCTTCTTCTTCCGGCATACATTCCATAATGAAACCAATGTCTCTTATATAGATGAGTAAATCATTTTCTTTTCCTCCATCAGATTTTGCCGCTTTAAGCTCCCTTGGCTGATGTGTCAGTAACACATTTCAATCTACTCCATTAGATCCTTTTTGATTTATGTTAGTCGTCAATCTTTATAACAAACATTATGTGTTACCTCGATTTCATACACTTTACAGCTCATCACTTTATCAGCTAAACTGATCATTTAATTCCTTTCTATTTTGCTCGGTTAACAAAGAAATGCATCGGTGAATACAAGCTCGGTTAATACTATGCTCAATATACACTACACTTCATCGGTGTATATTGAAATGCTTTATTTACCAACAACACTGCTTTGTGTCTTTCAGCTCTATTCTTCATCATAGATGAATGCAACATAATAAAGTCAATTCCATCAAGTCATAGACTCATCAACAAGTTACTCAGTGTATTCCTTATCCTCATCTATCATATACATCTTCCTCATGTAGATATTTTTGTTCTTCATCTCTTTCACCTTCCTTTAGATGTGTCGGTATAGTAACTTACAAAATAAGTATTATCAAGCTAGTTGACATCAATGACAACATAATATTGATTTAATCATCTTGCATATCTAATCATCAACTCCTCAGTAATCTTGAATTACAGATTCTTCATTCTAGTTCTAAATCAGTTGTAGTTCATCAATCTCTCCCTTTGGCATTGATGGCAACTCAAGTAATATGAAATGTACCATACACATACCAAACATGTTTTCTACAACTCTGTGATCAAATGTTGTGTAGTGTAAGCTCTCCCTAGCTTAATATGTTTAATCACTACGTTACTCAACCAACATTATAAAATACAGCTTTGTCATTCTGTAGATATAACCTTTTCAGTTCTCAAGTTCCTTTCAGATTATCTCTCCCTTAGATAGTTCTCATCGGTGTATGTCTCCTTTTCTTTTCATATTATTCATCTCTCCCTTTGACAACAATGCAAAAGAAACAAATAAACAATCAGCTTTGTAGTAGCTAAGTAACTCTCTGGTGTCCAATAATTCCTTTGTATCTTAGTATACTGATATCCCAATCTGTTTTAGTTCTTCAAACTTAATCACAACCTTAAAAAAAATTCAAAGTGTGAACTATGCTGCATCAACATGAATGATCTTCTGATAAGATTAGGCTGATGCAACATCTAGATCACATTAGTGACCGATAGATAGGGGACGAACCCCAAGTCTAGTCCTAAAATATTCAAAAGTGTCCTTCGGTAAAGGCTTTGTAAAAATGTCTGCAAGTTATTCTTTAGATGTAACAAATTCTAACTTTACTTGCTTCTCTTAAGTAGTGATACTTAATTGATATATGCTTTGTCTTTGAGTGCATCGTAGGATTCTTTGAAATATTCATAGCACTTGTGTTGTCACATTATATGATCACTGGGTTAGTGATTACCTCATTCATTCCTTCCAACACTTGCTTGATATATGCAATATTTGAGCAATTAGTAGCAACAACAACATACTCTACTTCAGTTGTAGACTGAGAAATACAAGCTTACTTTTTACTTGTCCAGGTTACAAGTCTTTCACCAAAGAAAAATGCTCCTCCGGTGGTACTTTTTCTGTCATCCACATTTCCAGCCCAATCAGCATCGGTGTAAACTTTCAGCTCAAACTTACCTTCCTTAGGATACCATAATCCATAATCCTCTATCTTTTTTAGATATCTTAAGATTCTTTTAGTAGCAATCATGTGTGATTCTCTAGGATTAGCAGAATATCTAGCAACAATTCCCACAACATGTGCTATATCTGGTCTACTGTGAACTACATACATTAGCTTACCAATCATGGATTGGTAAAGCATCTGGTTTACCTCTGTAGTTTCATCTTCCTTTGTCAATTTACTTCCAGTAGCCATCAGTGTTCCCACAGGTTTAGCATCTTCCATGCCAAATGTCTTCAAGACTTCCTTTATGTACTTGGACTGTGTGATGAATATCCCATCACTCTGTTGTATCACTTGTAATCCGATAAAGAATTTAATCTCTTTGAACATGGACATTTCAAACTCATTCCTCATGTCATCCGCAAAAGATTTACATACATGATCTTGACCTCCAAAAATAATATCAACAAAAATTTCAGCAATAATAATAGTGTCATTAGTATCACCTTTCAAGTACAAATTGATATTTTCACTGGTTCTTACAAATCCAATACTTAACAAGTAAGTATGAAGTCTTTCATACCATGCTCTCGGTGCTTGCTTCAAACCATATAAAGCTTTGTGTAATCTACATACCATGTTTCTATTGTTTGGATCAACAAATCCTTCAGGTTGTTCTATGTAGACCTCTTCTTCAAGTATACCATTCAGAAATGCTGATTTCACATCCATTTGATAAACCTTAAATTTCTTGTGTGTAGCATATGCAAGTAACATTCTAACTCCTTCCAATCTAGCAACAGGTGAAAATGTTTCACCATAATCAATGCCTTCTTCCTATGCATATCCCTTGCATACCAATCTCTCTTTATTTCTTGTCACTTCACCATTTTCATTCATTTTGTTTCTAAATATCCATTTAGTACTGATAACATTCTTATCTTTAGGTCGGGGTACTAAGGACCAAGTTTTGTTTTTCTCTATTTGTTCTATTTCCTCCTTCATTGCATTAACCCATTCTTCATTTTCTAATGCAACTTTCACATTCTTTGGTTCAAATTCACAAACTAGACATGTACCTTGTCTTGTTTTGCTTCTAGTTTGCATTCCAGCTTGTCTATTTCCAATAATTTGTGTCTCAGGATGATGTCTTCTGACAAAACTAGCCAGTACTCAGTTTCTTCTTTCTTGTTCATCTTGTTCAGGTTCATTTGATTGCTTGGTAGCACCATTTTGTTCATCGGTTTCCCTTTCCTATTCCTCGGGGTTATTTTCTTGTTGACCGGTTATCACACGTTGTGACTTCGGTAGATAGTTAGGAAGTTCAATGTAAGTGAATCTACCATAGTCTTCTAGTTCTTTTCTTTCTTCTATGTTTATGTCATCATACTCATCAACATGAACATTAGTACTTTCAATCATCTTATTTGTAACCTTATTCAGACATTTGTATGCTTTACTCTTAGTAGAATATCCTAAGAATATTCCTTCATCACCTTTAGAATCAAATTTACCATTTCTATCATCTTTCAGAATAAAACATTTGCTTCCAAAAATTTTGAAATAACTTACAGTAGGTTTGTGTCCAAACTATAGCTCATAAGGTGTCCGGTTGGTGTCCTTCTTCAGTTGTACTTGGTTAAGCACGTATACAACTATGCTGACAGCTTCCCTCCAATATGTCTGAGCAACATTCTTTTGTAGCATTAGTGTTCTAGCACATTAAATGATTGACCTATTCTTTCTTTCAGCAATCCCATTCTACTAAGGTGTTCTCAGTGCAGAGACATGTCCCTTAATACCATTCTCATTACAGAAATTAGTAAATTCATTAGAGATAAATTCACCTCCTCTATCAGATCTTAAGCATTTGATTTCTTTTCCAGTCTCTTTTTCTACCTTAGCCTTATACCATTTAAACAACTTAAAAGCTTCAAATTTCTCTTTTAGGAACATAACAGTCATCAGTCTAGTGTAGTCATCAACAAAAAGAATAAAGTATCTATCACCATAATAGCTCTGAGTTCTCATAGGACCACATAGGTCAGTATGAACCAATTCAAGTATCTTCTTTGTTGAGTAGTCTTTTCTTTTAAAACTGGACTTAGTCATTTTACCTTTCTGACATTAATGACACATATCATGATCCGGTTTTGACAAGTTAGACAATCCTCTAACTCTTTTCTTCTTACTAATCTTGACCATGTTATCAAAATTCACATGACATAACCTCTTATGCCACAACCATGCATCCTCATCTTTCATTAATAAACAAGAAGATTGATCAATATCAAGATAAAATAGATTACCTCTGGATTGTGTACCGGTTCCAACAAGTCTTCCTCCATCATCATAGATTCTTACCTTTCTACTCTCAAAAGCAAGTCGGTGTCCTGAGTTGTTCAGCTGTGCCACACTTATCAAATTATATTTTAGTCCATCTACCCAGTATGTATTCTCACATTTTATTCTGTCATTAATTATCAATGAACCTTTACCTCTCACCATACCAGGTGCATCATTTCCCATTCTAACAGATCCACCATCATATTCATCAATTAGATCAAATTTCTTTATATCACCAGTCATATGATGTGTCCAACCACGGTCTATGATCCATGTATCATTTCTGCTTACTTTAGAGATCAGTGCTGTCTCTTCATGTTTCTCTTCTTCTTCTGAATCATCCTTCATAGCAACAAATACTACTTCTACATCATCATCAGTGTCAAATTCAGATTCAAATTCTTTGGCTATGTAACATACCTTTTTCCCTTTGTCATAGCTATCTCGGTTATCTCTATTATTGTGTTGGTAGCCTCTGTTGATTCTTCTCCCATAGCTTCCTTCAGATCGGTCTTTGGATCTATCATCATCTTTCTTATTCGGACATCTAGCAGTGATGTGGCCAACTTCTTTACAATTAAAACAAGCTAGAGGTAACCTGCCTCTATATCTTCCCTTACCTTTGGGAAATCTTCTAGCCATAAGAGCTTCAAGATCATCAAGCTCATCATCGGTATTACTGTCACTGTCATTATTCTTATCAATCTTGCTACTAGACTTACCAATCTTCAAAAAGGACATGAAAGTGGATTCAACAGAAGGTACAACACTATTGTCAAAGTTATTCAATTCAAAGGTTGTAAGCTTACCGATCAAAGTGTCAAGGGTGAGGTTGGATGTAGCCCTTGTTTCATGAATTGTAGAGTTCCTGATCGCATAAACTAGCAACAAAGTTTTGAGAATCTTGCTTATCATTATTTAATCATCAATAGCTCCGCCAGATGCTCTAATAGCATGTACTACCTCTTTTAGCCTATTTGTGTATTGCACAATGTTCTCACCTTCTTTCATCTTCATATCATCAAATCAACCTCGTAGGCTTTCTACTCTGGCTCTCTTGACATTCGCATCTCCACTGTATATTAGAGTTAGTTTATCCCACATGGTTTTGGTAGTAGTGCATCCCTTAATGTCTTCAAATTCGGTGTCAGTACAGGCAACAACAAGTTCCATCATAGTAATATTATGTTCATGCCTATCCTTCAGTTGATCAAGAGTTAGGGGACCTGGTGTCGGTTCAATGTAACCATTCTCCATCAGTTCTAGTGCAAAATTCCCAATTCTAGCTATGTGCAGCTTCATCCAGCTTTGCCATATTGCGAAGTTATCTTTGTTTAGCTTTGGCACTTCCCTCTTATACATCTTGAGGCCTTTTTGATGAAGTCCTTAAAACTCTGTTCTAAGCAACTGATGCTCTGATACCTGTTAGAATAACTAAGAGGGGGGTGAATCAGTTATCTAGTGCCCCAATTCAAAATGTATAATCCAAAACAATTCTACTACTTCTGCAGGTTGGTAAACATATAATACTTTCATTAACTGTGTATTTACCGATTGACAATCTAAACTTTGTAATAATTACCGATTAAATCTAACATGTAATATGCAAAGTATGATAACAAATAAATATCACAATCAACACATAACACAAGAGATTTAATGTGGAAACTCTGTAAAGGGAAAAACCACCTAGGACTGGCAACCCAAAATTGTTCACTCTTCTGAAGTGAGGTCGGTGAAGACCCAACCCTATTAAAGGTTTACAAACACACTGTTAGGTGTGACCTTGTTAGAGGATTTTAGACCAGAAGTTATCGTCCAACCAGCAATCACTCTTGGGTTGACAGGATAACAATGTTCACTCTATGAATGAAACATCAAAAGACTTTCATAGTCCACTCGGTTAAGAGATTTGACTGTGTACAATGGTTAAATTTGTAACAGTAGATTATCTGCCTAAATACAACTTCAGTTTGTAGTTTACAGATCAATGTTCAGCTCATTCAAATATTTTTGACCAATATAACACTTTAGATTCAATACTATATCAACTTACTGTCCGTCGATAATAACTCTCTGTAGCTCGGTAACTGTTCTGCAGCTCGGTTCTTATTAACAAGTATGATCAGAAAAACTTCTCCACATGATTATCCTGCAGTATCTTCTTCTTTAGGCATACATTTCATAATGAAACCAATGTCTCTTATATAGACGAGTAAATCATTTTCTTTTCCTCCATCAGATTTTGCCGCTTAATCATATTCATAGATTTTTTTTCTTTAAGCTCCCTCGGTTGATGTGTCAGTAACACATTTCAATCTACTCCATTAGATCCTTTTTGATTTATGTTAGCCGTCAATCTTTATAACAAACATTATCTGTTACCTTGATTTCATACACTTTACAGCTCATCACTTTATCGGCTAAACTGATCATTTAATTCCTTTCTATTTTGCTCGGTTAACAAAGAAATGTGTCGGTGAACACAAGCTCGATTAATACTGTGCTTGGTATACACTACACTTCATTAGTGTATACTGAAATGCTTTATTTACTGACAACACTGCTTTGTGTCTTTCAATTCTATTCTTCATCATAGATGAATGCAACATAATAAAGTCAATTCCATCAAGTCATAGACTCATCAACAAGTTACTCAGTGTATTCCTTATCCTCATATGTCATATACATCTTCCTCATGTAGATATTTCTGTTCTTCATCTCTTTCACCTTCTTTCAGATGTGTCAGTATAGTAACTTACAAGATAAGTACTGTCAAGCTAGTTGACATCAATGACAACATAATAATGATTTAATCATCTTGCATATCTAATCATCAACTCCTTAGTAATCTTGAATTACAGATTCTTCATTCGGGGTCTAAATCAGTTGTAGTTTTTCACTTCACAGGTGTGGGAGGAGGTTGATTCTGCAGAAGAAGATGAAAACCAATATGCATCATATTCCCAATGCAGAAAGGAGATATATCATCAGCAAGTCTTTTCTGATGAAGAAGAAGATATTGAAAATATAATTTGCAATACAAAAGAGGGTGATGATCCTATTGTATTAAGAAGACCTTCTAATAAAGAAATAGCTCAAATCACTACTGATATGGTTACTCAGGCTAGGGGTAATTATGTTATGAGAAATAGAACAATTGGTAATGTAGATGGTAGACCAGTAAGTGTATTTATTAAGAAAAATCATGAAGACACTAAGCAAGCACAAGATAAGAATAAGGATGTTGATAGTGTCAAAAAGATGAAGATAAAAGGGGGAGAAAAGCCAAATCATTCAAATAATATATATAGAGTAAAATTAAAGACACCAGTGACAAGTATCCCTATCCCCCTAATTAAGAGACAACAAAAGGAAGACAAGTTACATCTTGCATCACAGGTTGAGGATGAAAGTATGTTTCAAGGAAGGCAAGATTTATCTAATGTCAAATAAACACCTATTGATATGAGTTAGTTGTTATCTCAGATAATAGTTAAGGTTCCATTAATGGAAATGATGAGAATAGGTGAGTACAAAAAGAAGGCCCTTACATGGATAAGTGGTGTTCTTTTAACAAACATCCAAAAGGCAAAAAACACTGAGACAACAAGAGGGACAAGAGATAAATCTGAACAAAAGGGGAAGGATATGGAAGAAATTGTTTCAGAAATACCCTAGATTTATCTAGATACAAATGTTGTCAGTACTTCTTTGGGAGTTGTTGATCCTTTTTTCTTAACGCTAGTCATAAATGGAAAAATGTTAAAAAATTGCATGATAGATTCTAGAGCATCCAATACAGTTATGCTTGTTGAGGTCATGAGAACAATGGGACTTTAGGTGGATACTCCTCATGGGAGATGTCAGGCCATGGACTCTAGAGAAGTACCTATCATTGGTACAATTAAGGCATTGCCTTACAAACTTGTAGCTTATCTTGAAAGATAACTAACTATGAGTGTACTAGTTGTTGACATACCTCCTCAATATGGAATGTTATTGTCAATAAAATGGAGTGCAAAAATGGAAGGTAGTATATAGTGTGACTTATCTTTTACAACCTTCAAAATTGATGGTCAAAATATTAAAATATCCAGGGAAAATATAACTTCCCATATGATTGAGGAAGAGACAGAAAATGAAAACATGAATTGTTTCCTTGACACTGATGTTGATTCTTTTCAAGTACAAAGCCTGAAGGTTGAAGGAAAAGATGAACCTTTACTTTTGTCTGATGATAAGGATAATTTGATATATCAAGATGGTTTATAGACCATGTACTTTGATGGTGCAAGCTCTAAGGAGGGAGCTGGTGCAGGTGTATTGTTAATTGCTCCTATTGGAAGGACATTTAAGTATTCATTTACTTTAATGTTCCCTTGTACAAACAACACTACAGAGTATGAGGCTCTATTAATAGGGATAAGGTTGGTTTCAAAACATAAAATCAGAAACATTAGAGTGATTGGAGATTCAGAACTTGTGATATCTCAAGTAAGATCCAAATATGCATCAAAGAATGACATATTGAAACAATATAGAAATGCAGTTTGGGATGAGATAGAGGGTTTTGATGCTTTTGGTATTGAGTGGATGGATAGAAGTCAAAACAAAATGGCTGACCTACTTGCAAACATTTCTTTAAAACCAAAGGATATTACATTTGTTGGAATTTCTAAAATTGAAATTCAATATCCTGACAAACAACTAACTATGAGTGTACTAGTTGTTGACATATCGCCTCAATATGGAATGCTATTATCAAGAAAATGGAGTGCAACAATGGGAGGTAGTATACAATGTGACTTATCTTTTGCAACCTTAAAAATTACTGGTCAAAATGTTAAGGTATCTAGGGAAAATGAAACTTCCCATATGATTGAAGAAGAAACATAAAATGAAAACATGAATTGTTTCCTTGACACCGATGTTAATTCTTTTCAAGTACAAAGCCTAAAGGTTGAAGGAAAAGATGAACCTTTACTTTTGTCTGATGATAAGGAGAATTCAACAAATCAAGATGGTTTATGGACCATGTACTTTGATGGTGCAAGCTCTAAGGAGGGAGCTGGTGCAGGTGTGTTGTTAATTGCTCCTACTGGAAGGACATTTAAGGATTCATTTACTTTAATGTTCCCTTGTACAAACAACACTACAGAGTATGAGGCTCTATTAATAGGGATAAGGTTGGTTTCAAAACATAAAATCAGAAATATTAGAGTGATTGGAGATTCAGAACTTGTGATATCTCAAGTAAGATCCAAATATGCATCAAAGAATGACATACTAAAACAATACAAAAATGCAGTTTGGGATGAGATAGAGGGTTTTGATGCTTTTGGTATTGAGTGGATGGATAGAAGTAGAAAAAAATGGCTGACCTACTTGCAAACATTTCTTTAAAACCAAAGGATATTACATTTGCTGGAATTTCCAAAATTGAAATTCAATATAGACCTTCTATACTAGACAACATTGAAAATTGGCAAGTTTTTTAAGATGATTTGGACATCTTAAGGTTTTTACATTCTGAGGCTGATCTTGAGGATAGAGAACTGAATTTAAGTGGGTATGTGGAAACTTCAGATGGTAAGCATATTTTTCTAGGTAGGGAAGTCTTGCAATTAAAAATAAACAAAGTCCCAAAAGGTTTGGTTGTTCTTGAGAGAGCATTTGATAATAATGATAGGTTCTTTTCAGCAAAAATTATGGACAAGCCAGAGAATATAGAAGAAATAAATTTAGGGACAATTGAAGCCCCAAAAAATATATATATTGGGGGAAATTTATCTCCCAAAATAAGAAAGTCCCTAATTGATCTTCTTAGGAAATATAGGCATGTCTTTGCATGGTCTTATGATGACTTGAAAGCCTATAGACATGATTTGTTTCAACATGAGATTCCTTTGAAAGAAGGAACAAAGCCTTTCAGACAAAAGTTAAGACCTGTGAACCCTACTTTGGCACCAAAAATGCAAGAAGAATTACAAAGAATGAGTGATGCAGGCATCATTCAACCTATCAGACATTCAACATAGGTTTCTAGCTTGGTGCCAGTAAGGAAGAAGAATGGAGACATTAGGCTTTGTGTTGACTTCAAAAATTTGAATATGAACTCATTAAAAGATAACTATGGGTTGCCAAATATGGAAGCCATGCTACAAAGAGTTACTGGGTTAGAGCTGATGTCTATGATGGATGGGTTTTAAAGGTATAACCAAGTTATTGTCAAAGATACTTAACAGTTCAAAACTGCATTTACTACTCCATGGGGTACATATGTGTATGTCAGAATGCCTTTTGGTTTGACAAATACTGGGGCTACTTTTCAAAGAGCCGTGGATGTGGCATTTGCAGATTTCATCAACAAGTTCCTTGTCATATATCAGGATGACTTCACAACATACTCAACAAAGGAAGATCAACATTGTGGCCACCTTGAATTTTTTTTTGTAAGGGCTATAGAATATGGAGTATCTTTGAACCCAAAGAAATGTTCTTTTGGGGTAACAGAAGGTAAGCTTTTGGGTCACATTATGTCTAATGATGGAGTTAGAATTGACCCAAAGAGGGTAATTTCAATTGATAAAGTACCATTGCCAAGAAATGTCAAAGGAATTCAATCTTTCTTTGGATAGATAAACTTTGTTAGAAGATTTATCCCAAATTTTGTTGAGACTAATGTCCCTATCTCCAAAATGTTGAAAAAGGATGCAAAGATGGACTGGACTGAAGAAGCTAGAAGGGATTTCTTTGAAATTAAGCAATCAATTAAGGATGCACCTGTGCTGAGGACATTGGATTATAGTAAGCCCCTCTAGATCTTCTCTTTTTCTTCCTTTCATACTATTGCTACCATATTATTGCAAAAGAACTCAAAAGGTTTTGAGCAGCCCATATCCTTTTTTAGTAAATCTTTGCAAGCAACAGAGTTAAAATATGATATAAATGAAAAATAGGCCCATGCACTGGTTAAAGCTATTACAATTTTTAGATGCTACTTAGTTGGAGAAACTATAGTTGCATATGTGCCTAATTCTACTGTGAAGGACATCTTAGTACAATAGAAAGTTTTAGGGAGAAGGTGTAGATGGATCAACAGGATCCAAGAATTCAACATTGACATTTAGATCACAAAACTAGTCAGAGGACTATGATTAACTAAACTTATGGCCCAAAGTAATCTAGATGAAAATCATATCAATGTTCTTGAAGAAGAACATAGGCCATATATATGTGATTTAGATTGTTGTGATTGGTATAAAGATATTGTTGGATACTTGCAGAAAATGTTTCTTCCTCCTAAAATGGATGACAATAAAAAGAGGACTGTTAAGCTACATGCTATAAGGTATGCAATTTTCAAGGGTGAATTATGGTGGAGAAGCAACAAAGGTGTTTTGCTTAGATGCGTTGATCATATGAAGGCTGAACACTTGTTACAAGAAATGCATAAAGGTGTGTGTGGTGGACATTACATGGCTAAGAAAACTACGCATAAGATATTGAGGTTTGGTTTCTGGTGGCCTACAATTTTCAAAGATGCACATTTGTTTGTCAAGAAATGTGATGCTTGCCAAAGGTTCACAGGAAAATCAAAATTCAATGGTAATTTTTCTTTAAAACGTGTTATAGTTATAGTCCCTTTTCAGAAGTGGGGTATGGACTTTATTGGAGAAATCCCAAACAAATCAAGTAGGGGTCATTCATGGATTCTAATGGCCACAGATTATTTCACTAAATGAGTGGAATAAATTCTCACTAGAAGGGCCACTAGTAGGGTAGTAACTGATTTTATGATGTAGAACATCTTGACCGAGTTTGGATTTCTTGAGACAATAGTAGTTGATAATGCAATGTGTTTCAGGTCTGAAGAGTTTGGTGATTTCTGTCACCAATATGGGATTTAGGTCTTATATTCATCCCCTTATCACCCCCAAGGTAATGGTCAGGCTTAATCAAGTAACAAGAGCTTGATAATTTTTTTGAAAAGAGTTCTTGATAAAAACAAGAAATCATGGGATTCTAAGTTGCAGCTGGCTCTATGGGCTGATAGAGTGATAGGAAAAAAGGCAATTGGTTGTGCTCCTTTTGATTTAGTATATGGAATTCATGCCAGGTTACCATAGAACAATCTGCTGTAGATGTACAAGTTCATCCAAATATATGATGATGATTTGGATAATGAGATGAGGATCAAATTGGAAGATCTGATACAGTTGGATGAATCAAGAAGAGAGGCTCATGACAAGAATATCAACTTGTAGTTGCAATATAAGAGAATGTATGACAAAAATACCATAGTCAAAATTTTTTGTATTAATGATTTGGTTCTAATGTGGAATGCCAGGTTAGAAGACAAGGGTAAGCATAGTAAATTTGACCCAATATGGTTGGGACCCTATCTCATTGATGCAAAATGAAGATCTGATTCCCATATCTTGAAAGATTTGGTTGGAAATGTTTTGGAATTTCTAGTTCATGGACAATTTTTGAAGTTGTACTTTTCTTAAGGTAATCTCTTTATCCATGAATAGTAGGTTAGTTTTTCCTTTCAGTTGTGTGTTTCTTTCCTCCTTTCCTGTTTTAGTTTTGCTTATTTTTTGAAGAGGTTCCCTGTAAATTTTTTCGTCCAATGGGTGGTATGCTTTCTCCAGAAATTCTAAGTTCTTGCATGGGTACAAGTTACCCATCATCCCCAGATAGAGCCACTGTTAGCCCATTTTCCTGTCATTGCCAAAAATCCAATGAAAATGATTTATTCCTGCAAAACCCAAAGACATTTCCATGCCCTACTGCAAACTTATTTTGATCAGCGAAGAAGATGTATGATGTTTTATGGCTTGAAAATTGAGCCAAGGATAGTTTAAGGTGTGTGCAAGCTCCAGTCAAGATCACATGCATTTTGGTGCAAAAACCAGTGAGATATGGCAGTTTGAAGGTCTAAGAAATAAGTCTATTCCATGAATAAGGGTTTCAAAAAAATTGTCTAAATCCACAAAACCCTATCCAATTCTATTTCTTCATTACCTTTTTCAGGCCATTTAAGTTCTTTTTTTGTGCGTGCGTTTTATTTTTTAGTTCGCGTGATCCCTTAAGCCCGGGCAATTAGTTGTTTTTATTCAACGACTCAGCGACTATAGTGATCTCATGTTCTCCTGATCTCAGCAATTAAAGTGCTAAACATCAGGCGATCCAACAAATGATTAAAAAGTTTGTTGTTGTCGGATCTCGTAATGAAACAACTAAATTAATAAACATCGGGTGATTTGGCGAGTGTCATTGATGTTGATTTTGATCAACGCTTGGCGCGTGTTCTCAAAATGAAACCCTGGTCAAGACAAATATCCAGTGACTCTGAGTTTTCTTCAGTCACTTATTCTCCAGATGGCCTGGGTTAAGTCAAGGGTTAGGATCAAGTCTGGGCAGGATGGTTAGTTATGGCATCCAACAACTTGGCAATTGAGTGTTCGCATGTTCTCTTGATTTTGGCTGTTAGTTCCTTAAAATTCAATGATCTAGCGACACAATTATCTCTTGATCTCGTGATAAAGTGGCTAAGTCATGAATCATTCAATGAATGAGCAATAATTGTCGATTCATATCAGGATCAATGGATGGCACTTATTCTCAGGATCTAACTCAGGTTTAAAAAAGATCTGCCAATCCAGAGAATGCCTTCAATCATGTGATCTCTAAACCAGACATGGGTTGAGTTAAAAATTGAGCGATGAAGTGAAGTCTTCAGTGGCTGGATCGCCAGATAGAAGTTGGGTTAGAGGTAAAGGTTTGGAGATTAAATATGAGTCATTGATGCAAACAAGATCAGGTGGTGGTCATGTATTCTTCAAATGTAACCATGAGTCAAGAAAAGATTCGACGATCATGAGAATTGCCTTGCTCACTCATTCTCCAGACATAACTAAGGTTAATGCCAAGGTCTGGCAATCATGAGTTCCTTCAGTCGCTTAATCTCTAGATCTAGGTTGAGTTAAGACAAAGACAGTGCCAGGTGTGATGATGTGCTCACTCCTGATTAGTTGAATAGAGTTGATGTGTCTGGTAGATTTTCAAAAGCTCAAGTGATTGTTGTAAATTAATGAGAACCATTCGATGTGTCGAGAAAAGATCAGGATCGACGATCATGTTTTAAAATTGATAAATTAATCGTTGTCGGTCATATATTTAAATTTTCTGAGCTAGGATTTGCAAAAAATAGAAACAACATTATACTAGAGGAAAAAATGATCAAATCTGATTTCTTCTTGGGCCATAAATGATAGTTCATAGTTGAGAAATTGAATGGACTCAGTAGTGGTTGGGCTGATTGTGATCAAATGAAATTTTCTTGTCGCCCTATTTATTATTTGCAGGTGGTTGCTTCTAGATGCAATAGTTATGGTTTGAACAAGTTATCAAGGAATTCAAGTCTCAGATGTAGAGTGGTGTAATACCCCAAAAATGGGCTATAGGTTCATTAACCTCTTACAACAACAATTCGATCAAAATCGACATCAAAGTCCTAACCTAAGGGACATCTACACATCAAAATCCTAATTGATTTTATCTTAATTCTGCATCAGAGAATATTACTAATTTATCATAATTATCTTTAATTGAATATTATTTGGCGATAAATGTCATTATTTATCCTAAATTTGATTAACTGAATATGATAAATATTTAATTAATTAAATTTGATTCTGCCACTTAATTATTTAATTAGACTTAATTCTATTTATTCCTAATTATATTATTTAATTGATTAAATCCAAGTTGTCAATATTTAATAATATAGTTTTGAATAAAAGTTTGATTAAAATAATTGATTAACCCATAAATCAGTTATTTTAAATTTAAAATCAGTTAAGTTAAGAATAAATCACTTTATTTATTAAATTAATTCATATTAAATCATGCACAATCAGAAAACCAGGCAACTAGAAATTAACAACCAATTTTAAATTTAAACTTAACATGTGATTGTGAGTTGGAAATTGATCTAAAACTCTATTTTGAGTTAAAAGCTATTTTTGCATGATTTTGTTAGTTAATCTGTTTCTAATTTCTTATTGACTCAAAAATCAACCTGAGTTTATCAAGAGTGATTTATGGCTTTTTCTCAATGCATCCTCAAGCCCTGGATTTCTATAAAATCAAGGCTCATCTCTTCACAAATTATCCCTCAAATTTGCATCCTTACAATCTCTCGAATTTGCACAATTACTCTAGCGAATTTACAACTGAAGAACAAAGCTTTTGCGACAGACAATTTTGTGAGATCATTTCATAGTTTTTCATAGATTTTGCATACTTTTTCATTCATCTTCATAGCATTTTTAGATTAATTGTATATCATTTCAATTCATTCTAGATTAGTTTCGTATCAAGTTTTTCATCTAATTGCATCAAAAATAAAATAAAAATAGATTAATTTGCATTCATATTTCATTGCTTTCATCATTTTAAATCCTTCGTTTAGGTTTTTCATTGTCAATGATCTTGGTTTAATATGAGAATACCATACTCGCACCTACTAGAAGGTAGTAAATCGCCTGGTTAGCTTTGTTTCATTTATTTGCAAATTTCGATTTTGCTAACCTCTAATGTTTTATTGAAGTGTTGTGTCCGCAACTAGGTACAATTTTTACACACACATTTTTGGCGCCCATCGTGGGGCCCTAAAATGGATTTCCATTCTATTCTATTCTATCAAATTTCTATCATTTTTCTCAAACCCACGACCACAAGGTTAATTTTTATGAATTTTGTGATAAATTTCTGGGCTGTTTTTTCAAAAATACGGCTAGTATTTTTATTGGTACATGCACATATGACATGATACAAATCCAAAATTTATATTTTTGGAAAGGTATTTGAGTTATATTTCATTTTCTATTAGTTTGGATTAATTTTGTTTTGATTTGCAAAATTTATGACCATTTTAGTACAGACTGGTCAGAACCTAATTTTATGAAATCCGACTGATGTTTTTATTGGTACATGCACATATGACATGATAAAGATCAAAAATTCATATTTATAGAAATTTATTTGAGTTAAATTTCATTTTCCATTGGTTCGGATTAATTTCCTCTTGATTTTCTAAAGTTGTGATCATTTTAGTGGAGACTGGTCAGAACCTGATTTTATGAAATCTGACTGATGTTTTTATTGGTACATGCACATATGACATGATACAGATCCTAAATTTATATTTTTGGAAAGGTATTTGAGTTAGCTTTAATTTTACATTGGTTTGAATTAATTTAGTCTTGATTTGAAAAATTTATGATTGATTTAGTGCAGACTAGTCAGAATTTGATTTTTTATGACAGCAGGTTTTTCGATTATCAAATGACATATTATCTTTGACTAACCTGATTTTCTACCACATGGGGTTGTCAAGTTGTGTTTCTTTTTTAATGGATTTTTATAATAGTGAGTTTCATGTACAAGAATAGGTAAGTTTTTCATAACAGTGGTTTGCAAGTGCAGGTGTAGGTACATCCTGTGGGTACAAAAGATAGAAGACAAATGCTAAAAAATTGCTAAAATAGGTAAAAATCTACTAAGCGCATTGCGAGGAACTCAGGTATTCTGTTTAATCTGATAACACTTCAATTTGGACATTTAAAATGAACTCTCTTGTGTCAAGCTTGTGTGACTTTTCCTGCTTTCATATCACAGACTTCAGTTTTGGGCTATAAAAATGAACATAGATTTGCTTTCTGCATATCTGTTACACATAGTAAATAGGCCCTATGAACACTATTTGTGGATGATCTTAAGAGAGTGGGCTTATTTTTCTTGTTCATGCATGCGAAGCTCTTCTTGACGAAGGATGCCCTTGTAGGTAGGGAGGATACTGAGATGGTCTTGCATTCTACTAGATTTTTGAGTCTTCAACTTTTCATCGATACATTCTCTCTCTGAAGAGATTGATAAACCATAAGTGGTTGACATCATAGATCTTGGTGAGATAATTTCAATCTTAGTGTGTCAGATAAATCTATCTACTTTATTTTGGTGAAGTGAAGAGGCTAGGGGATTATGCTCTACTTCCTTTTTGGATAGTACTAGAAACCAGATCCTTGAATCTGATCTAGTCCCCATGTGGTATCTTTTGTGAGTCACCTTTAGAGAGGGTTAACCGTAGTGGACATTCCCTTTATTGGGTCAACCACGTGGATGGAACCTCAAGCAGTAATAGCCATTTTCGCCATGGTAGCAACAACTGCTATATAAATGTCCTTGTGGAGGAAATCTTCACAGGTGTGGTCTCTTGTTGGGCTATCAAATCTCCCTAGTAGATCTTGATTGATTAAATTCTCGAATTGTGTCAAAACCCCGGTGTGCCTGGATTGGAGTTCACCCTCTTGAGATCATAAAAGTTGCAGATTCAGACCATTACTACAAACCTTAGCAAGGCCAATTTTTCATTTTCTAGGACTATGTGCGTTATTGAAAAACTTTTGAGAACATACACAATTAGCATTCCTAGGGATTAACACCAAAAGTCACTATTGCTTGTTCATGCGCAAGGTTTCTTTTGCCCTTGTTCATTGTTTTGAGACAATTTCTTGCTTCCCTTTGCTTGTTGTTCTACGTGTTTGCTGTCTATTTGGTCCTTTGGAAACAAACAATCCAAAACTATTACATAGATCTACAAACTTGAACAAAGGATATCTTACAAACAATTTGAAACTGAAAATTGAAAAATTACAAATCTGAAGCAAAAATCCTTTATGATGTCAAATGTCATCCTGAAATTTCAAAACTCATATCAAAGCTAAAGTCAAAGTTGTCAAAAGTCTTCAAAATTTGTCAGGAATCTAGTTTTTGCAGCCTATTTCCAGATTTTGTCAAAATATTCACTGTGTCAGGAACAGAGAAGAAACTAGAAAGAATTTGATCATTTACCTAAAGTGGTCTCTTGAGTCTGATTTAGCCTTCTGATTTATCGATTTGAGTCTTTTTCATCTTGTGTCAAAACCTTGTCAAAATTATCTTCAAATTTAGTCTTCATACAAAATGGCCAAGTGTTGTGAGCTCGTGTCTGCCATCTTTTGGGCGTCTACCCATACTAAAGGGCACATTATCCTTCATTTATGTCCAATCTAATCTTCAGTCAATCCAATCTTGACAAGGTTGCATCATTTGATCTTCTTGAATCAAGTCATTCTTCAATGTCTTCATCTTTCTCTTTTGCTTCATCCAAGGTTAATGGTGGAAACTAGAGCTTCCTCACACAAGAAATCTGAAGAAGCACCCAATACCTTACCTTTGTCTACTCATGTGGGTCCAACCTTTGAGGAAATTTACAATTCAGGTCTTTACGAAGATGAGGGTCTCGACAATATTTGATTAAAAACTGGTTACAGACCCCCCCTCCATCAACCCACGGTGGTGATCAACAAACTCCACATCAATCTATTTTAGGGAGTCCTAAAACTCCTAAAATGTCTCAAGGAGGGGAAAACCATGGTTCCCAAGGACATCAATCACAACATGGTGTAGATTAAGAACCTACACCTTCTGAAATTGCTCAATATCAAAATGATGATGACTTCAAGAAAATGATGAGGCATTTCTTGAAGGAAGACAGAGAAACATATTTCCTAGAGTTAGCTTCTCAAGGGGATAAAATTCCTCCCAACTTTAATGTTGAAGATATCATTACACATGAGGAAGAAACTCCAATCACCACTATGATGAAATAGATGCATGCCATGCAAGTCAAACTTAACAAACTTGAAAAATAAAAGGAACCTAATGAGTTCTCCATGGAAGATCTATGCCCTTTTCCATTTAATAAAGACTTGTACATGCCACCATTCCCTAAGTGAGTGGAAATACCTAAATACAATAAGTATGATGGAAACTCTAATCCTCAAGATCATGTCAGAGAATTATGTACTCAATCTATGGAGTTCATGCATGAACCAACCTACCTAATGCATCTTTTCCCTCGATCTCTGGGAGGGTCAGCTATTCATTGGTTCTAAAAAATGCCCCCTACTATCAAAATTTTTGAGTTAATCAAACTATTCTATCAACAATACTCCTACAACATCCAACATCCGGTCACTATGATCGACATCTGCAATTTGAAACAGAATTCAAGAGAACCATTCCTAAATTTTCTCAAATGATTGAGGAAGAAGTTTTCTCTATATGCTAGATCCATTCCAGAAACTGAGAAGCTGGAAATTTTCATCAACAATCTTGTTCCAGAACTCAACTACCATTTGCAAATGAAAAATCATACATCCTTTGATAAAATGGTAGAAAATGCAATCAAAATTGAGAAAGTACTTGTGCAAAAAGGAGACATATCACTTCAAAAGGACAAGTATGAATCTAGATCTAATTCTAAAGACAAAGGCAAAAACTGGAACAAGAATAAGGGTGTCATCATAGATGGCATTGTTGATACTATCCTTGCCCCATCTAAGGAATGCACTTTCAATCTCACTCTTGGCACCCAAGCCATCAAAGTTTACAAAGCTAAAGTAACAAAATCTAACAAGAAGCCATTTGACTATAAACCTTGGGCTACAGATCCTAAATGTAAGTTTACTCCTCTTGTAGAATCCTTGGAATCCACCATGAAGACTCTGTTGGCCAACAACATCATCTCCTTTCCTGAGATAAAAGTATTTGATCCTGAACCTAAACCAAAATGGTGGAGAGAGAATGATTTTTGTGACTTCCATTGCAATGAGGGTCATAAGACTAATAACTGCATACACCTGAAACACATCATACAAGACAAAATTGATAATGGAGAAATTGTAATTGACAATCATAAAAGCAATAATGATCATATAACATTCACAGAGCCATTTCTGAAACATGGTCAAGGAGATTCATCTTCTTAGCCTAATGTGGGTGCTAAAGTCAATTATGCCTCCTCTAGAAACAATGCTGTCATCAATATGGTTGAACCATGCCTATCTGAGCATTGCAATGTCATCACAATTGTAAGAAAAGATAGAGAAAATCAATTAGCAAATGCAATTACTTGATCACAAGTTCAGGCACATCTACAAGGACAAATCCTAGATTCATCCAATGTCCCTAAGATACCTTCCAATCTTTCATTTTCTTCTAAACAGAAGGCTACCTCTAAATCATCAAATCCTAAAGAGACAAGGCCAACATCATACAGTATTGTCCAACAACTCCAACATACAAATGCAAAAATCTCCATGTTTGAGTTGCTTCAGATATCTCCAGCTCATAGAGCCATTATAGACAAAGCTCTGCTCGAATCCAATGTTCTTGACAACCTTGATTTAGATAGATTCTAGATTATGGTTGGTCATCTCATGTCTCCACAATATATCTCCTTTTCAGAGGAAGATGATAATTCCTTGAGTCATCTGCATAACCAGCCCTTGCACATTGATGTCTTGATCCAAAACCATCATGTCAAACGCGTGTTGATAGATGGAGGTGCTAGTCTCAACATTTGTTCTTACAGCTTGATCACACAATTGGGATTCTCTAAAGATACCATTGATCCTAAGAAGAAGATAACTATCAAAGCATATGATGAGCAAGAAAGATCTTCCAAGGGAACTATTGTCTTACCTATCAGAACATGACCCATTATCAGAGACACCATATGTCAAGTTCTTGATCTACCTTTGGCTTACAAAATCCTTCTAGGAAGACCCTAGATACATGAAATGAGAGCTATTCCTTCCACATACCATCAATGTGTGAAATTTCTTTATGAAGGAGTATAGGTGATGATTCCAGCGGACCTATACACAACTTGCAATGCATTGAAAGAAAGTGCTGATAAACTTATTCCTAATAACAGAGAATCTTCCACTAAGCAGACAGACATTGCTTTAACATCCAAAATGGAAGACATTGCTAAAGAAGTCAAAATCAAAGACAATGGTATGGGAGAATACACAAGGGTACCTATTTTATCTCTCACATCTCTCCTGTTGTCCCCTAAATCTTATGGACAACCTTCTGACAAAGTGAAACCTACAACTAAAGAATCCCAGGTCATATTCAATGGAAGCTTTGTCACAAAACAAGTATCTAAACAAGATTTTGAGGAGGAAGAAGCTACACTTGCATGGTTATACAAGGATGAGTCTCAATCCCAATCAGTCCAAAAATGTGAGTCCACTTCAAGCAAAATTCCTCAGAAGTCATACGGACCAGGGGACAAATTGATCACAAAAATGGGATATGCTGGAAAAGGACCTCTAGGACTACAAGGTAAGGGTCTTCTATCACCTCTTGACCACCATGGTTGAACCAAAAAGAATACAACAGGTCTAGGATATAAGAAGAAGCCTTTCTATCTTATCAAGAAATCCCCACATGTCTTAGAACAGATTGAGCCATCCACAACAATTCAACTAAAGGAAGAAACATAACATTTTGATAGTGATGATTCAGACACCACTGATGAGATCATTCTTTATGAACACTTGCCTAAAGAAATAAAAGACCTCCTTGAAGTTGAAGATGATCTAGTAAAAAGAATCAATGTAGTAGAAACACAAGAACTTACTATAGGACAAGAGGCAGTTGCACCACAAGAACCAGCTAATCTCGAAGGCAATCAAATAGATAAGGAGGAAGGTGGTAGTTATTCTAAAACAGATTCTCATGAGTATGAATTCAAATCAAAATTTGAGAGTAACCCTTCTTGGGGTATCCATCCTGACTTTACACACATTCTTAGATTTACTAGAGGCATAGATGAGGAATCAAATGACTATGAATGGGGAGTCATTCCAGAGGAAGATGAGCTTATCACAAAAAAATATATTGATGTTATTCACCAATATGCACCTAAACCCAACATAAGTCTAGAGAGAAATAATGAACTTAATGAGTCTGATCCACCAATGGCTGAAGTGGACTCCCACAATCACATTGAACCTATTCACAAATTGAAAATTTTGAGTTGTAATATCACCTTCGAACTCGAGAGTCAGGTTAGGACCAATGATGATAGATCCATATCCATAAATACTATTTCCCAATCTTTCACCGCTTTGACTATCCAACATCCTGAACTTCTTGACCAAACCTCCACAAATCCGAGCCAAGGTATCTATACCTTTCCAAATGACTATGCCCTTGCTTGCTACCTCAATGTAGTTGAGCCTATGACGACTTCCATCAGTGAACTGAATGTTAGCATGAAGAAGTCGGACATCAAGTATCTTAGTTAAAAGAATAGAAACAAAAATAAAAAGAAAAAGAGTTCTGAGGGTGAAAATCACTTTGTGGCAGTCTCAGAACCTACAAATGTAAAAATAAAAGATGTATCCAAAGGTGAAAACCTCTTTGAGGCACCTAAGGATGAGATATTTGATGTTCTTCCTAGTCATTTATAGGAAAAATCTCTAGTTATAATTGAGCCCACTCAATCTATTAACTTGGGAACAACAAAAGAACTACAGTTGATCCATGTAGCATAATCCTTATCAGAAGAAGAAAAGAAAATATTTACCACATTCCTAATAGAAAAGAAGATCAAATTTGCATGGAAATATTCATATATGCTAGGGTTGGATCCTAATCTTATAATGCACTATTTATCTATAGCTCCAGGCATCAAACCTGTTAAGCAAAAATTGAGAAAGATGCATCCACATGTTGCACTCTTGGTCAAAGCTGAATTAGAGAAACTACTAAAAGCCAGATTCATCTATGTTATTGATTATGCTAAATGGATCTCAAATATTGCACCCATATCAAAACCAGATAAATTAATCAGAGTGTGTACAGAATTTAGAGATGTAAACAAAGCATTCCCTAAGGATGATTTTCCATTACCTAATATTGATATGATAGTGGACATGATTGTGGGCTTTGAGATTTATTCTTTGATGGATGGTTTTTGTGGATACAACCAAATAAAAATTTCTCCAGAAGATTAAGAGAAAACTGCTTTCACATGTGTGTGGGGTACCTTCTGTTGGAATGTCATGCCATTTGGGCTTACGAATGCTGGTGCTACATATCAACGAGCTATGCCATCTATCTTTCATGACATGATGCATCGAACTATGGAGGATTATGTTGATGATACTTTGGCAAAATCTATGATAAGATCTGAACATCTAAATGATTTGAGAAAAATACTAGATTGAATGGAGAAGTTTAGTCTTAGGCTAAACCCTAAGAAGTGTGCTTTTGGTGTCACTTCTGGAAAGCTCTTAGGCTACATTGTTTCAAAGAAAGGTATTGAAGTCGATCCAGCTAAGGTCAAAGCTATCATAGAGATGCAACCTCCCAAGAATATTGGTCAAATGAGAACATTACAAGGGAGAGTACAATCTATCAGACACTTCATATCTTAGCTAGCTAACATATCATAGCCTTTCACGATAACATTACCTAAAGGTGTGACTTTTGCATGGAACAAGGAATGTGAAAAGAAATTTAATCATATCAAGAAATATCTATCAAGTCCTCCTATTTTGATGCCTCCTATACAAGGGAAGCCATTGATCTTATATGTCTCCGCCATAGATACATCACTGGGGGCATTACTAGCACAACATGATGAGAACAAGAAGGAAAGAGCTATATACTATATCAGTAGAACATTGGTAGCATATGAGAAAAACTATTCAATGATTGAGAAAGCTTGTCTAGCTATGATCTTTGCATCAAAGAAACTGAGACACTACATGTTAGCTCATACCACACATTTGGTAGCTAATATTGATACACTAAAGTACCTCCTAAGAAAAGCTTCCCTCAAAGGTAGGTTAGCTCAATGGGTGATACTATTAAGTGAATTTGACATCAAATATGTTGAAAGAAAAGCTATCAAGGGCCAAGAAATCACAAATCAACTGATTGACACACCTTTGTTTGATGATACACCAATGCAAATGGAATTCCCAGATTCCTCTATCATGAATCTTTCTTCTAGAGCATGGAAGTTATTCTTTGACAGCTCCTATACATAGAATGGATATGGAGTAGGCATATTGTTCATCACTCCTCAAGAATACCCAATCCCTAAAGCATTCAAAATCAAGTTTCCTTGCACAAACAATATTTCTAAATATGAAGCCCTTCTTAACGACATGAAGATAGCAATTGAGTGGAGAGTAACATAACTACACATTCATGGAGACTCACAAGTTGTAATACACCAGTCAATGATGTGTATCAAATGAAAGATGGAAAGCTAATCCCATACAAGAGAATGGTAGATGATCTAAATAAATATTTCATATCTATCACCTTTGAAGAAATTCCTAGAATGGAGAATAGGGATACTGATGCTATGGCAACACTCTCTACTTTATTACAGCAGCCCGAGCATGAGCTACACTACAAGTTCCTAGTGGAAGCACTATCTTATCCTGCATATGATTCCCTTGAAACCCACATGATCTACAATGTTGTTGGTCATGATTCATCCCAATACAAAAACCTTTTCTCCTATCTCCAAGATCAAATCATTCCTGATACCTTCAACTACCATGAGAAATGATACCTTATCCAAAATGCATCTTGGTATGTCATCATTGGTCATGATATGTACAAACGAGGTCTAGATGGTACACTCCTTAGATGTTTAGAAAGGGAAGAGTCTCAACGTGCATTAGAGGAAGTCGACGAAGGTATATGTGGATAACATTATAATGGTTTAACACTAGCTTGAAAACTTATTAGGGTTGGGTACTATTAACCTGAAATGGAAAAAGAGGCTATCAAGTTTGCTAAGAACTATCAAAAGTGCCAAGTACATGGTAACTTAATTCATGCACTAGGGAGAGATCTAATTCCCTTTACTACACAATGACCTTTTTACAAATGGGCATTTGATCTTGAATAGGTGTAAAATGGATTCACCACTATTCAGATGTAAAGGGGGAAATATGAGATCTATTCTCAAAACCCAAATTCCCCAAAGAAGAGATCCGATTTGATCAACCAAGAAGTTAATACACAATCGAATCAATTTGTTGGTTAATATGGAAGAGAGAGAGAGAGTAAATCCAATATTTCCCTATGGAGGAGAATTATTATGTTATACGTGGAATTGAAATACAAATACTAACCTCAAATTAGGGCAAATCTGGAAAATGTTGAATTCTGATGTTTGTGTGTACTTTCAGGAAAATCTAAAACCTGTCTTGGACTGGAAATGCCGAGATAGAGAAAACCCAGCAATCTTTCCTCAAGATGGCTCAGCTTGGGTTTGACCCTCATAAAAGGTCAAATACCACATTCTTTATTTGAAGTCCGATTCAAATTCTGCTCGCAGATCGCAGAAGTTTGCCGAAAAGGGTATCCAAATTTGCTCTCAGATCTAAAATTCTACACCTGTACCTACAAAAAAAAATAGATTTTTTATTTTTTATTTGAGGGGTTTGCCTTGGTCAAACCCCAGTTTGGAATCAACCTTAATATTGAAATTGAAATAGGAATGCTAGCAAGTAGTAGAAAAGGATCTAACAATGAAGCTAAACAATTCAATAGATATGCAATTGTATTTTGAATGTAAATAAGTATATTGATATGAAAGCTTGAACAAAACAATAAATGTAAATCAAACCTCCATGATTGTATGCTTAGAATCCACCTTGATAAGAGAATGAAATGGATCTTGATGATGAACAAAGGACCTTGAAGGAAGATCACACCATCATAATGGCTAGATCTAGGGTTTGAATGATGAATCTTGAATGCTTGAACCAAATCCATTCAATGGCTTGAATGCTTGAATCCTTGATCTTCAATGGAGAACTTGGATGGAGAAGAAGACTTGAATTCTTGAATGGATGCTTGCTTGATCACCTTGAGAGCTTGAGAGCAATTGCTTGAGGATGAGATGTGAAAATGAGAGAGGAAGGCCTCCTTTTATAGTGAACTAGGGCACACTCCTCTAGAGGGGCCACCTTGGAGAATTAAATCTCAATTAGGTCCTAACCTCTAGAAAATATACCTAGATTAAATGCAATTAAAGGATTTACCATCCCGAAGCCCGAAATGATTAACCCGGAGGCAGGAAACTAAATATCCCAAAGGCCTGAAGCCTGGAAATTTTGGAAATTGAAATTTGGAGAAAGGGGGAAAAATTGAGGTTGGACCTGACCTAGTCAGGTTTGACCTTGAATCTGAACTTGGTCCTGGATTGGCTCAGAACCAAGTCAGGAGGTCCTGGGGATGCCCAGAAACCTAAAACTGATGCCAGAACAAGATAGAATGTCAGGGATAGACATAAAATCCTATGATGAACATGATGAATTCTAGGAGGACCTATTTTTTAATCCTACCTAGAAAATAGAGCCATAGAAGAGGAAAATTTAGGAGAATCCTTGGGATCCTAACCCTAATTTCACCTAGAATGAAGGAATCAAGTGCCAGGAAGAAGTGGAAAGCGGGGAGAAAATCCAAATACATGCAAAGACCCGATCAAGGTTCTTAACATGACCCCAAACCACTTACTCAGAGGGATAAACACTCTTATCATGGAAGTGCTTCCATTTTAAGATGATACATTAAGCCCCCACTTTAGCAAGAGTATGGAATCGATGCAAACTCTTGGTAAAGGAGATCAGAATAAAAAGATAATCTTATCGTAATCTAAGGGAAAAAGAGAAACCTTAAGCCCCTAGGGACTCAAGTCTTCATCAACTCCTAGATCACAATAAGAGAAACATCTCTAAAGAGAAAAAAGAAGGTGTGATTACCTCGCCCAATGAGAACTTATGTCCCATTGTGAACCACATAGGAAAATGGCACAACTGGAAAGATGGAATTAAACCACCTAGTGAATGTGGCTACTCACTAGTCAACCCATTAGGAATTTATCCTTAGGAATATTCTATTCCATAAGAATAAAACCAAAAATAAAAACAAAAGAGATCCAATCTTAAGGACACCTTCGACCTTAAGGGATCGCAATATATGTGTATTTGAAACTTGGAGGGATCAAGAGATCCTAAAATATAAATCTGTGCTTTAAGGATTAGTTACTAATCTGAAAAGGGAAAAGAAGTATCTTGAAAAATATATGCGTATTGAAAAGTGCGTGTGTGCAATAGGTGAGCAGAGCGTATGCCCCCACGTTAAAGTCATTGTTGACACTTTAACAGGAGCAATGGCTTTAACGGAAACATAAAAAACTCCATTGATTATGTTTCCACATCGAGATGCCCCCAGACGAAGACAAATCAAGGGAAATATCACATAAACATCCAGAAAACATAGAAGGGATCTACCTACTGTGGGGTTAGTATGATCATAAGATAATATATATATGATATTATTGCAAATGAATTGACATCATTCCCCAAAGTAAGTAGAACTACAATCACAAAGGAGGAAAGATCACATAAGATTTACAAAGGAGAATATTTTCGGACCATGACATGGAGACCAAAAAGAATTAGTGCTACCGTATCTCGAATCCAAGCAGATTACACAAGGAAACATTTACGAACAATAGCACAATTACAACATAACATTGAACAACGTATAGAAGAATAGAGATACATATAGAAGAATTTAAACAATAGTTTCGACTCCTTTATCACCTTGCACCAACTGAGTAACAAGGATCGTATAAAAGAATCTAACAACATTTAGAAAACACATTACAAGAGAAACACAGTACAACAGGAAAACACACAACACAGCTACCACGAAGGACAAGCCGATCAAGCATGCCGCCTACTTTCCCCATCTCATTTTATATCATTTAGGGAAGGTGGGTAACTCGCAAGAGGGGCTATATCTAACATAGTAGGAATGATAGCCAGTTCCAAACAAGGATCCTCTTGAGAATCACTATGTTTGACACTAGGTGTAAGAGTTAATTGTGATGAAAGCATATTAAGTAAATCAATGTCAATGTCAATAGTTTCATATTCATCATTAACATCATCACTATCCTCGAGAGTATCTTCCTCATCCAAATTAATCAAAATAGGATCTAAGATACAAATAGAATCATCATAATCATGCATGTGAACATCATTATTAGTAACAACATCTTTTAACACATTATGCATAGGTTTATCCGAAGAAGGTAGAGATCTTTTAGCTTTAGCATGAGCATGATGCTTTTTACGACATTCATTAGCAGATTTGTTATGTTTTGATTTATTTGAAATAGGTTGAGAACTAGGAGGAACAATCATAGGATCCTTCACAATTTCTTTTGGAAGATCAATAGGATTATTAACCATCGGAGAAACAATCACAAGATCTTTGATAAGTTCAGTAGAAGGAACTTGATTAATAGAACTAGAGGTCATAGTTAAAGGAGGTATTGAAGGTGTAGGTAAAAGACCATGATTAAGATCCTTAGGAGGTAAAATTAATTCAAGAATTTTATGATGTTTATAAGCTTGATATGATCAAAAAAGATTATCAGGTCGAGGAGGACATGAATTAGGTAATGAAGGCCAAAAGAAATCCAGAGCAGCGCAATCTCTAGGCCTAGAAGGTTGATATAAAATATGATTAATCATCTTCACTTCTTCATCATGAATGAACTTAAGACACTTATGGATAGGTGAAGAAACAACATGCATGGCAGTCAACCAAGGCAAACCTAGCTTAACTTGAAATTGATCAGAAGTAGGAACAACAATAAAGGTAGTGTTCACAATCTTTCCACAAAGTTCAACTGGTATAATAATAGAACCAAATGATGGATAAAGAAAACCATTGCAAGTTTGAATCCACACATCCGATGTATCATAGAAGTCACGTTGTAAACTTTTCATAAAAAGATTTTCTTCAATGATAACATTGACTAAGGAGGTAGGATCAACAAGACAACCACGAGTAGGTATCTAAGCAATCCTAACAACAATGTAAAGAGGACCATCAAGAGCTTTAATAATCTCAGAGTCATCAAAGGTAATGAAAAGTTCCCGAGGTCATTTATGCTTAGATTGTTGTTGAAGTTTTGGTTGAGTTTTCATTTTAGGTTTAGGTTTTGGTCGAGGTTGAGATTGAACTTGAGGTTGAATCTGAGGTTGAGGTTGAGGTTGAGATATAGATTGATCAACATGCTCCACTTGATTAACAACATGATTGAGATCATCCATCTTAGAATCATACACAATTTCCACAACAGATGGTTGAGCAATGGTATTAGTATCATGCGTAGGCAAAGGGTTTGTATAGATTTGAAGGTTCTGATTAGGAGGAGAGACAGATTGATTCCGACTACTATCCAGATTATCAACAGATAAAGAGTTAGAATCAATTAGATCTTGAACCTTATGTTTTAAAGAATAACATCTCTCAGTATCATGACCATTCTGACAATGATATTGACAAAAGGCATTCTGATCGAAAGATTTAGATGCAACCATAGTAGGTAAAATATGTCGAATAGGAGGTAAAGTAATCATATTAGCAGCTAACAACCTATTCATAATAGCATGTAAAGTTTTAGAAAGAGGAGTAAATGTATTATTTAATAAAAAATTAGTGGATGCAGAAGTGGCATTATGAGATGCAACAACAACTTGATCAGCAACTGCATTTGCTTGTTTGTTTATCTTGACATAGTTGTTGATTTTTTTAAATTTGTTTGGATTAGGAGTAGCATCATTCTTATCAACTGGAACTGGAGCCATTGGAGTGTTTCTCTCAAATTGACTCACTTGTAATTGATAATGATGAAGCACTGCACAAAGTTGTTGAAAAGAGGTAAATTCAGTAAGCAGAATCTTATCTCTAATATCCTTTTGCAAATTTGAAATAAACATACATTGAATATCAATATTAGGAACATGATAGGAAATCTGAGCATACAAATGCTTAAATCTACCAATAAATTCAGTCAATTTTTCTTTAGCACTTTGTTTACAATGCATTAAATCAGTCAAAGACACTTGCATACCAATATTATTTTGAAATTGTTGAATAAAGGCATTAGCAAGTTGTGGAAAGGAATCAATTGAATAAGGAGGCAAAGAACAATACCATTGTAAAGCTTTGTCATAGAAAGTTCTAGAAATTTTTTTGGCTAAAATCTAATGGTCATGAGCATAATCACTACAAAGGATTTGGAATGTTTTAACATGATGAATAGGATCTCCTTTTCCATTATAATTCTCAAGATGAGGCATCTCATCTTGTTGAGGAATAGGAGTACGAATAATAGCCCGGGACAAGGGACTTCCCATGTCACATGTAGGAATACTAAACTTGCTCTAAGTTAAGGAAGAAAGTTGTTATTGTAAGGATGATACAGTTTGAGCCAAATTGATGATTGTTGAATCATTAGAGGAAATAGGAGGAGTAGCAACAATTGCATATCTATTAGTATTAGAGGAAATAGGAGGAGTAGCAACATTGTTGAATCATTAGAGAGTAAATCCAATATTTCCCTATGGAGGAGAATTATTATGTTATACGTGGAATTGAAATACAAATACTAACCTCAAATTAGGGAAAATTTGGAAAATGTTGAATTCTGATGTCTGTGTGTACTTTCAGGAAAATCTGAAACTTGTCTTGGACTGGAAATGCTGAGATAGAGAAAACCCATAAATCTTTTCTCAAGATGGCTTAGCTCGAGTTTGACCCTCATAAAAGGTCAAATAACACATTCTTTATTTGAAGTCCAATTTGAATTCTGTTTGCAGATCCTGGAAGTTTGCTGAAAAGGGTATCCAAATTCGCTCTCAAATCCAAAATTGTGCACCTGTACCTATAAGAAAAATAGAGTTTTTGTTGTTTGTTTGAGGGGTTTCCCTTGGTCAAACCCTGATTTGGAATCAACCTTAATATTGAAATTGAAATAGGAATGCTAGCAAGTAGTAGAAAAGGATCTAACAATGAAGCTAAGCAATTCAATAGATATGCAATTGTATTTTGAATGTAAACAAGTATATTGATATGAAAGCTTGAACAAAACAATAAATGTAAATCAAACCTCCATGATTGTATGCTTAGAATCCACCTTGATAAGAGAATGAAATAGATCTTGAAGATGAACAAAGGACCTTGAAGGAAGATCACACCATCATAATGGCTAGATCTAGGGTTTGAATGATGAATCTTGAATGCTTGAACCAAATCCCTTCAATGGCTTGAATGCTTGAATCCTTGATCTTCAATGGAGAACTTGGATGGAGAAGAAGACTTGAATGCTTGAATGGATGCTTGCTTGATCACCTTGAGAGCTTGAGAGCAATTGCTTGAGGATGAGATGTGAAAATGAGAGAGAAAGGCCTCCTTTTATAGTGAACTAGGGCACACTCCTCTAGAGGGGCCACCTTGGAGAATTAAATCCCAATTAGGTCCTCACCTTTAGAAAATATACCTAGATTAAATGCAATTAAAGGATTTACCATCCTGAAGTCTGAAATGATTAACCCGGAGGTGGGAAACTAAATATCCTGAAGGCCCAAAGCCTAAAAATTATGGAAATTATAATTTGGA
Source organism: Chamaecyparis obtusa (assembly GCA_027943335.1). Classification (NCBI taxonomy): domain Eukaryota; kingdom Viridiplantae; phylum Streptophyta; class Pinopsida; order Cupressales; family Cupressaceae; genus Chamaecyparis; species Chamaecyparis obtusa. The sequence continues at coordinate 2,369,763 of BSBK01001088.1, read as the reverse complement.
GAAAGGGGGAAAAATTGAGGTTGGACCTAACCTAGTCAGGTTCGACCTCAAATCTGAACTTGGTCCTGGATTGGCTCAGAACCAAGTCAGGAGGTCCCGGGGATGCCCAGAAACCTAAAACTGATGCCAGAACAAGATAGAATGTCAGGGACAGACATAAAATCCTATGATGAACATGATGAATTCTAGGAGGACCGATTTTTTAATCCTACCTAGAAAATAGAGCCATAGAAGAGGAAAATTTAGGAGAATCTTTGGGATCCTAACCCTAATTTCACCTAGAATGAAGGAATCAAGTGCTAGGAGGAAGTGGAAAGCGGGGAGAAAATCCAAATACATGCAAAGACCCGATCAAGGTGCTTAACATGAGCCCAAACCACTTACTTAGAAGGCTAAATACTCTTATCATGGAAGTGCTTCCATTTTAAGATGATACAAATCTTATAGGAGCCATACATCCTCATTCTTCTAATGGACATACCCATATATTTATAGCTACAGACTATTTTACAAAATGGGTAGAAACAGTCCCTTTGACTCAAGCAATCAGCAAACAAATTTCAATGTTCATCTTGAACTACATCATATGTTGGTATGGTATTCCACATTATATAGTCACAGATAATGGTGGACAATTCAAGAACATAGACTTAGATGATGTATGTGCCAAATTCAAGATTACACAACATTGGTCATCAATCTACTATCCTCAAGGGAATCGTCAAGCATAGGCTTCAAACAAGAATCTATTGAAAATCTTGCACCGAATAGTTAATAAAATAGGAAGAGATTGGCATCTCATGATCAATCCAACTCTCTAGGCCTACAGAACAAGTTTTAGAATTCCCACTGGGGCTACACCATTCGCTATAGTTTATGGGTCTAAAGCGGTACTGCCTATTGAGGTTGAAATCGCATCACTAAGAATCAGAATGCATGGTCTAGTAACTGATGATGACTACAGAGTGTCTAGGTTGCAAGAAATTGAACTACTAGATGAGTGCAGAAAAGTAGCGTATGATTATCTTATAGTATGTCATAAGAGAATGTCTAGAGGTTACAACAAGAAAGTCAGACACAAAGAATTTAAAGTTGGTGATCTAGTCTTGAGAGAGAATCCTAAAAATCAATCACATAGAGAAAGCAAGGGGAAGTTTGAACCCAACTGGTTGGGTCCCTTTGTAATCACTGCTACTTTTGGCTCTGGAGCATATCAACTCTCAATGACTGAAGGAGAATAGCTCTGAGAACCAATCAACATTCTCCATCTAAAGAAATTCTACGCCTAAAGTATTTAGTCTATGGTAAAATGTCTTGAAAAAATCATAAAAATTAGAAAAAGTCCTAAAAAAATGAATATTCTGGTGAAAACCTAGCAATAGGCACCTTGATGTATCACAAAATAAAAAATCAAAAAATCAAAAGTACAAAAAAATTGAAAAAAATGAAAAATACAAAAAAATGAGAAAAAGAAAAAGTGCCTTGGTGAAAAATTGGAAACAGGCACCTTGGTAGCAAAAATAGAATCTCTGCCAAGATGGTGAAAACCCAACAAACGGGTGCCACTTGTTTCAAAATGCTCCATCTATCAGCTTAATCTTGGTCTCTCCCAACTTTCAGTCTTGCTTTAGTTTGTACATACCTCCTAGTTTGTTTCTGCATTCCTATTTTCAATAAAGTTGATTTGTGCACCAATCGGCTCAAACGTCTATATCCTATCAATGTTCAAACTTGGGGGCAATCAAAGTCATATCCTATAGTCCTCAATATCTCAGATGAGTCATATCCAGTCAAATTCCTTTGAAGCTACACCTGAGTCAGTCAGTCAGTCTCCTCTCCAGAAAGGATTTTGCATCTATAACAACAAAATCAAATATCAACACAAATTGAAAACAATCTATGCTTTTACATGCTTTTATCTCCTTGTATGCTTACTGATTCACATTGAGATTTTTGCATATTGTGTCCCTTCGAGCTCTTCAATGATGTACTTTACAAGATTTAGAGAGTGATGACTGGGGGCATAATCTTTTCTTTGTCTTCTTCTTGTATGTGAAAATCTAACAACTTTGGAAATTCTGGATTGAAATGGTGTCCGTCTGTAAGAGCCTCTATCTCGTATTGGATGGCCATGCGTACCTTGACCATTGATACCCCAAAAATTCAAAGAAGTTTGATCTAACTATTGTCTTTTTGAGAAAGTTCTTACTCCTACTGTGAAACGCGATCTTACCTAATGATGTGAATGATAAAGGTCACTACGGGTAATTCACACTGGATTTAGAATGATCTCTTGACTGCTTGATGTGTTTGTTCCGCAAGGCATATTCAGGTCATCACAACATCTATGTTTTGATGCTTATACAAATTGCAATATCAAAATGAACATGATATTCAGGTCATCATGGTGTTTATGCCTTGGTGCTTATATCTAATCCGACATTCCGAAAACAAAATCAATATTCATATGTCCATGGTTGTCTAGCTAGTGGGCGTTGTATTGACTTTGGCGCAAAAATCAATATTCATATATTCATAGTTTCCTAACTATTGGATGTTGTATTGATTTATCCGGTTACCTAATAAAAATTCAATGATGAAAATGACTGACACATGATCAATGACTAGGTCCTAGGTCTTAGGTTTGCATCTCATTTTGCACTTTGCATGATTACATTTATCTCACGATTGCCCAAATCAGCTTGACACTCAAATGATTCTTCAAAACTATGCTAAACATGACACAAGGACTGAGCATTGTATGAAGGTCCATCCAACTAAATAGAAAGTAGAATCCATTTTCGGGATCAAAATGAAATTTGAGATCGTTTACTTTGTCAAAATTGCAATTAAAAATTTTCAGACCCAGAACGATCGACTGCTTGCATAATCAACCTTCAATCATCATAGACATCCAGAATTCAACTTAACTATTTATCTTACATCAAACTATCAGAATGTCAACTTGGTCAACCATGGTCAGCTCATGGTCAAACCTAGTCAAACTTGATCTTCAGGACCTCCAAACGATGCAGAACATGTTTCTGAACGTGTGCAATCATTTCTTCAATCAATTAACATGCTTCTGAACCATTCAATGCTGACTTTTCTTGTCAGATTTCAATTTTCATCCCGAAGGGGGTATGATATTGCATATCATTCAAATCTGTAAATCAAATCTTCTCTCAGCAATCAAGATAACAACCACGTCTAGTTGCTGATTCATCTAAAGACCTTGTCACTTGGGGCACGTCCCTTGGGGCATATCAGATTCATCGAGATCCATATCAATATGGTATCCTAATCTATCTTGTAAACTATATCAAATTTTTGTAACCATCGGTTCATTAGTGTTATTTCCTTAGTTCTTCATAACTGAAGGGTTCATATGTGATACCATTTCGATTCCTTTGGACAATCAGGTCTGGAATCAGGTCACTCACTTCTTCGTAATCATAAGGTTCAGAACATGCATTTTGATACTTTTTCATAATCACTAGTTCATTGTTGGTATAGTTGACATCATCACAATTCTTGGTCAACCAGGACCTAAATCAACTTTTCTAATCTTTCAATCAGTTTTTGTCTCGGAATTGGTTCATCTTTCAAATTAGTTTCATACATAAAAAAAATAATCTTTGAACCACTGCGCTTCTCACAGTAATTCAAAGAGGGGCAAAATGTAATACCCCAAAAATGGGCTATAGTTTCATTAACCTCTTACAACAACAATTCGATTGAAATCAATATCAAAGTCCTAACCTAAGGCACATCTGCACATCAAAATCCTAATTGATTTTATCTTAATTTTGTGTCAGGGAATATTCCTTGAATATTCTTAATTTATCATAATTATCTTTAATTGAATATTATTTGGCGATAAATATCATTATTTATCCTAAATTTGATTAATTGAATATGATAAATATTTAATTAATTAAATTTGATTCTGCTACTTAATTATTTAATTAGATTTAATTCTATTTATTCCTAATTATATTATTTAATTTTGACAATAAATCAAATCTCCTACAAACAATCAATTGAATATTTATTTAATTGATTAAATCCAAGTTGTCAATATTTAATAATATAGTTTTGAATAAAAGTTTGATTAAAATAATTGATTAACCCATAAATCAGTTATTTTAAATTTAAAATCAGTTAAGAATAAATCACTTTATTTATTAAATTAATTCATATTAAATCATGCACAATCAGAAAACCAAGCAACTAGAAATTAACAACCAATTTTAAATTTAAACTCAACATGTGATTGTGAGTTGGAAATTGATCTAAAACTCTATTTTGAGTTAAAAGCTATTTTTGCATGATTTTTTTAGTTAATCTGTTTCTAATTTCTTATTGACTCAAAAATCAACTTGAGTTTATCAAGAGTGATTTATGGCTTTTTCTCAATGCATCCTCAAGCCCTGGATTTCTATAAAATCAAGGCTCATCTCTTCACAAATTATCCCTCGAATTTGCATCCTTACAATCTCTCGAATTTGCACAATTACTCTAGCGAATTTACAACTGAAGAACAAAGCTTTTGCGACAGACAATTTTGTGAGATCATTTCATAGTTTTTCATAGCTTTTGCATACTTTTGCATTCATCTTCATAGAATTGTTAGATTAATTGCATATCATTTCAATTCATTCTAGAGTAGTTTCATATCAAGTTTTCCATCTAATTGCATAAAAAATCCAAAAAAAAAAGATTAATTTGCATTCATATTTTATTGCTTTCATCATTTTAAATCCTTTGTTTAGGTGTTGCATTGTCACTGATCTTGGTCTAATGTAAGAATACCATACTCACTGTAGACATGGAAAATTGGCAAAGGCTTAAATCGATCAAAAGGTGCATCAAATCATCAAAATAATACGAAATCAATAAATGGAACAAAGGCAATTCAAATCAAAGGAAAATTCAATTAAATGATTAAATAAAACTTGAAAAGGGGAAAAACACTAAGAAATTGATTAAATTCAATTAATGACATAGTTGTTGAAAGCAAAAATCAAAATGAACCTCTTACCCTTCATGGCTAAATTTAATTACTTTAATTAATTAATAAATCATAATTTCCCTCAACAAAGCAAAAAAGGAGACAAAATGGACACAAATCACTCACTTTTGTTGAAATGGTCCAGCTTTTTGAAACCATTTAAATGTTTGTCCCCCCAATTTAGGGACAAAGCAAAGCCAATTGACCTTACCCAAGCATAACCATGGTTATCTCACTCTACCCCCTACCCTTGGGAAAATCTTATAAATAGAAGGCATTTTGAGGCATTAATCATCCACTCCATATCTTTGAATTGCAGCAAAGTTCTTGCAATTTGCATCCACATCACTTACTTAGCAATTTTCATTGATAATTAGCTTCAATTGTTGATCATTTTGTAGATTTCTTATCAAATAGAGCTAGAATTTGATAATTAGATCTAGTTTGCATATCATTCTTAGTTCAATTCTCATAATTAGAGTATCACTAGTGAGGATTTGCAGCTGAGAGCCTCATTTACTACTTCAATTTAGAGAATCATGAGATATTTAGATTAATTTGTGCATTATTTAGATTAGTTTGCTTTGAATAGTGTAAATTCTCTTTAAATCTTGTTATTTCATGAAGGTGTAAATCACTCACACACAAAATGGCACCCACCGTGGGGCTCAGGCCTCAAATTCATCATAATTTTCATGTTATTTACAAAATTTAGGCTAGAATTGCATGAATTTGCTCACTGTTTGTAGGTTACAGAAAAGAAATCACGCCTGCCAGTAAAGAAGTCATGCCTAAAGAAAATAGATGTCGTACGCGGAAATTAAAATATTGCCTGAAGTCTGAACGATTACGCTTCTCAGCCTGTAGAATCACACTTCTGGCGAAAGAAATCACGCTTGCAGAAATTAAACTCTCGCGTCACGGACAAGCAGTTGATGCCTTTGGTCATTTAGATGTCGCCTAGACAGAATTAAAAGCCACGGCCGAGGAATCATTTTACGCCTGGTGTAAAGGGAGTTTCCTGCCTTATTCATTTAATTTCTCACTTTGATGATTTTAAATGTCGCCTTTGATTAATAAAATGTCGCTTTTCTGGTATTAATTTGTCGCTTATAATAAAGAGTTCATGCGTTGTTATAATTTGATATCGCACTTGATTATTTTAGTCTCGCTTGAGCCCCTTGTGGTGACGCTCGCGGTTAAAGTAATTACATCTTTATTAAATTAGATCTCGCCTTTAGCATAGACAATGTCACCTGATTGAGCATTTATATTATATTAGAGTACTTACTGTTGTCACGTGTAGTAAAGATTTCACGCTTTGCTAAAATTTGATATCGCACTTGCCTATTTTAATCTCGCTTGAGCCCCTTTTGGTGATGCTCGCGGCTAAAGTAGTCACGTCTTTGTTAAATTTCATCTCGCCTGTAGTTTGGATGATGTCGCCTGGCTGTATTTTCTCTATTTTGTCAAAAAAATGTTAAAATGATGACTGTATTCTAACTTCACGGTCATTTTTTTTTGTCTCAGGAGCATGTCTGTCATAACAAAGTGCAAAAACCAGAGAGAAGGCATAACTTAGAAGAGAAATTGATCTCTAAAAGGATAAGGAAAGAAAACCGGGTACATTCTACCTTTGTTCTCAACAATGATTTAGAGAAAGAAGTAGAATTATATGCTAAATACATTGCTGTTGTAGATGCTTACAAATGAAAATATGTCTCATTAAATTGGGAGTTTAGTCCTTAAGTTTGTAAGAATTTTGCAAATATTTTGGTAAAAAGAATCAAAAGCATAATCAATTATATCATTTTAAGCTTTGATTTTGGTTTCCCCTCACTTTGTTTGTATTGTGCTGACTAACTTGTTGGTGGAGGGAACGTTTTGCTAAGGTAAGAGAAGGATTTGGAGAGAAAAAAAAAAAATCTACTACTTAAAAATGCACCTAGCCTTTGCTAGCATCGTTTGAGGTATTTCTCTCATCAAGCTTGCACATTCCCTTAGCTTGTGGCATTTCAAAGTTCAAAACATAGTTTAATCATAAAAGGAAAAAAATAAACACTTCAATTTTAAGAACCCCTTTGTCACGGGGTTGAAAAAGAACCAAATTGATTGTGAGTGTTTGGGATAAGGGAAAAGCAATAGGGATATGCTCTTCACTCTTTGAGTGAATCAAATTCCCAAACTTGCTCTACCAAATCCACTTTTCATGCTTTCAAATGAACATGTTTAAAACTTAGTGGGCTCGCCTCCCGAGATTGCCTTAAAAGGGCCGGTGAGAGGGACAGCCCAAAGTGGGATACACTTGCTTTTTCTGTGAGAATCTGACCCACTATAAAATGAAACGCGGGTATCCTTAATGGGGTACACGACAAAAAGGATTTTAGCTCTTTCGAACTTCCTCTAGTAGTCCTAACGGATTGTGCAAAATCGTGCTTTTGTGCGTGTGGGAAGCCCCTTAACATATTTGGGGGATGAAAAGCTAAGATCTATTTTGAACGAAAAACTTACTACATAACGGTAAAATAGAAAAACTACCTATTAGAGCCATGTTTACGAACCAATTATGTGCTAGGTAGATTGTGTGGAAGCTATTCTTGTGTTTAACCTGTGAAAACGTTAAAAAATATACACATTAGAGCATTCTAGGGATATGGTACCCAATTGATGTGTGTGTTGAGATTGTTTTTATTTTCAAACAAGATATTCCAAAGTTATTGATCAAAACACCATTAAAATTTTAAACCATTTAAAATTTGATCAAAAACTTTTACCTTATTCCAAAAACCAGCTTATCAAGAGAAGAAAGTCAACATACCCTTAAAGTTTGTTCATGCCTGTTATTACAAGGTCACTCTCTATAAGGAAAGCATTACAAACAGACGGGACCTACAACGGAGAAGAGCTCCCATTTCCAAAGAACACTTTCATTACTTCACGAGTGACTGAAAAACCCACTAAGGCAAAGGACATTAACAAGATGTTTAGCGGTACCCTAGGAAATACTGATCCCAACAACCAAGGGAACAACATGAATGGGGGTATAGATCCTAACAACAATCAAGGGAACAACATGAATGGGGGTATGGATCTTAACAACAATCAAGGAAATTCTAATAATGGAGGAAGAGATCCTAATTCTCAAGAGGCAAATTCACAAGGCAACAACTTATTTCCTCCTCATAATACAAACTTACCCCCAACTGCGGAAGAAGCCACGGTTGAAAGAGCGTTAGAGGCAAGACAATGCCCTTATTTCATAGAACTAATAAAAAAGACCATGCTTATGGATAAAGAAAAACACTTCATGGACTTGATACAAAAGGGGGTAAAGCTACCTAAAGATTTTGACATAGAGCAATTAAAGCCCAAGGAAATAGAAGACCCTATGGAAGCAATAAGGGAACAATTCAAGGCATTACAAATGAAAATTGACAGTTTGAAACAAAACGGGGCTCCTAAGCCTTTCTCTATTGAAACATTATGTCCTTTTCCATTCGATAAGAGTTTGGTCATGGTGCCTTTTCCCATTAATGTAACATTTCCTAAATATGAGAGGTATGAAGGAACATCTGACCCACATGATCATCTTCGGGGGTTTTGTGCATTGAGTCTTGAATTCATGCATGAATCAACCTATTTAATGAGACTATTCCCAAGAAGCTTGGGAGGAACGGCCATGGATTGGTTTTCAAAACTACCATCCGGCATAAAATCCTTTGAAGAGTTAGCTTCTAAATTTGTGACTCATTACTCTTATAACATCAAACATGAGGTCACAATGATAACGTTATGTAACACAAAGCAAAAAGATGGAGAAGCCTTTCTCACATTCTTGCAAAGATGGAGGACTGCATTTGCTAGATATCCAAGAAGTGTATCGGAGAAAGAAAAAATGGATATCTTTATTAATGGTTTAAGAAGCGAACTGAATTATAGACTAAGGATGCAATGCCCTAAAACCTTCCAAGATTTGATTGATAATGGAATTACAACGGAAGAAGTGTTGATTAAGAGTGGAGAGTTGAAATTGTACAAGGAAAATAAGAATAACTCTAACTCCAACAACAACAATACCAACAATAACAACAATCCAAATAAAAGTTGGTACAACGACAATAGCCGTTATGCTGCAAAGAATAACAACAAAGGCATTGTTAATGATGGTGTAGTGGAATCCAGCAACTTGAAGGTGATTCCATTTGCCCTTACAAAGACACCAAATCAAGTGAATAATACTAATCAAGCATATAATGCATCTTCCAACAACAACAACAATGCCAACAAGAATAATCAAGGAAACAAGGATCAAAACAGCAAGTATGATAAGTATTTGAAGCCCACTCCTGCGAGACACTTTACACCCTTGGGAGAATCACTTGAAACTACATTAAAGGCTCTCATAGCTAACAATGTTATTACATTACCCGCTATTAAGCCTTATGAACCAGAACACAAGCCGGGCTGGTGGGATGCTAAGCATCATTGTGAATATCATAGGATTCGGGGGCACACTACAAATGAATGTCTACAATTAAAGAATGTGGTGCAAGACTTGATAAATAATAACATAATCACTGTTGATGGACCCCAAAATAATGAAGATCATACGACCTTCAAATAACCTTTTTACAAACATGATAAAGGCGAGTCATCAAATGGCAAGAAACAAAGTGCCAATAATCTCAACTTTGCGCCATCATATGATCATATTGTTAATGCTATCATCATTAATGAATAGCCTCAAAAGGAAGCAACAAATGTCATTACAAGAGGGCAGAATTCTAGAATAACTTTACAAGGGATAGTCCCTCAAAACACCAATATCCCACCATCCAACATTGTGGTCAAACAACCTCCTACAGCAGCAAGGCCTTATAGTTTGGTGGACCAATTGCAACGTACTCCAGCACAAATCTCAATCTTAGAGTTATTGAAGTTGTCACCAAATCATAAAGAGATTTTGGAAAAAGCTTTGGAAGAGACACATGTTTCTACTACCTTAGGGGAAGAAAAATTTCAAAATATGGTAGGACATCTTGTGGCTCCTCATTGTCTTTCATTTTTCGATCAAGATGACATGTCTATAACTCATCCTCAAAATTTGCCATTACATATAGAGGTTTTGATCGAAAGGCATAGAGTCAAAAGAGCCCTTATTGATGGAGGGGCTGGCCTTAACATATGCACATTGTAAAATCCTTAGGTCTATCTGAGTCTTGCATTGACCCTACAAAGGAAATCACCATAAAAGCTTATGACGAAGCTGAAAGAGCTTCTAAAGGCATGATTGTGTTGCCCATCCAAGTGGGACCAGTCAAGAAGGAAACCAAATGTCAAGTGTTGGACATGAAATTAACCTATAACATCTTATTGGGAAGACCATGGATTCATGAGATGCAAGCTGTCCCATCCACATACCACCAATGCATCAAGTTCCCATACATGGGTGAAGAAATCACAGTTGGAGGAGACTCAAATCCATTTCAATATTGTAATGCACTCAAACCCTTGCATGAATTATATATTCCACATAATCGTGAAGGAGTTGTTCCAAGAATCACCAATGAAGATGCACAAAATCCTCTTCAAGCTAGCTCAACTACATCAACTAAGGGCAAGGAAAAAGTGAGCTACGAGGGTCCAAATTTGATGGAAAGTCCATATGTGGCACCTAAATTGGAGACAGTGATCTACAAACCTACTAAAGAGGAAAAAGAACAAGCTAAAGCAGCTCATTACCAATACATGAGTGAGATGATGAACAAATTTGACAAACAATGCAAGATTAGTTCAAAAGGGGTAGGAGAATATTCAGTTTCTCTATTTGACATGCCCATGTCTCCCAAATCACATGGAAAACCATCAAAAGAACATCTTCCACATAAGTATAATTCTTATTTTGTGAGGGAAGATAGCAAAGCAACATGGGATAAGGAAGAAGATGATATCCTTCAATGGCTTTATCATGATGAGGATGGTACCTTAGACACTCCCATGGAAAGAATTCAGCATGTCAATATACAAACAGAACAATATGGGAAAGGATTTGATATTATGCAAAAGATGGGATACAAAGGAAGAGGACCCCTAGGCCAAAGAAATAGAGGATTATTAGAACCTATTGAACCTATTTGGAGGGCAAGCCATGAAAAATCCGGAGTAGGTTTTCAATATAAGGGAGAAAGTTCAAGTCCAATGCATGATTTTCATCCTCAAATAAATGCATTAGAATCTGAAGGAGATAGTGATGACTCTAGGGATTATGAATGGGATACTTTATCAGATGGGTCATGTCAAGATAAAGAAGTCATTGCTATACATACTTATGCAAAAATCCCAAAACAAGATGCTCCAATTAATGAAGAATCTCCTATTCAAAGGCCTAATATAGAACAAGCATCTAGTAGTGGAGCATGGATAGAAACATTTTGGACACCTTCAGAGGAGGGAAATTCAAATGTTAGTTTTAACCTGCTTGTGGCTTTTCCCACATTGTTTCCCGTAGAGGTCGATGAGGATTCAAGCGAAGGGGACTTTGACCCTGCTTCCATGGATCATCTTGAGGAAGCGCACATCATAGATCTAAACGATACAATGTATGAACCCTCAAACTAAGTCATGTCCATAAATCCTATTGATGATACCTTACTCAATAACTCCTTAATTTTGATACATCCAGACCTCATTGATTGGGATCAAACTGAACCACATGACTTACTTTACTTCCCAAATGACCAAGCAACAAACCAATACCTCAATGCGGTTGAACCCTCTTTCACCAACGAACTCAATACGGACATGATGACAATAGCAAGGGTCCAATCTCTTAGTCAAAAAATGAAAAAAAATAAAAAAATGAGAAGTTCTATTGGTGAAAACCCAACTGTGGCACCATTAGAACCAAAAACAATGAAAATAAAAGACATTTCTTTTGGTGAAAACCCAACTGTGGCACCATTAGAAGAGAGATTGGACACTTTGTCTGAACATGAAGAAGAACGGTCATCCATTCTTATACAACCAACAGAAAAAGTTAACATTGGTACAGAATTAGAGCCAAAGGTTGTACACTTGGCTGCATCACTTACATCTCTTGAAAGAGAGGACTTTATCAAATTCTTCCAAGAACAACAAGTAAATTTTGCATGGTCATATGTCGATATGCCTGGACTAGATCCTGATTTCATAATGCATCATCTGAATGTTAGACCTGGAGTTAAACCTGTGAAGCAAAAACTAAGGAAAATGCACCCACATGTGGCTCTCCTAGTCAAGGCAGAATTGGAAAAATTGTTAAAAGTGGGGTTCATAAGAACAATAGCATATGCTGATTGGATCTCTAACATTGTGTCGGTTACTAAGCATGATAAATCTATCCGTGTGTGTACGGATTTCAGAGATTTAAACCTTGCATGTCCCAAAGATGACTTCCCATTGCCAAGCATTGATACCATAGTGGATTTGATAGCAGGTCATGCAATGTACTCATTAATGGATGGATTTAGTGGCTACAACCAAATAAAGATTGCTCCCAAAGACCAAGAAAAGACAACATTTACTTGCCCTTGGGGTACTTTTTGTTGGAATGTCATGCCCTTCGGTTTAAAAAATGCTGGAGCTACATATCAAAGGGCCATGACAACTATTTTCCACGACATGATGCACACTTTCTTAGAAGATTATGTGGATGACATTCTAGCAAAATCCCACAATAGAGAAGAGCATTTACAAATCCTAAGAAAAATATTCATTTGGTTAGAATAATTCAAAGTTAGATTAAACCCAAAGAAGTGTGCATTTGGTGTCAAATCTGGCAAGTTATTGGGTTATATAGTGTCAGCAAAAGGCATTGAAGTTGATCCTGAAAAAGTACAAGCCATTCTAGAAATGGAGATTCCAAGAAATATTAGCCAAATGAGGTCACTACAAGGAAAGATTCAATCAATAAGGAGATTTATCTCTCAATTAGCAGAAAAGTGTCACTCCTTCACCAGATTGTTACACAAGGACACTACATTTATGTGGGATGAAGAATGTGATAAGGCCTTTGCTACTTTGAAGACTTATTTGATAAACCCACCTATTCTTATGTCACCTATCAAGGGTAAAGAACTGTTGTTATACATATCAGCCACAGAAAGGTCTCTAGGCATATTGTTGGCACAAGAAGATGAGCAAGGAAAAGAAAGGGCAATCTACTATCTTAGTAGAACCTTAATAAAATATGAACTCAATTATTCATTCATGGAAAGAGCATGTCTAGCAGTGGTTTTTGCATCTCAAAAACTAAGACATTATATGTTGATGCATAAGATCAAATTAATTGCCAAGATTGATCCTCTCAAATACTTGCTAAGTAAAACTGCCTTAACAGGTAGAATAGCAAAATGGGTCATGATCCTAAGTGAATTCGACATTGAATATGTTGATAGAAGAGTAATTAAAGGACAAGTGATAGTAGATCACTTAGTAGATAACCCAATGGAGTCTACACAAACCATGCAAATTGAATTTCCAGATGCAGAAATTGTCAACATAGAAGCAAAGACATGGAAATTATATTTTGATGGATCTTACACACAAGGAGGTTCTGGAGCAGGTATGTTATTGGTTACCCCTCAAGGGTACACCATTCCAAAGTCCTATAAACTCTTATTTCCATGCACCAATAACATAGCGGAATATGAGACATTAGTCATTGGCATCAAAATGGCTTTGGAATGGAATATTGCAGAATTACAAGTGTATGGAGATTCCCAACTCATAATCAATCAGGTTAATAATGAATACAATACCAAAGATATGACATTGATGAAATATAAAACCTTGATTGATGGATGGAAGAAGTACTTTGCTTTGATCACATTTGAACAGATTCCAAGAGAAAAGAATAGAGCAGCAGATGCCATGGCTACCTTGACTTCATTGTTACAAAAACCAGATCAAAATGAGAAGTATGAGTTCTTGGTGGAAGAGTTGGTAAAACTGGCATTCAACCTTCCTGACACCCAAATTGTTTCTCTTTTACATGGACATGACTCTCCTTGGTATGGACCCATCTATACTTACCTTAAAGACCAAGTACTCCCCATAGACCAAACTTGTGCCCAAAAACGTAACTTCATACGCCAAGCCGCCCGTTACCTAATCCTTTCAGACACATTGTATCGTAAGGGTCTTGATGGGATGTTACTTAGATGTCTAGAGGAAGAAGAGTCTAAGTTAGCTTTACGCGAGGTCCACGAAGGCATTTGCGGGTCACACTCAAGCGGTCTTAATCTAGATAAGAAAATCCTTCGTTTAGGGTACTTTTGGACAACATTAGAAAAGGATGCTTGTCAATTTGTGAAGACATGCAGCAAATGTCAATATCATGGTAATATGATACATGCACCGGCTCAAGAATTACACCCATTCATTACACCATGGCCTTTTTATCAATGGGGTTTTGACTTGATTGGAATCATACATCCTCCATCTTCAAACGGACACAAGTATATCATCACAGCAACAGAATACTTCACCAAATGGGTGGAAGCAGTTCCATTAACAACAGCAACTGGCAAACAAATTTCAATGTTCATTTTGAACCACATAATTTGTCGCTATGGTATTCCACATGCCATTATCACGGATAATGGGAAACAATTCAAAAATCAAGATATTGATGAACTTTGCATGACATTTCACATTACACATCATTCGTCATCCATTTATTATCCACAAGGCAATGGACAAGCTGAAGCAACGAACAAAAATATCTTCAAAATATTAAAAAGATCAGTTAACAAATCAGGAAGAGATTGGCATGTGCAAATAAATCCCTCACTATGGGCTTACAGAACTAGTATCAGAACACCTACAGGAGCCACCCCATTCTCTTTAGTCTATGGAACCGAAGCAGTTCTACCATTAGAAGTTAAAATTCCATCTCTATGGGTTTCATTAAGAGGATTGATCACTGATGAGGATTATAGGATTGCCAGACTACAACAATTGGAATTGTTAGAGGAACATCAGACTCAAGCTTATGAGCATTTAAGAGTTTATCAAAATAGGATTTCACACAATTACAACAAACACATCAAACCAAGAACTTTTCAAGTAGGAGACTTGGTACTAAGAGAAAATCCCAAAAATCAAGCTGAAAGGGAAAAGAAAGGAAAGTGGGAAGCTAATTGGATAGGCCCATTTGTGATAGTGTCATCCTTTGGAACTAGAACATATAAGTTATCAGATTGTAATGGTGAAGAATTACAAGAACCCATAAACAACATTCATTTGAAGAGATTCTACACCTAAAGCAGATGAAAGAGTATAAAGAGTATCAGATGAGAGAGCATCATAATTATTGTACATAGTTGAAAAGAGATCTTGAAAATACAAAAACATTGGAAAAGAAGAAAGATAAAAAATAGTGGAAAATTGAGCATGAAGAAAGAAAAAATATTTGAAAAACTATCTCTTGGTGAAAACCTAGCAAATAGGCGCCAAGGTGATAAAGAAAAATACAAAAAAAGCAAAAAAAGAAAAATACAAAAAAAGCAAAAAAAAAGAAAAATACAAAAAAAATGAAAAAGAGAAAAAGTGCCTTGGTGAAAACCTAGCAAATAGGCGCCTCGGTAGCAAAAAAAAAAAGAGAGCACCCAAAGGTGAAAACTTGGCAACAAGCACTTTTGGTTCCCTTAAGTCATTTCTTTCCTAGTCACATGTGTACATAATGCATCTCATCATCCCATTTGTCTAAACCTTCATTGCATCCGTCATTTATACATAGTCATAATAACATTTTGTAGCATCATCCTTTGCATTGCCCAAAGTTGTCAAAAATGATACATCAAACACTTGGGGGCAGCATAAACGGATTGGAAAGTGGGTACCTCAAAAAGGGTTCAAATGAGAAACATTCAGTCACAAGCAGAAAGGGATCAACATTTTCAGAAGAGAGATCAGATTTTTGTAAACCTTTGATTGATATCATTGTTTACTAACCAAGAAGTTGACTACCACAACAAAATCTTTGAGCCGAAATTGACTTATTATTCAGGATTAAAAATCAAACATCATTCCATGATCAAAACACTTGAAAATATTTTTTTGAAGATCAGAAAACAATGCAAAACACCTAGATAGATTCTTTTGAAAAGTTGGTTAAAAATCTGTTTACTTACATTAATTCAATTTGTGTCAAGTCTTTTTAGCTAATCAATGATGTTTCGACTAGATTGGCAATGATGGAGACATGATATTTTTCTTGACTATGAAGTGACTATTCGGAGGAAGATTCATTGCCTTATGAGAATTCATCTAAAGACATGGTCATCAAAGAACCATCGAGGATTATCTTATAAAACAACGAGTTAACCTTTGTTTGTTTACGCAACCGAATACCTTGGATATTTAGATTCTTCATATCTAAATGACAAATTTCACTTGCAACATAGAATCCGCCAAAATCGGTATTCGTACTCTCATGATTGTGGGTAATCAGTGATAGTCGTATCGATAAGACTGATGGGAAAGCAAAACAGAGGTTACCATATGAGCAATAAAAAAAGCGATATTCATATCATCATGTCAGTGGGCAGTGGTGATTGTATTGACTTTCCAGTCCCAAATGCTCAATGATGAAAATATATCCTCAAGGCATTTATTTGCTAAAAGCTAGTGACA
The DNA here is from genome assembly GCA_027943335.1 of Chamaecyparis obtusa. Classification (NCBI taxonomy): domain Eukaryota; kingdom Viridiplantae; phylum Streptophyta; class Pinopsida; order Cupressales; family Cupressaceae; genus Chamaecyparis; species Chamaecyparis obtusa. Next base: position 2,353,073 of record BSBK01001088.1, on the reverse strand, counting down.
CTTAGCTGCATTCATAAAAGGTTAAATGCATTCTCATGTTAGATTAATTGCACATGCATTTTTTCCCAAGGGTTTCATTTCGCATCAAAAAAGGGGTACATAACATCATCAACAAGGTCAAAACAACAAGGACAACATCACTTCAAATATCATCTTTTCTACAATAAAAACATGAGATTATACTTTTTGCATTCATTCCATATCATTAATCATTACATAGATATATTATCAAGGAAAAGAAGGAAATAATCATTTACATGTGCATACATACAGATTGCATACATGAGAAATAACATATCAAAACTGCATCCATACATGAGAAAGAAATGCATCCATCTATCTATATCATACATAAGATACGTCCATCCAAAAATGAATGCATTAGATAAACACATATAGAAGCATCTAAAGGTAATCTCATATATCATCAAGTAAAAGTAGGAAAGATCATAAATGTCCTCATATCACATGTCTACTCACAACTCAATGCATCAAGTATAACAATGATATCATAAATCAACTCTATAATCGCCCATCAACAGGGGCATCAATGTCAAATAAGTATCAAAGTACAACTGGAAAGGTGACACCAAGGTCACAAGAATATGGTACAACATCAAGTATCTCAGCATCAGTACACAAATGATCAACAAGAGCACTCATAGCTCAACTCTCGTCACCATTGGGAGGAGGTCCTGGAGGAGGCTATGGAGGAGGCTGTGATGGAGGCTGCTGAGGCGGCTGAGGAGGCGTCTGACCAACCATAGCAACAAGGAGAGGAACCAATGGAGCCAAACCTGATACTAACTACTGAATCATAGAAGACATCTGTGATACCTCTGTCCGTAATGCTCCCACATCTGCTCACAGCTGGGTAGTACTAGAACTCTCCCCAACCTCATAGGTACTCTGAGGATCACCTGTATCTATAGGAGCTTTTCCCCGATCACGGGAAAAAGCTGCTGGCATCTGCTGTGCACCTATATCCTGACCATCCACGGTAGCCTGCTGTAATCTTGCTCCCGTATCCTGTCCTGCAACTGGATCCTGCCTAGCAGCCCTCACATGATCCTGATGATCTATCCTCTGTCTCTGTGCTACTACAGGGCGAGAAGGAGGAGGAGGTGGTGCCTATATCTGTATATCTCTCGCTCATCCTCTGAGTCTAATCACCACCCTACCTCATGGTCTACCTCTGCGTCTCCTCCCACCACCGACATCATCACCATCATCATCTCGCCCAGGCACTGGCTCTGCAGGGTTTGTAAATCGAGGCATAGGATGCTCCATCAACCAAGCTAGATACTCCTGAGTAACTCCGGCATCTCTAATGTGTAACCTCATATCCCAATCCATATAACCCAGCAGTGATATCTGCTCAATAGCATCATCGTATGAAGGCATGTGACCCCAGGTAGCCCGCTCTGCACTAGAACGAGCATATACTACAGATCCCTGAGGCATAGGCTAAATCCGCCCAAACTGCCATAGCACTCTACTTGCCAAGAATCTCTCAAGAACAGAGTCGATCCTACCGATCATCCATCGAGGAGCAAACATATACGGTAACTCCAAGCTATCCTCTCTCCAATCCTCGACCTCGACATATGGTCTCCAATAGACCTCATCCATATCATCAATCTGACACCGCCAATACTCCAAATGACCTAAGTGATGCTGTGTCACCATACCAGTATACTGCCATGCAAAAGGATATCCTAAAGGTCAATCTCAATCTGATATAGGACGACTGACTGGTAAGTGCTCCCATATCCACAGCTGCAAAATATGAATCCCAGCAGATAACAAAGCTGATCTCCTATAAACCACCTCATGAAGATCGTGATAAAGCTGTGCCAGCACACAAGATCCCCAGTCAAAGCATCAAGGCTGATGTAGTAAATCCTCGATAATCCTGCCCCATCCCACTGAAAATCTGTGACCTCGTCGATCAGGTAATAATACACCACCAATGATAGCACCTAATAACGCTGGTAAAATAGGAAATGAGGAAAACTGAGGCCATAAGATGCAATCATCACCTATAGACGGATCTCTGAATACTCGTCGACAATACGTCCCATCATAGACTGCATCATAATATGCTATCTCTCCATGAGTCGGGATCCATAGCAATCTATAAACATCCTCAAGAGTAATTGTCATCTCGCCCTGTGGTAGCCAAAATGTGTTTGTCTCAGAGTGCCAATGCTCTTCGATAGTGGTAATCAAACTTCAGTTCATCTGGAACCGAGGAAGCTCTAATATACATAGTAAACCACAGCGCCTAATCACTCACCTCTCGGTGTCAGTCAACTGCTCTCTAAGCTCCATCACCTAGTGTGGTACAGTCCGGAGGTATAGAATAGGGACATCCTCCTGTTTAATCAAAACAATGGAATCACATGAGTAACTTACTATCAGGAAATCAAACAATCAATCATAATCATCAATTTAAATATACCTATCAGACCTATCAAATCCTAACTCTAAGCATTGAGGAAGGATGATCCTAGTTTTATGTCTCTAAGCATTTGAGCATAAAATGAATGGCCAATTAGATTCATGACCTATCATTCATGATGAAGATTGATTAACCTTATCCTTCGATATTATAGTTACCTATGTCCTAATTCATTGTTGAAATCAAACAAGGGGAACACCCTAACTGAACATTTGATTGAATTCATTGATGTGATCGATATCAATCAAGTTGACACAATCGAGCAATCAGACGTCCTAGAAAAGTCTCAAATAACATAAAAAATAAAAAATAAAAATTTTTCACTTACGCGACTTTTCTTTCCGGCGTCATTTCTTTTACCAGAGGTGACATCTATTTCTCCATATGCGTGATTTTAATCATCCGCGTGACTTATTTTCACGGATGCGGTATAAGATTTTCCGCAGGCGACATTTTATTATTCAAGATTGTCACGCGATACACAATTAAAATGCTTAAAACCCTAAGCGATATTAAATTATCCGCAGGCAATAAAGGATTTTCTAAATGCATGAGCAAACCTAAGGAAGGCGATATCAAATTTACCAAAGGTGACATTTAAAATTTTCAGGCGTAATTAAAAGGCACGGAGGTGACATTTCTTTTTACAAACGCAAAATCAAAATTTTAAAATGCATTAAATGAGGTCATAAATGCAACTTTAAAAACATGAAGAAAATTTGAATGACATACCGGAGGACCATCGATCACTCTCTGACTGAACCGGCGCACTCTCTCAAACCGATGCTCGCGATGTGGGACCACCATCGTGTAAAAAAGGCTAAACTCAGAGCTCAAATCTCAAGAGGGAACGGTGCAAATGAATAGTAAAATGAGGGGTTTTACCCTATTTAAGGTGAAATTGGTCCTAATAAACACTTAAAAATGCACTTTGGACCTATTATATGACATTTTCATTAGCCGGGGCATGAATAAAACTTGATTGTTTCTTTCAAACGGTATCAGAAATCAAAACATATTCCAACTACTCAAAATCGTTCAAATCAAGGAATTAATATGTTTTATTTCTGAGGGGGCATCAGAGTATCAAATGGGCATCACATCAAAAACATTTATCAGTGGGGCATATCATATCAGTATCATATCAGTATCATATCAATATCATATCATATCAGTATCATTATCAATATCATATCGTTATCATATTAGGAGGCAAATCAATTGCATATCAGTTTCATATCAAATCTGCTATCATATCAAATCTATCAATGTATCAACAATCAATTAACCCAGGACCTTTATCAATTAACCCAGGACCTTTATCAGTGAACCCAGGACCTATCATCAAACCAAGACCCATATCAGATCAGTATCATATCAGAGGCATCAGAATCATATCAGCACCATCATCAGAGGCACATCATTGTCATCAGGAAGTACATCAATCATAACGATCAGAGGCATATCAGAACCAGGACCTGAATCAGATCATTATACTAAGGGAATATTTGAAATCGGTGTTCTTCGCACATCGACTCAAAGAGGGGCATTTGTAGACATGGAAAATTGGCAAAGGCTTAAATCGATCAAAAGGTGCATCAAATCATCAAAATAATACGAAAAATCAATAAATGGAACAAAGGCAATTCAAATCAAAGGAAAATTCAATTAAATGATTAAATGATTAAATAAATCTTGAAAAGGGGAAAAACACTAAGAAATTGATTAAATTCAATTAATGACATAGTTGTTGAAAGCAAAAATCAAAATGAACCTCTTACCCTTCATGGCTAAATTTAATTACTTTAATTAATTAATAAATCATAATTTCCCTCAACAAAGCAAAAAAGGAGACAAAATGGACACAAATCACTCACTTTTGTTGAAATGGTCCAGCTTTTTGAAACCATTTAAATGTTTGCCCCCCAATTTAGGGACAAAGCAAAGCCAATTGACCTTACCCAAGCATAACCATGGTTATCTCACTCTACCCCCTACCCTTGGGAAAATCTTATAAATAGAAGGCATTTTGAGGCATTAATCATCCACTCCATATCTTTGAATTGCAGCAAAGTTCTTGCAATTTGCATCCACATCGCTCACTTAGCAATTTTCATTGATAATTAGCTTCAATTGTTGATCATTTTGTAGATTTCTTATCAAATAGAGCTAGAATTTGATAATTAGATCTAGTTTGCATATCATTCTTAGTTCAATTCTCATAATTAGAGTGTCACTAGTGAGGATTTGCAGCTGAGAGCCTCATTTACCACTTCAATTTAGAGAACCATGAGATATTTAGATTAATTTGTGCATTATTTAGATTAGTTTGCTTTGAATAGTGTAAATTCTCTTTAAATCTTGTTATTTCATGAAGGTGTAAATCACTCACACACACTCACACCTAATAGAAGGCAGTAAATCGCCTGGTTAGCTTAGTTTCATTTATTTGCAGATTTTGATTTTCTAACCTCTAATGTTTTACTGAAGTATTGTGTCCGCAGCTAGCTACAATTTTCACACACAAAAGTGGCAGATGAGATATTTGTTTTAAGATTCTTGTCGAAGGGATTAAAGAATCATGCCCTGATTTGCAGTTTGACTACTAGGGTTTCCATAATGTAAAATATATCAGATTTGTCTATGATATTATTTGATTAATTTAAGGTTTCTTCCTTGTCACTTCTGTAATAAATTGTTTCCTGATTTCATGTTGTTGAAGTGACAATGCTGCCCTAAATGACCCTAAGCTTGTAGCAATAGATAGACTCGGTTCTATAGGCTTGCATTCAAGAATTGATAGAAGAGGTCTGTAACCTCTTTATTTTACAAAGATATTAATGAATCTACAGTTTCCTTATTCATTTTGTGTATTATTCTATGCTCAGTAAATCAGTCATGTATTAGTTTTTGGTAACTAATACTAGGATTTCAGGAACTCCTATTTAATGATTTTTAATTTCCTATTGTCTTGTGAGTTGATGACCTCAAGATCAATAACTATAGACATAGTTCTGTATGTTTTGCTGTTAACTTGAAGAGTTAAGTAAATGCTTGATATAACCTAACCAAATTGCAGAGTATTAAGGAGGATATTCGTAAGTAGTGAGGTTCTCAATTTGATTTTCATTTGCAAGGTGAATGATAAGAATAAAAAAATATCGAGGAGTTGTTCTAAATATTCTCAATGGATAAGGGACTGATCACATACATTTTATCAAAACTGATGTTCTTTCTTATCTAACAATTTTACCCCTAAACAAACAAGAAATCAAATTCTAAATCTTTAAGTTAGTAGTTGTGGACTTAATAGAAAATGCCCCTACTTTATTTGTGAGTAATAGGATAGTGTGTTTAGCTTCACATCCTTTTCTCTTATGTCACAAATAATAAGAAGTATTTTGGACACATATCTACTTTGTGAGGATTAGTGAAAAAGGGAAAATTAAGTGATCCTAATCCTAGGTACACCTGCCTGAATTCTGCAGAGTTCAAAGTGTAGAAAGCCTTTGTGATTTGTTCATTGGTCCTTGTTCTTGTGTGAATGTACTGATTGTGGGAAGTAAGCTACCCCATAGGTGCATCTTTGCATTTCCAAGGTTGTTAAAATATTTCTAAACCAAGAGCCAATAGACCCTACCACCTACATCCCTAATCCAAATCCACCATCTCATTATCCTCCAACCCATTTTACAATCCATAATCCTACCTATCTAATTCCTCCAATCCATCACCATAATCCCCCTACTATTGCCATTTTTTCATACACTATGTCATGTATTTCGCCTCCCCTCCATCCTATCTCAATCCACCATCTTCCATTTCCACCCATGTTAGTACAAACCCCCTTCCACAATCCACCTATATATCTCAATCCAATTCATATCCCATACCCAATCCGTCACTCCTCCTCCTCTATCTATTAGTCAATCCGGTTCACAAGTCACCTCCATACCTACTTATGTGAACTATCTATCCATGTCATCTCCTACACCCATTTCTATACCATTATTCATCCAACCAAGTTCACTAGCCATTGTTGCACCATCATATGTGGACTTCCTTACCTTCACACCATCTACAAATTCTAATCCTCCACCTCAAATCCCAAAAAAGAAGTCTCCAAGGAGTTTCACAAGGAAGCTAATAGAAAATCCCTTTCCTAAAGTTGATGAGTCATGTAATCACACTCCTTCATGTGAAGCCACTAGTTATGAGGCCCTTCTATCTCCTACACCCATCATTCCTATTCCATCTCCCACACCTATCATCCTTCTTCCATCTACCCCACTTATGGACCCTCTTCCATCTCTTAACACCATCGATACTATTATGTCCATTGAATCCATCCAATTCCCATCCCCATCCTCTCCTCCTAGCATTATCCAAACTGCATCCAATGAACCTACTGAGTCCACCCCACTTCCCCTTATCACAATTATAGATCCTCCCATCATTCCATCTACTCCATTTGAAGAGTCCATCCATACATCCCTTATCACACCATCCACACCAATCAAATCATGTCAAGGTCTTGTCCAAAAGCATGTTGAAATCATTATTGACCTGAACGAAGATTGTATCATTCTATATCCTCCATCTCAAGTTTCTACCATCCCAATTCCTCTATTACATGATCCATTATTATCCCCCAATCCATCTCATAATCCATTGACATCCACTCCTATACATCAAGATCCTACCAATCCACCTAATCCATCTTGAGATCCATTACCATCCCCCAATCTCAGTCAAGATCACATCATCCCATCCCCTCCACTTCATGATCCTTTAACACCTCTAATCAAAACTATCCCACCACCATTAATCTATCCCCTTGGTTCACTTACATTTATCAATGGTGCCCCACTTGAAGTAGAAGAAATAAATTTCATACCTACCACCACTGCACCTAATGATGAACTCGCATCTTATTCCCTAAGTAAGGAGTATCCTAGCTTGGATCAAATGATCAAGAAATGGAATTATCAAGGTAAAGGATTAGGCTTGCATGAAAACATACCCTAGAGAATATCCACATCAAATAACATCCATGATATTATGGTCTTGGTTACACATCTACAAGCATTTTATCCAAAAATGTTGGTACAACTAATGAAAAATCCAAACGTACTTTCAAAACCACCATTACATATACCCATCATTCCTCCAAAAAATTTAACACCATCCCCCCTCCTCCATCATTGCAACCTAGGAAAACCTACCACATCCACCCTTCATCCTCCGAATCCATTCTAGGTACTTATATCCCAAAATCTTCTATCACATATCTTCCACATACCAAATACATTTTGGGCCCTTACATCCCAAAATATGATCCCCCATCTTATCCTACTCAATCCTTCATCCACTAATGCCATATCCCTATCAACCACCATAAAAAATCTACCCCTTACATTCCTAATTAGGATCAATAAAGGCACATACCCACACACATCGTCCACCATCATACCTCCATTTCTCCACCCATATTTCATCCATCCAGCACACCTCATATTCCTTCCAATGCTACTCACAATAATTTGGATGACAAGTCACAAATGCATAAAGATAAATATTTCCATGTCCACTCCAAAATAAATGCTCAAGCAAAGAAAAATTCAATCCAAAAGTGCACTCTATCTCAAAGGCCACATATACCCACCAAAGAAAAAGAAAAAATTATGTGGATCCCAAAGCAAAAGACGTGATGCATCTAAAAGAAAAATCAACAATGGCATCCAAAGTTTCTAATCCACAAGCTAATAATTTCTCTCCTCCATCTCCTAGATCTACTTTGGGTCCTTTTGTCCTAAAAATACCTATCATAACTCCTCCATTGTATCTACAAGTACCATCCACTTCCTATTCACTCCATCTACCCACCTTACAATATGTGCCAATCTTGGTCTTGATAACATCTCCCTATGACACTTTCTTTCCACCATTCCATCCAAACACTTCCTATCATCATATCCCTCACTCCACACATATCCACCATCACAACCATCTCATCCATGCATTTTCATAAGACACTCATCCAAAATAAGGTTGTACCAATATCCAATGAACACTCCAAATGAGCTCTTATTACCTTGATAATGAACTTGATGCTTGAGTCTTCCATCCATCTTCTCCTTATCATTTGATCTATACAATCCATCCAAAAAAGTAAAAAAAATGAAAAACAAAAAATATTCGTCCAATAGTGAAAACCTGGCAAACAAACACTTTGGACAAGTACTATGTTGAAAACATGGCAAACGGGGATCATGTGTAATCCCTCCATCCAACTCCTCTCTAAAAATGGGGGAAAGTTCTTCTAGCACATCCTATCCATCACTTCATCCATCCCATTTTCCTCTCATACCTATCACCTCCTTAATCCTCCTCTCGATCTTGATTAAAAACAAAATAAAGGTCACCATATATAAATGATTTTTGGCACCTTTTGGCATCCATTTACCAATCAAAATTTGCAGCCACCTATCCTTTATCCACCCATCCTTCCTGTAATATTATCTTCCATCCACCTCCCTCATCCATCCATAATTTTATCTTCCATCCACCTCCCTCATTCATCCATCATTTTATCTACCATCCACCTCCCTCATCCACTAGTCATCCTAACTTCCATCTATCTCTTGTAACCATGCAAAAATGGTCTAGTAAACCTCGAGCTCCACTATATCATTAAATATTAAAAATACTAGACTTTATCTTATACCTAATCAATCTTATCTCTTTATCAAATCATCATTTTATCAATTTATTCAATGATATCCTAACATTTGAGCACTTTTATCCTAAGTCTTCTTTGATTAAAATAATATGTCCCCTTTTAATTAAATAAAATCCACTTTAGCCTATGTGTGCAAATGAAAAAGGAATTTCCTAATTTAAAAAGAAAAGAAAAGACTTTTTTGTCTTCACATGAATGGAATCTATTTTTCCTTTTAATCCTCACCACTCATTTCTACCTAACCATTCTCATCCACTTGATTTTTCCTCTTGAGAATCTTGTTCCCTAATGTCAAAATAGGGATTATTCTCCGCCCTTGGATTTTACCTCTTAATCTCCACCATCCATTGTTCTTTAAAAAGAGACTCTTTCCTCTCTCTTTCATATTAGATTATTCATGCTAGTGTTATGATATCATTTTGTTTACTTGCATTCTTATCTTAGCATTTACTCATTGCATCTAGTTTAAATCACATAGCTTAACTAGGAGGTATCATAATATTGTTAGATTAGCTTTTCTTTCTTGTTCTTGCATTTGCATTCTAGCTTAGATATTGCATTTCATTTAGATTTTTCATGCTTTCATCTTCATTTTGAATCTTCCATTCTATGGTACACCTTGCAAGGGTTTCTTACAGGTCATAGATAAGAAGCTATAAGCCGCCTCTTGGGATATCCTCTTCTATGGATTCTCTCAAGTATAATGGTTTATAGAAGTGTGTCACCTTTTGATAACACACCTCCCTCATCCTCTTATTTTCTTATCTTCCATCCTATCACACCCCTCCTATTACCTCCTCTTGTATGAACTATCCTAAGTGGGGGCATATTATTCCTTGGTGACATATTTCTTGGAGACCCTATCACATCCATGTTCCCATCTCCCCATCCTTGTTTTAATTCCATCTCCTCATCCCCAATCCTTATCTTCCTATATTCCTTCACCCAATTACTTCCATCCATCACTCCTTGTCTATTAATACTTCCATCTCAACTCCCCCCATTATCTCCTCCATCTTTCCATCACCTAGTACTTCCCTTGTCATTGGTATGTAGCTCCAGGCCACCCCCATGCGTCCAATGTCAATAATTCATATCCCAATGCTCCTATCTATCTTCCATCACATGAAAATGCTATCCATCTCCTCCAGCTATCCAAAATCAGGCATCAATCAACTTGTCCAATCACATCCATAGTCTTGTTCCCAACCTTGATCACAATCCAATCATCATCATTGGGATGCATCCTACCCAATCTTTGTGTTTTTTTGGGATATAGCATTCCCTCATCACCCTATCCACCATCAATCCATCTCAGCTTCATAGCTTTCCATGGGGCAACGTCGTGCATATCTTTGCATCATCACCTTCATCCCCAATCCCTTATACATCTTGTAACTTGTGTCTTGTACATAGAGTCATTCATGTCTCCACCCAGGCTCATTTGTACATATGTACCTTTAGGTATCATCCTTTGTGTTAGTCAGTCCTTGTTTCATCATGGCCTTTTTCCCTATCTAGATAGTGTATCAGAAATCATCCCCTGGTCCTTTCAGGTTCAAGTGTACCACTTGTCTCTTATCATAGGAATCTTAGTTTGGCAATCCATCATCGGTATTTACAAGATGTATCATTCCTCATATCAAACCAATCAAATCAATCATCATCAATCATCCTCCCTATGGAAAAAAGTGTGTGAGATACTTTTTATTTCATTGATACTTTTGGATCTTTGTTTATCTTTTACACTCCCTCGTTTCACCTCCTCATGGTTTCCATGATCCTTTATAGCATGGTGTGTTATGAATGGTGAAACTAGGGGCAAGGTCTTGATCTTTTCTATTTGCGAGTCAATGGGATATGACCCTTGCATTTCAAACATGTAATCCTTTGTGGTTGCATGGTGCACTTGGGAAATATCGCTTGTTTACAAGCTACCTAGCATTATTTATACCTTGAATATTTTGGGACTCGTGTGTGATGTTGGGGAAATCCTTGCATGCATGTTGTGTTAGTCCTATGAAATGTTTATGACATCTCCTAGTAACCTTGGAAAGTATTGGATATTTCTACATCAAATAAGTGCTCACTACATGACATCTCCTATTTGGGAGGTGCCAGCTGAAGCTTCTTAACTCTCCATCCACTCATTTTTCACTCATCCTACATGCATCCTCTGATTCATTTTGAGGGTACACTTGTGTTCTCTTCAACCCACATGTCCTCTCAAGGGGGCATCCTCATTCTCATCTCCTAACCATCCTTTCTCCTAGTTACTCTTCTGATTGATTGGGGTACCTTTTTCCAATTCAACCATTTTATTTCTATCTCTATGTTTTACTTTTGTTTGAAATGATGCTACTATGTAACACCATCTCAAAGAGGGGTAAAATGTAGACATCTGAATTTGATCAACAATTTTAATTAAATTTAGTCATCTTACTCATATTATTGATAAAGTAATCATGCATTATTTAATTGATTAATGTCACCCCCCTAGTTAATTAATTTAATTAATAAGCTATAGTCCAATTAATCTAATGGTAACCCATAACCATTTAATTAATAAAATCCCCATCCTGTATTAATTTAAATAAATATATTTATCTATTTAAATTAATTCATAAATCCCTTTTCTCCCACTTGGAATTAAATAATACATTTAATCCATTAAAGCACATGGCTCCTAACTTTAACCCTTGACCCTTGAGTTCTAACTCAACCCAACCCTTTCACATATACTAATCCTTCTTAATTATCTAATGACCCATAATTAGTTAATCCAACCCTCCACTCATTCTCTCTCCTCCCATTACATCCTCCTAACTCTCCCACTTTCCCTCTAATCCAAGCCTAATTACCCACTAAACATTTGTGCAGTGTCCTTAATTAGGTTGATAACTAGGAACACATATATACCTCTACTCAGGGATCATATATCACAACTAGAAGCCATAATATACTTAAGGACATCATTTGATTGTCAACCCAGAGATGTTAGACTTGAAATGGGTCTGCAAAGTATATGCACTAACCACCTATTTCAAACATGTGTTCCTACCTAGAAATACCATGCTAGAATTGAAATTGTTGGAAATAAACTTCAGCTAACAAGTACTTCTCAAAATGATAACTAAAATCAGTCTTGAGGACAAGAACTACTTTGTCCCTAGTGGTTGTAGGAAAAATTGACAACTTTATAATTCTGATAATTGCAGGAACAATCACGCTGAAGTTCTAGGAAAAAAAAGTACAACTATTTGAATTGCAGAAATGGAAAAGATAAACAACTTCCCTCAGTAGGACCCCTTAGTTATTGTCTTAAGTACACAATAGATTAAACTACAAACTCCATAAAATGCTTCCTATTGAAAAAATGGAAAGTACATTGCTTACTGTAATCACCCAAAAATGGTCACCTAGACTATTAGCCCCTTTTGCTAAAATCATCAATTGCTTATTCTTGATCAAATCCTATTTTATCATTTTTGATTATTTTCTATGGGCTAACCATTTTATCCTAAGTCTTTATTCATTTAAAAGGAATTCCCTCCCCTTTTAATAAATAAAAAGCCCCCACTTTTCCTCTTATCCTAAGTTGCACAAATAAAGCATTATTCCTATTTTATAAAAAGGGAAAAAACACTTTTTGTCTCATATGAACACAAAAGTCAACACTTATTTCTCATTGGAGGATACTTGTGCACATGGATTGCTCCTCTTTGATGCTCCACTGTTGATTAAATCTTTTTCCTCTTAATCTCCATGGTCCATTCTTTCTCATTTCTTATAAAAAGAGAGCTCTCTTCTCATTTTAGATGAATATTTTGAATACTAACCTTATGCCACAGGATTGCTTGGAGACTTTGGAGCTTTTGGAGATCATTTCTTGCATTCTAGTTTCTTTCTTGCATCATAGCTTTCATGGCATCTAGTTTAGTTTCCTTTATGCTTTAGATTAATTCATCTAGCTTAATTAGGAGGCTTTGTAATACTTTCATTTCATTTCATAGCTTAGTTTGCATAACTTGCATCTTCATTTTTAGTATAGCATTGCATTGCATTTCATTTTGATTCTTGAGGATATTGGCATTCTTGCCCTTGTCTTCCTTGAATCTCCCATTGCATGGTTTACTAGCAAGGTCATAGGCTTAATAACTCTAGTTGAGAGCACTCTTAATATCCTTGCACTCCATGCCTAGGGAGCTCTAGGTCATTTTTCAAGGTTTCCCATTCATGGATTCCCTTGAAAGTAAATACTTAGAGAAGTGCACTATTTAGTGTGTACATTTTTGGCACCCATCGTGGGGCAGAACATTATTGTTTTATCCTTCTTTTTCTGCATTTCCTTTAATTTTTTGTCATATTTTAGTGTTAGTTTCAGCTCTCTGTTCTTTTTGTCTTAGATTATCGTGCGATAATTTGCCAGTGTCGTGCGATAGTTCTCTATATAGCAGTGCGATATTTTACTAGTTAAAGTATCGTGCGCCTTGTAGAATCCTATCACACTGTAGTTCTATACTCTGTCGCTCACAGGTAATGTGAACCATCGCATAGGAAGATAATATTGCCCCAATATACTACAAAGTATCGCGTGATTCTTCTGGCAACAAAAATATTGCACATACCTGGAAATGATTGTTTTTAGCTCTTTTTTTTATCTTGCAAGTTTCAGGCTTTCTGTTATCTTTTTGAAAATTTTAGCATTTTGAAAATCCGTGCCACCCTGGAAAACTGGCACCCATTTTTGAGAAATTTTCGCATATGGTATTGAAAATTCAAGTGTGATATATCATTGAAAAGCTCTTTTCAAGCCTGATCCAACCATGTTGGTTTCATTTTCAAATTTTGCCATTTGATCAGCTATTTTACTTGCAGATTATTTGATTTTTGATGTGCTAACCATTATGGAGCTAACAAGTGCTTGTAGGTGCTCTCATTGCTTGAAATATTTTTCCAAAAGAATGCATGTCAAAGCTCCAAATGCAAAAGGGCTACTAATGGTTTTTGCAGAGCTGCCCAAAGCATAAAAACCAAGTGTTTGTTTCATTGCTTTCTTTTGAGTGTGGCATATACTAGTTGTTTCATTTCATAGGCACATAATATCTTGTTGTAGGAATCTTTCGGTGGTAGGAGAGTATGCTCTTCACCCTTGTGGTGAACCAGAAATCTTGACCCACTTCTAGATTTTGAAAGCAAGGGGGTAATTAAACTTTGCTTGGTGTGTTTGGGAGAAATTTTTGGGCTAGGAGAATATGTTCTTCACCCTTGAGGTGAAACAAAAATGTTGAAACTCAAAGGTTGATCCACTCTTTGTTTAGTTTTAGAATCCTTTAGCGGGCTTGCTCTTGAGCAATCAAGAGGAATGACCCAAGTGGGGACAAGCTAATACCGAGCTATTCCAACCCACTATAATCTCAAGGCTATTGAGGACACAAAACCTTGGTAGACATAGTACTTGTCTTCGCTTGGTGTGAGTACTTGTGGGATTATGACCATGAGGAAAATATCAAGCAAGAATGTTTAAGGTACTCTTGTGGCCGCGAGGTCCGTTACTTGCTGCAAGGTAAGGAGTCCCTTTGGGGAGCAAGAGGTGTGCTATGAACGAAAGCCCTTACTAAGAACCATAGATAGAAGCCACCCTATTTTTTCGCTTAGCTTCTTGGTGCAAGGATTGATCCAAGTGGAATAACCCGGATCACCCCAAGATTACTCACCATCTGTGCTCCTTTGGTTGTGTCATTGGCACTTCCACGACAAAGCCAATATCTATTGTGGGAAACCACTTTGTGTGAGGCAATGGGACATCAAGTGTGGGCCAAGTTGTTAAGTATTGAGCCTTTTTCCTTTAGGCTAGTAAGTGCTTGAAGTGTTCTCGTTGTGATCTACCTGTGTGAACGTTCTCAAATATCAAACATCACGATAGTATTCATAGGATTTTATAGCTTTGATATCATAAGAGCTTGTCTTGACAAGGTTTCTTTTGCCCTTGTGCAAGTGTTCTATGACATGTTTGATCCCCTATTGTTTGCAAACTTGTCTGATTATTGCTGTCACTATGTTTGGAATCAACAAAATTAAACAAATTGCTTGCTACTTTGATCGAATTGCCTTTAAAACTAAAAGTTTTACACTCACTGGTCAAGAGTCGTATGATCTGAAAATTGCATCACACACCCTTCTGATAAATATCATGTGATATTTCATCCCTGGTATTATATCGCTTGCATACTATAAACTCTGTCGCACTACCTGCCTGATAACTGTCGCACTGCTTCCTACGAAATATCATACTACAATATTCTATCACATTGTTTGCTTGGTAACTATCGCACAGAACCTTTTTGTTGTCTTGTTGCTGTTGCAATTCGGAGTTGCTAAAATTGAACTTTAACCAGTCGTAGAGTGTCTTTTCCTATTCTTATCTAAAGCTAGCTTTTTGTCTACATGCTTAGATTTGTTCTAGACTGAAAAAAATGAGCTAAAACTATTGGGTTTGAGCCTAACATATGCTACTCTTGATCACTTGTCACATTACTTACCTCTATAGCTACTTTCTAATCGAGCTTCTTGCTCCTCTCTAGGCTTAAGTCAATTAATTGTTGTAAGTGCTTGAGCACCTTTGACGAGCCATCTCTATTGTTCTACTTTGACAAGTGATCTTTACTAGCTTTTCTTATCTCAATATCTGAGAAACTTTGTCTCATTCTATTAGTCAACCAACAATTATTTTCATGCCGGTTACAACCCAATCTCAATTTGAGCAAGGGGATCACCCTCATTTCAATTATAAATAGTTACCTTCTCCAACAAGACGCTCATGAGTGCCCGTTAGCAACAATAGTTCTAGTGCTAGTTCTGAGGATTCTAAGGTTACCCCATGGTATAAAGGAGGCTTCCTCTTTTCCACGTTCAAAACCCCCAAAAACATAGACAATGTCTCACTTACTATGAGCGAACAAGAGAAATATCACTTTGTGCAAAGAGATAACCAAGCACTCTTGGATAGAGAGTATAGTAAAAGCTTAATGGAAGCTGCTAGGTGCATGACTTCAAGAGGGATGTCCCATGAAAAACCCGGGACTAGTAGCTATGAAAATAGACCTTTCTTTGGCACTAGTGGCAACAATGGCAACAACATGCCACCAAGATCTCCTCCAAGACAAACTTTTGCTGCTCCTTCGCCTCCTAGACCTCCTCCCTCTTAGCATGAGGAAGAAGCCAATGATGAGGTTTCTAGTGAAGAACTTATGAGGTTTGAACAAGATGAAGCCTCCCAATGTATGATGCTTAAACTTTTAGAGCGTAATGGAGACCAATATTTCCAATACATGACTTCTTGGGGATACAAGCTCCCTCCTGGCTATGATGTACGCCAAATTGTTCAAGAAAGAGTCCCAACTGAATTGGAAATCCTTAGAGAGGTATTAAACCGAACAAATCAACGTCTTGCTTAACTTACCATAGAAAAAGAGTCTCCAAAGGTCTCTTTTGTGGAGTCTATTTGTGCTCTTCCTTTTGATAGGATTCTATACATGGTCCCGTTTCCTAGGGATATTGAGGTTCCCAAATATGAAAAGTATGATGGAAATAGTGACCCCCATGATCATGTGCGTCACTTTTACGCTCTTAGCATGGACTTCCTTCATGAAGACACATTTCTTCTATGATTGTTTCCTAGAAGTTTGAGAGGACAAGCTTTGGAATGGTTTGCAAAATTAACACCCCCTCTCAAGACCTTTGATGAGTTGGCTAGTCACTTTACCCAGCATTATTCATACAACATTCAACAACCTATCACTATGATAGATCTAAGCACTCTAAGGAAAAATCAAGCCGAGCCTTTTGCCACTTACTTGCAATGTTGGAGGTCATTGTATTCTCAATATCCTCGTCAGCTACCCAAAAGGGAAAAGATTGATATTTTTGTCAACACTCTTGTGCCTGAGCTATATTATGATCTAAGGAAACAATTGTTCTCCTCTTTCAATGACATGGTTGAAAGTGCATATCGGATTGAGGATGTGGCCATAAGAAAGGGGGATATTGTTATTAATAAAGATACTAGTGGCAATGGCAAAGACAAGAACAAGCCTTGGAATAGAAACAAGTATGTTGTCAATGATGGGGTTGTAGATGTCCCAAAAGCTAAAGGACCTACTTTCAACCTCTCTAATGCTATCTACATAGCAAAACAATAAGAAGCTACCAACGCTCATAGTGCTCCTAAGCCTCAGAATGCAGACAAACCTAAGAAGCAATACCAACGATGAGTCTACACCAAGTTGGCTAAACCATACGATGTGATTCTTAAGACATTGGTTGCCAACAAACATCTTACGCTTCCTGAATTTGATCGCCCCTATGCTCCACCAATTAAGCCTGATTGGTGGAGAGAAGATCATTACTGCCACTATCACAGAAGTAAGGGACACAAGATGAACAATTGTTTCAAGCTTAAAGATGATATTCAAGATCTCATTGATGACGACACAATTCTCATAGATGGCTTAGTTAAAAATTCTGATCACACAGCTTTCAAAGACCCTCTACCTAAGCATGACAAGGGGGAATCTTCTCAAACAAATAAGAAGAATCATGATGCAAAGATCAACTATACATATGCTAGTGATGTGCCTGTGATCAACATGGTAGAGCCCGTCGAGAGTGTTCTTATGATGAGATCTCAAGATGATAATGACAATCATGGTAAGCCAAAGTTGGTCTTGCAAACATTGGATGGTTCATCCTCTCGAAGTGAGACACTGAATGTTGTGACTAGGGGGCAAGCCAAAATTATCCTTAAAACTACACCTGATCCCAAGAAAACCTTGTCTTCCAAACAAGTGACTCCTTCAGCCACCTCTAGCTATGATCTTGTCCACCACTTGCAACGGACACCAACCCAGATATCCATTTTTGAGTTGCTTTAGTTATCCCCTTTGCATAGAAAAATCCTTGAAGAAGCTCTACATATAGCACGTGTCCCTAATGACATTGATTCGGATCAGTTCCAAGCTATGGTCAACCATATCTCATCTCCCCGCTATCTCTCCTTCTCTGAAGAAGATGACATATCTCTTAGTCACCCCCATAATCTTGCTCTACACATCAAAGTTCAAATCTACCACACCCGAGTCCACTGAGTCTTGATAGACAATGGTGCAAGGTTAAATATTGTTTCTTTTCATGTGGTGCAACAGTTGGGATTGTCAGAATTTGTTGTAAGAAGAAGATTACTATAAAAGGTTACGATGAAGTGGAAAAATCTTCCAAAGGTCTTGTCACATTGCCTGTCTAAGTGGGCCCTGTCACAAAAGATATTTGGTTCCAAGTATTGGACATCGCACTTGCATATAACATTCTTCTGGGTAGTCCTTGGATCCATGACATGCAAGCTGTCCCTTCCACTTATCATCAGTGTGTCACATTTCCATACAATGACACTGAAGTTGTGATTCCTGGATACCATACTATTGTTATCAATACTCTTGGTGAAAACTTGGAAACAGACGCCTTGGTAGCAAAAATACAAAAAAATTTGAAAAAAGTCTTGAAAAAATCTATCAAGTGGTGAAAACCTAGAAACAGGCGCTACTTGAGACCCTTGCACCTATGTCTATCAGTCTTGCATGGTGCTCCTTCACTCCACTTCTTGCTTTGCCTCTCCTATCATGGAATTGACTCTTGTCTTAGTCTAGGGGGCATCTGTTGTTCTAAGCTTATCTCAGGTCTCTTTGTGCATTCAGGTTTCTTGGGCTGTTTGGTTTCAAACAGTGTTTTTCAACACCACCCCAACACTTCCCTAGCATCAAGTTTTTTTCAACACTTATCAAATGTTTACCTGCAGTCCAGAACGATGCGATATTTCCACTGGCAGAAGTGATACTCAAAGATTGACTCTATGACCTACACACACACACTTAAATCACTTGACTTGCTGAGACTTGTTGGACTTTCTTTCTTTGTGTGATGTCTATGATGATTTCTTTTCTAAGTGTTCTCTCCCTAATAGTTTTCAATGATGCATAGCTAGAAGACTGGGGGCATGAGGACATGTTTTATTTCTTTTTCTACCTGTGGGTATATTTTGTTAATCCTAATTGTCATGAGCACTTGTGCTTGATCCACTTGACATTGGGATCTACAAGGTATTATCCTTGATTGTTTTCTGCGAGTGCATGCTTATAGTCATCTTGACTTTCTTGTGTCTCAATGCAAGCATAATCTTTCTCTATCAAACATAGGGAACCTCACTGCACTAGTCATCTTGACCTACATGTCTTCGATGCCTAGGTGGGATTCCCACATTCCTATCTGATATAGATCATATTCATATTCACATAGTTATACTAGTGTGTATTGTATGATCTTATGACGCTACTAATAACGCTCAATGATGAATATTAGAGTCTAAAATCTTTGTGACCTTGCAAGTAAACCACTTTTCATAATAGCTTGCATTCTTAAGTTCATGATAGTTAGTTTTGCATCTTGCATATGGAGAGAGCTCTCCTTTCATCTTTCACAAACTTATTAGTCAAATTGTGCTCACCTTTCGCTTCTTCCCGATCATGTCTTTCGCTTCTTGTATTTCATATTGCATCATTTTCTATTCATTTTAGGATCGAAACTAAAATCTGAGTTCACCTTGATCGTCAAATCGCATTTCTCCTTCTTCGACGCAGTTGGCTGACCTTTTGGGGCTTGATCCTTCGATCTTTGCTGGGGCATCTTCACTTCTTCATCTCCATCTCTCTCAACCTTCTAGTCTTTCATTCATCTCCTTCATTTTCATCTCTCTGAAGTCTTGACTGGGGCATCTCTTCACTACTTAATAGTTATTCTATCATCTTTCCTCTTTGATTATGATTTCTAGTGATTTGATCATGTTGCTCTTTCTTTTTCATTCTCTCTACCTCATTTCACTTTCAATCCTGAGGGGGCAGACACATCATATTTCTATTGGCTATTCTCTGGAGCATATGCTTGACCATTCTATTTTCTTTGATCGATCTATCTTTGTGCTTGACATGTTAGTTCTCGTCTCAAGTTCTGATACTGTCCATCTCTTTCCTAAGTGTTCAGTACTATCACTACCAGGCTGACCACACAGGATTTTCTATCTCTCTACACTTCATTCTTTGGAGTCAAATCTCTATCTATTTCCTTCTTGGCTGATCTTTTCTTTGATGTAATGTATTCCCAGATCGATCATACATTAGTCAAAGAGGGGAAAATGTAATCACCCAAAAATGGTCACCTAGACTATTAGCCCCTTTTGCTAAAATCATCAATTGTTTATTCTTGATCAAATCTTATTTTATCATTTTCAATTATTTTCTATGGGCTAACCATTTTATCCTAAGTCTTTATTCATTTAAAAGGAATTCCCTCCCCTTTTAATAAATAAAAAGCCCCCACATTTCCTCTTACCCTAAGTTGCACAAATAAAGCATTATTCCTATTTTATAAAAAGGGAAAAAATACTTTTTGTCTCATATGGACACAAAAGTCAACACTTATTTCTCATTGGAGGATACTTGTGCACATGGATTGCTCCTCTTTGATGCTCCACTATTGATTAAATCTTTTGCCTCTTAATCTCCATGGTCCATTCTTTCTCATTTATTATAAAAAAAGAGCTCTCTTCTCATTTTAGATGAACCTTTTGAATACTAACCTTATGTTGCAGGATTGCTTAGAGACTTTGGAGCTTTTGGAGATCATTTCTTGCATTCTAGTTTCTTTCTTGCATCATAGCTTTCATGGCATCTAGTTTAGTTTCGTTTATGCTTTAGATTAATTCATCTAGCTTAATTAGGAGGCTTTGTAATACTTTCATTTCATTTCATAGCTTAGTTTGCATAACTTGCATCTTCATTTTTAGTATAGCATTGCATTGCATTTCATTTTGATTCTTGAGGATATTGGCATTCTTGCCCTTGTCTTCCTTGAATCTCCCATTGCATGTTTTACTAGCAAGGTCATAGGCTTAATAACTCTAGCTGAGAGCACTCTTAATATCCTTGCACTCCATGCCTAGGGAGCTCTAGGTCATTTTTCAAGGTTTCATATTCATGGATTCCCTTGGAAGTAAAGACTTAGAGAAGTACACTATTTAGTGTGTACACTTACAACTTGCAACTATATTATTTGCAACTAAAATATAATACAATAGTGATCTTCTCCACTCCTCTCTGAAGGAGAACAAAGCTATTTATTCAGAACTGAACCCTAACAACTAACTAACCTTTCCCACAAAAATGGGGAAGGTTAATTACAACTTGACCTTTACATTGAAGAAGTGGATGCAAGAATGCAAACTCAGTCAAATCATCTTGAACGAATTAAGGCACCACTATCCTAGATTTGTGTGTCATCAAGGTATTTTTTTACTGGATTCTTGGAACACTCCCTTGCATGGTGGATAACTCTTAAGTTGTCTCGTTGTTTCCTGTTGTTGAACCAGTCTTCTTTGAATCAGCCATGAAACTATCTAGTGGAGGCTAAATCTTCTCCTTAAGACTTGGTACATGTAGTAACTAAGAGATATACCTATGAAAAAGGATCAGCTGAACATGTCTATCTCATTAAATGATCCATTTATTCCATAATTACATTCATTAGGTACTAAATTTGAATAAAAAATATTTCACATATGGCTGCAGGAAGGTGAACAGTAGTGGCTCCAAGAAAGGCATTTTATGTCATAGAGTCATAAGGCACACATCTTTCATCAAACTGATAAAACATAAAGCAATAACCATGAAAGTGCTGTCAAAAACTTATCATAATAATTTTGATATATTAAACATAAAAAGTATATATATAACTTCCATAATTACTACTTAATGTCTATTTCATCATAATAAAAGATAGAAATATATTAAAAACATAGCCCAAAATATGCCAAAAATTGGGCTCATCATTCCTCTCACCTACTACTTGTTAGACCCTTCCACAAGCCCAATATTCTTCCTTCATGCAAATTCTCTTAGATATGCATTCAACTTATGTCCGCATTCTCCATTCTAAAAGCTCTAAAAATGTCCCCTCATAGACTCCAACCCTTGCCATCTACTTTCCTCTAATTTTGTATTATGGGTTCTATTTTCTCTCTTCATGGCTATAAGTGGCTATAAGAGAAAAGGTGGCTGGATGACTAATGGAAACCAATTTTCTTTATTTGTCCTTGCATTCCTCATGTACCTTTCTTCTCTTCTAGTGGCTGCATACATGTTGTTTGTGTAGATCTCTATAGTTTTGTTGACCATTAGTGTTTCACACTTAGTCATATATCTAGGCAATGGTGGTCGGTCATCACTGTGATTGAGTCATTTTGTAAAGGCCGAGTATTGTATTGTATACTTACCGAGCAGTAGTACTGCCGAGTAAAGTCATGGTCACTATATGTTTGTAATATGCCAAGAGTATAGCTATTGTTGAGTTACATATATCAATGATTATTGAGTGACAGAGATGTTCAACCGATGCCAAGTATAGTTAATGTCGAATGCCAAGAATAACTTTTGCCAAGTTAGCCAGAATTGACATACAAGTCTGGAATGGCACAATGATCGAGGTAAACCATTTTTGGTGATAATGATGTTTTGTATTTTTTCTAATGAGGTAATTATGGAGGTAATTACGCATCCATATTATTATCATTGATCCCTATGTAAAACCTAGAGCCAATCAAAAAATTGTATAGTTTAGGCGGCAATAGAAATAAATCTGAACCATAGATCTTGAAATGGTAAAACATTTTTGTTGTTATATAAGGGAAAGATCTAGATTAGAGAAAAGTGTGTGAATCAAAGAGATAATATTGAATTAGTATGAGAAGATGATTAGAGAAGTATATTCAGAATAGCGAAGTATTCAGGCAGAGTCTAGTGACCGAGTTAAGCAGTGAAAGGACATAATCAAGAAAGATCAAATAGAAGAGATCAAAATATAAAGTAAAGAGGAGATCTGTAATCTGCATACTAGTGCAAATTGAAAGATCAGGTACTGAGACATTTTGACCAGTGTATCAGGTTAAATCTCTTAACCAAGTAGTCTTAGCAGACTTTTTGTAAATCTCTTTATCGATTACTTAGTTTGTTGTAAGTTTATAAATCCTTTAACAAGGTAGAATATACAAGTCTTTTAGCTTTTGACAAAGCAGACCTTTCACAGGGTAGATCATGATTTGATCACATTTTTTAAGCCTTAAGAGGCAAAACTTATTACTGTAGTAGTGAAGATTTTTGGGTGTCATCCCCACCCCAGTTTTACCTTTCAAGGATTTCTGGGTTACCAAAATCATGGTGTTATGAGTGATTTCATGTATGCTGCTTTATATGTTTTGTTGCTTACAATGATTAAGTTTTGTTTATGTCATGCATAAATTTTTATTAGATCAAAAGGATAAAAGTAGGTAATATCTGATTCACCCCCCCCTCTCAATATTACTTTCCCACTTATACTTCCAACAATTGGTATCAGAGCAGCAAGGTTTCTCTTAAGGAAGTCTAACCACTTGAGGAAAAAGATCTTAAAATGGAATCTTATAAACTAGGGAAGATCATAGAGAATCAAAAGATTGAAGTACAACTTGCATTACAACAACTGGAAGCAGCCAGAGGAGAATTGAAGAAATCCTTGAGCAAGAGAAGAGAGATTGCAATTCAACAAAATGAGCTACAGTACAAAGAGGAAGACATCTCTGGACTATTTGACAATAGTAACTCTGCCGAGAGTGATAAAGCTATAAAAGAACTACTAGAGAAAAATACCATACTAAATGATGACATCAGAACTCTAAGGAGAGAACAAGAAATTCAATCTGTCAGACTTTGTGAATTAGTGGAACAGAAAAAGAAAGCTAAAGATGATAAGATAATGGCTAAGGAAGACAAAAGACAAATTGCAATTAGGCTAGATGAAAGTACAAGTGACATGAAAAGGTTAACTAATAATCAACTAGACATGGTAAATCAGCTACTGATGGTTAATCAGGAATTGGGTAGGAAAGATATGGAAATCAATCAACTAAGGTCTGAAAATGATCAGTTGAAACATGATTTGAGAACAGAAAAAGAGATCAATGAAAGGATGAACAAACCCAATGAAGTTGCAAAATATTTTGAAGAGCTGTTAAGATCACCTAGAAGATCCGGTGATAGATCTGGACTTGGATTGAATGAACATTCATCTACTGAAGAAGGAGAATCATCAATGAATGGAGAATAGAAGATGGCTAAACCAAAGAACACCAAGCCCACATGTCATCACTATGGAAAGCTAGGACATACAGCCAACATATGTAGAAGCAAACATGGTAAGTCTGATTCTAAACCTAAGTTTAATGGACATTGTTTTAACTGCAAGAAGCATGGACATCAAGCACATGAATGTAGATCTAAGGCTAGCAATTCATCCACCTTACCTAAGTTTCAAGGAAGTTGTTTCAATTGTCATAAATATGGGCACAAAGCATTTGAATGCAGATCTAGACCAAGGTGGTCATCAAATGAGCAAACAAAGCCAATCACAAAGCACAACTGTTACAACTGGGATTACAACACTTGGTATAATTGCCATTATTGTGCTAAGTATGGACACATTAGAGAAAATTGCATGAAGACTCACTTTAGAGGCAAATCTAAAAGCCGGATGAATGGAAGCATGGTCTGTTACAAGTGTAATAAGGTCAATCACTTAAAGAAAGATTGTAGATCACCTATGCCGAGAAATGATAATAATCAGAATGAAGGTATCCATGAGAAACTAAAGAGTCATATGGAAAAGACATGGAGGAAGAAAGAAGAAGAAAACTCAAGCAAATTTAGCACATCAGCGATCACCCAATCCAATGGATCAGGTGATCACACTTCTTCTAATTAAGCTTAAAAGGTATGTTCGGAACTGAGTTTTGCAAAGTCTTATCTTTCATCAGTTCTTAACATAGAAGCGAGCAAAAGTCCACATTAGCATAGATAAAGATGCATTAGGACATATGTGAGCAAGATAGAAAATTTCATTTTTGATGCCAAGCATCAGTGTCAATGACCGAGCTATCAATGTATGTTGAGCACCTGCTATGGTCGAAATGCTATGTACGCTAAGCTGTATCATAACGGTTATATCGACCGAGCTTGTGAGTTTACCGAGACAGCTGTAATCTACCTAAATCTATATAGAGCATTTATGAGGCCCTAATCCTATTTTTTTCAGATTCTATAAAGTGGAAAGTTTTCGTTAATTTCATTTCACCAGACTATTCAAGATTTAAAAGAGTGATTCAGAGTTTGATCAACCAGATTAAGCAAAGCGATTCTGAATTTTCTCAGTGTGTCATCGGCAAAATTAATCCATAGGGTTATTGACAAAAAGGTACTTTACCGAGAAAATATTTTCTTTTCAAAAATTATAGTTTAAAATGGCATCATCTTCATCTGCACCAGTCAAGAAACAAGGGATGGAAGTTTTCAATGTGCAACTCATAAGGAACGAAGTTTGCAAACCGAGGGTATTCAAGGCAATATCCAAAAGTTTTGTCAAAGGAGATTTGAACGGAGCCCTATCTTCTATTCTAGAGAATGTGTTATTGATGAATGACGTTAGGTCTTGCTATATGTGCAAAATTGGAGAAATTGGTGATTATGAGATCAGGGAAGCATATGAAAAATTGTGTCAATGGAGTGCTGAAGTTGGAACATAAGGTTGTTGTCGATCAAGGGTTAGTACATGCCCTAAATTTCCCACAAAATTTCAAAGTGGAATGGATAAAGATCATTTTGGGTCGAGCACATGACATGTAGTTATGGCTGGAAGACGGACCGGTGAAGATCACAAAGGAAATGATACACAAAGTCACTAGTTACCCTACAATTGACAGAAAGAGAACGATGAAATGTGCAGGAAAAGAGGATATTCAAGAAAACACCCAGGGAGTTTGGAACAAATGGGGAATGACAATTTCCACCATTACTGATCTAGAAATTGACTTCGCTGTTAGAGTCATCTCGCACAAGTTCTACCAATCCAGTCGGTTAGACAGCATCCCCTATATGGCAGTGGACCAGGCATGGAAGATAATTAAGAAAGGGCACACATATGACCTTGCCAAACTCCAGCTGACTCAGCTTGCCGAGAACTTAAACTCCATCTGGACGGAAAAGAACTCTATGTGTAAGTTCGGTTCCCTATTGATCTGTATATTATTTTATGTCAAGAAGTGTTTTCCTACACATGGTGATGTGACATGGGATAAGAAGAAGCCCATCACTATTCAAATAAATAATTTTATAAACCAGATTGGTGATGATTTTGAAGGGATAATGGATAATTATTTCATTGAATTTAAGAAGAAGATGAGGAATAGGACTAGAGTCCCTGTGTCTTTGATTGAGAAATACAGTAAAGATATATGTTTTTTGGTAGACACAAACTTTACCTATGCACAGGCAATCCTACCTAGGGTTTCATGGTTAATGCCATTACCCTATGAACTCAACATAGATGAAGCTACTGCTGCAATCACAACCCTCTTAGCTGAGGAAATTGATACTAAGGAACCTTACTTTGGCACATTTGAAGAAGCTAAATCCAAGATCTCTTTGGGATTATTGGCTGCCACCACTGAGAGGAAAAGAAAGAAGATAGTGAAAAATCTGGAAGAGTATGTTAAAGAATCTGAGAAGGATGCACCACTAGAGTTGACCCAAGGATTGGGAGAAGATGAACAGAGTGCAACTAGTGGTAGTGAAAAAGAAGAAGAAGAAAAGAAGAAACCAGTAATTGCCGAGTCCCCGCCAAAGAGAAGAGTGTTGAAATGAAAAGTGTCAAAGACACCATCACTAAGGCCTCAGACTAGAAGAACTACTGCCGAGACTCCTAAGAAGACTCCTGCATCCACTAAGCAAAAATCCACACAACCCAAGGTAGTGCTGACCAAGGCTATGAAGAAGCTGAGAAGGAAACTTGTTCTAACACAAGATGATGATGAAGAAACCGAAAGTGATGAAAGAATAAAGGGGAAGGCTACACAATAGGGTACACATCAACTCACTGTTGATGAATTATGTCTTAAGATTACTAGCATAGCTACAGTAGATGAGGTGAAAAGATTAAAGTTTGGAAAAATGAGCATTGGAGATAAAGAGAAAGTTGAGGATGCTATTCTTGAAATGTTATGCATTTTCAAGATGCTACCAATTGAGATTGAAAACAGAATTCCAAAGGAATTATGCAACAGGGTCGCACAGAAATGGGAGTATGCTCTGCAAACAAAGAAGGAAATAAGGGAGAGTACATTAGCACAAGTTGAATCCATTCTCACCCCTACAGACATCAAATAGATAATTGAGCAATACAAAGGAAAGTTTGATCCTAAACTTAGAGCCTATCTAATTCTTCAACACAAGGTTGAAGATGTTGTACAAGAAAGTTTAAAAATTTGGAAGGTATTGTTTGGATTGTTACCCGCCTAGGATGAAGAAAAGGATGAAGGAAAGAATGAAGGAAAAGATGCTACCACTTCAACAGTTTTTGAACCTGAAAACAAGCAAAATAAAATGGAGACTGATACTCCTAAGGAAGTGAAATCACATGATACTTTTGAGGTTCACATTGTTGACATACCGGAGGAGAGCCCCATTAAGAATTCATTCTTAACTGAGGATGATTTAAAGAACACGAAAGCAACTAACACACCCCTACCAGGTAGTAACACTATACTGTTACAAGTCATGGATTATCCCACCATTACGAGCACACAATATACCGATGAGAATCCTACTCTACCTGGAGTTGCTATTGTTGATAAGTTAGTCGGTACAAGTCTTATCGAGGAACCCATCAAGTCGATACCACTAACTCAATCTGCCGAGGAAGAAGTCAAAGAAGAAGACAAAATTCAAAGTCCTCCTATGGAAGAACACAACAAAGAAGTACAAGGAATCAAATTAGATGAACAAGCTGTTAGTCCTCATGTTGAGGAGAAGGAGAAAGGAGAAGAAAAAATCAAAGGAAAATTCATTGAAGAACAAGAGCCAAAGGAACAAGAGGCAATCAAAGCTCTTGTACAGATGTCGAGTGGAAGTACCCCATTGAGAATACAAATGGAGAAAGATGAGGGAAAAATTGATGAAGTCATTGTTATTCCTAAATGGGATACAGATAACCTTTCTTATGAGCAACTACAGATAATGAAAGATTTGCTGACAAGAAAAAGAAGGCAAGTAGAACTCTGAAGGGAGCATCAGCAAAAATAGGTTCTTCATGAAATCAAAGACATATTTAATGAAGTATATGACTTATCAGATGTAAATAGTTCCATTCCCATATTGGAAAAACTTGTACACATTGTTCAGAAAGTCAATAATGAAGTTAGTTGTGCAAGTGATAAGTTATTTGAATGGTCAGATTGGTGGTTTGAGACCAAAATGATAGAGAAGATATCTGCTGAGATAGCAATGAAACAGGTTGAGCTATCCAATTTGGTAAAGGAGACCGGGGGATTAGTTGTGAATGGACAATCTCTATTGGCCAAAATATGTAATGTTGAACTGTTCACAGAGGAGAATCAACAATTGCTTGATACTCTCAAGCAAGAGATCAAAGCTACAAGTCAGTCCCTAACCTTGGATGCAGACACCAGTGCTACACATTATGTAAAAATCATGCAGACACAAGGTAAGTTAGCCGAGTTGATGGCTAATGATGGCAAGATTTGTTCTCACCTACTCTCCATTCAAACTTTTTTGACACTGCATCTGGAGGATATACAGAGAAATTTAGCAAAGGCTAAAGCATTGATCCAGAGTGATCCACATTTGTCCACAACCGAGAGCCTTATTATTTTAGCTATTGATTTAGAAGTGCAGACAAAAGTTTTGAACCTTGCTTCAATTGCTTGGATGGATGCACTCTACATGATCACGGTGCTACATAAACCTTTTTTGGAGAAAATTTGTGAGCTACCTACTGATGAAGAGATTAGTCATGTCAAAAAAAAGGGGGAATCATCATGACACGAGTACGAACAAGGATAGAACAAGGACAGGTAACAAAATTTTGAATGTGTATATATATCTCAAGGGGAGTATTAGGCTAGTACAAACATACTTTTGTAATTGTAAATACGAATGTCATGACAAAGTGTTTTTGCCACTAATGTCGAAGGGGGAGATTGTAGATCTCTATAGTTTTTTTGACCATTAGTGTTTCACACTTAGTCATATATCTAGGCAATGATGGTCGGTCATCACTGCGACCGAGTCATTTTGTAAAGGCCAAGTTTTGTATTGTATACTTACCGAGCAGTAGTACTGCCGAGTAAAGTCATGATCACTATATGTTTGTAATATTCTGAGAGTATAGCTATTGCTGAGTTACATATATCAATGATTACCGAGTGATAGAGAAGTTCAATCGATGCCGAGTACAATTAATGTCGAGTGCCAGGAATAACTTTTGCCGAGTTAGCCAGAATTGACATACAAGTCAGGAATGGCACAATGATCGAGGTAAACCATTTTTGGTGATAATGATGTTTTGTATTTTGTCTAATGAGGTAATTATGGAGGTAATTATGCATCCATATTGTTATCATTGATCCCTATGTAAAACCTAGAGCCAATCAAAAAATTGTATAGTTTAGGCGGCAATAGAAATAAATCTGAACCGTAGATCTTGAAATGGTAAAACATTTTTGTTGTTATATAAGGGCAAGATCTAGATCAGAGAAAAGTGTGTGAATTAGAGAGATAAGATTGAATTAGGATGAGAAGATGATCATAGAAGTATATTCAGAATAGCGAAGTATTCAAACGAAGTCCAGTGACTGAGCTAAGCAGTGAAAGGATAGAATCAAGAAAGATTAGATAGAAGAGATCAAAATATAAAGTAAAGAGGAGATCTATAATTTGCATACTAGTGCAAACCAAAAGATCAGGTACTGAGACATTTTGACTAGTGTATCAGGGTAAATCTCTTAACTGAGTAGTCTTAGCAAACTTTTTGTAAATCTCTTTACCGAGTGCTTACTTTGTTGTAAGTTTATAAATCCTTTAACAAGGTAGACTATACAAGTCTTTTAGCTTTTGACAGAGTAGACCATTCATAAGGTAGATCATGATTTGATCACATTTTGTAAGCCTTAACAAGAAAAACTTATTACTGCAGTAGTGAAGATTTGTGGGTGTCATCCCCACCCCAATTTTACCTTTCAAGGATTTTTGGGTTACCAAAATCATGGTGTTATGAGTGATTTCATGTATTCTATTTTATATGTTTTGTTGCTTACAATGATTAAGTTTTGTTTATGTCATGCGTAAAGTTTTATCAGATCAAAAGGATAAAAGTAGGTAATATCTAATTCACCCCCCCCTCTCAGTATTACTTTCCCACTTATACTTCCAACAGTTTGGAGTATGTAATTCTTCTTTCTTTAACCATAGTGGAAACTACTCCCACCTTTATTTACCATGTTGTATAGCAGCATCAAAGTCATCATTCACAATCTGGGAGTACTAGGAAAAAAAATTCTTGTCTCAAGGGTTCTATTATTGGCTTAGCCCTCTTATCAACCCAAAGATTCTTCCAGTCAAAATAAATTCTCATCCCCTTTTTGGATTCATTCCTCACTGCTTGTGGTATGTTAGCTTCATCATATTTATAACTATCAAATTTCTCACCTCTACTTATTTCATTCTTGATCCAAGAGATAAAAGCATTAATGTGTATGTCCCCTATAAAACATAGATGATTCCATTCTGTATCATGAGGCACAACCAATTTGTGTAGATAAAATTCACACAAAAGGTATCTGATGTGTTGTGGGGATTCCTAGTATGCATCATAAAATTATCGATGAGTTCTCAAGGAAGGATTATGACCTTGCTAAATTTGTATCAATTGAAAACTTAAATATAAATCCTTTAAATACACAGCATAAACTAGAGAGGGATATCTACACTGAATTATTTGTGGAATGAAATTGACTACCTGATTTAGGGTATCCATAAGGTTAGAAATTTTCACATCTTTGTTCTAGATTACCCCTTTTAGTTTCTCTATCTCTAATTCAGAGGTAGTCTTTTGATCTTGAAGTTCTTGATAACATGACACTCCTACAATAAAAATTGTGAAATGAAGAGGAGGTCCATGATTATTCCGTTTTGGCACATTGGTAGAAGATAAAATAATTGTTGCACTATCTTGATGTGTTTCCTCTATCTCTATGGTTCCTTTATCAATTGATTTCTTAGGAACTTCGTGTTCCATTTCAACATCTTGTTGGACTTGTGGTATATGAGGTTCACATTTATCTTCTTGAAAAACATGTGATTCATCCATCCCTTCATTATTCTTATCTCCCTCATTGGATTGTTATTCCATTACTTTTTCTTCTTCCTCAATCCATACTGCTTCTCTCTGTAGTTTCTCTGATAACTGTTCTTGCATCTACTCTGCAACAACTGCCAACTCATCAAGGCTATCTCCCTAAAAAATATGCCCCTTCTCATCAAAAGATTGCTCCCCTTCCTCAAGTACTGGACTATGAGGATTTAAGGGTGATGGTGAGGATTGAGAGGCACTAAGTGAATGTTGATAAAGTGGTGAACTAGGATTAGAGGGGGGTGGATTCTACTTCCACAACAAGAGGAGTAGGTATTGTCTAATTTTGAATCCTAGGATTCTCCATGTAGGAGTAAGGGTTATCTTAGGATTCTTTGGGCATCTAGCTGTAGAATTAGAAGATTCTCCTACTTGTTTCCTCTTGACAGAATCTAGAGTGAATTTAGGAGTCTTCTTCTTAGGTGATACTATGGGTGACTTCTCCTTATCCTTTTTAGAGGAAGTCTTAGTTTTGGTGACATGGGTTTGTATTGGTACTCTAGGAATTCTTTCATATATAGGATATTATCTTGAGAGTTTGAGGTTTCAAGATTAGGAGATGCAGTTGTAGAGGCTTCAAAAATTGATTGAGAGGTTCATCACTTACAAGTAAGAGGTCAACCCCTGGGTCCTACAACTTCCACTTCTGGCTCAAAATAATAAATTCCTCCTAAGGCATGGGAGACACATCCCTAACAGATCTCTCTACAAGAAATTTAATAAGATAATGATGGGATACATAATTGATTCTTCCTTTTCAATATTCTGCAACACTATTGTAAAGTAAATTGTATAGGAAATATGGGATATTCATCAATAAGCCATGAAGAAAATGAGAAAACAATTTTAAATGGTGGGAATGAAGAACAAAAAATCAACCTTCACATGTAAGGTATTTAATGATGTAGGCTGCCTATGGAATCCATTCTAGCGGTGAACTCATCCATTGAGTTCCTTTCTTATCCACATGCAAAGGAGGATCTCCAAGTTGAGTAAATTATACCCTAGCACTCCGCACATCTCTTGTTTGCAGAAATAATTCACCAATTTGAGGTAACCCCATCACCTCTACAATTCTCTCTATTGTAGAAATAATTTTTACTCCCTTTACCTTGGCCTCTCCATTGTGAAATATCCTAGAAAAATCTTAAATATTGTCCTCATCAAATGTGACAAGCTTAAAAAAATAATAGAACTACCCATACTACCTAAATGATGACAAATGTTGCACGTCTTGTAACAACATACGATGGTCTAGTTGCTCATGTTTAATGGGATAGCCTCCCATTCTTAATGCTTGCGTCTCAACTCATCCTACTACCAAGAATTCAACCTAAAAAAATTCCTTCTTTCTCAGTTCAACCTTCTGTAATTCAAATTAACTCCCCTTTCTCCCCTCAACCTAAACTTTTCAACTACTTTGTTTTCAACAAATTCAGAGAAAGAGGGAAGGATTTTGAAAACTCAAATGCACATTTCAGACATAAAAATATTTATGGAGAGGAGCCAAAATCACACCAGGACATTATAATAGGAAGTGATAGAATTTTATGAATCCAATTACAAATCTCCTAAAAATCTTGAGTTCTGGCAAAAAGGATAGTAGTCTTGATGGGACTAAGTCTCTTGGTAGAGGAAGGTGATGACACGGTCATCGGGTAGGAA
Source organism: Chamaecyparis obtusa (assembly GCA_027943335.1). Classification (NCBI taxonomy): domain Eukaryota; kingdom Viridiplantae; phylum Streptophyta; class Pinopsida; order Cupressales; family Cupressaceae; genus Chamaecyparis; species Chamaecyparis obtusa. Next base: position 2,319,810 of record BSBK01001088.1, on the reverse strand, counting down.
TTAATGAATGTGGTTAAAGCATGCAGAAAGGAATGAATACAATTACAGCCGTATAAAAATTTTTTTATCTAATTTAATACCTATTTAAATATAATAAATGAAATAATTAATGACTTATTGAGTTAAGTGGGGCTTACCTGCCATGATGCATTGTAATTGATTGACGTGACTCCTCTTCATTCATTGCAAAGAGTGATTTTAGAAAAGTGGAATTGGTGATGAATGCATGATGGATGTGGTGGCAGAAGAGGAATGGTACAGGTGGTGGATGTAATGATGGTATGGAGTGTAAATCCTCAAGGATGACCCCTTTATTATGGTTATCTAAGCATTTCTCATGCATCACTTAGGGAATTGAACTAAGATTCAATTCATTCAGCGTTAGGATATACAAACTCCTATTTAACTTGAAACTATTTTAGGAATGCTTCCTTATCAATGGGCTTTAGGTAAGGCTTCAATTGATGCCTATTAACCAATAATTTAAACCTAACATTATCAATTGTGCTCAGCTTAACTATACCATTATCAAATACTTTTTTATTTTCATATGGCCCCAACCATCTGGTCTGAAGTTTCCCTTGATTGTCCTTTTATATTGAATCATATAATAGAGCCTAATATTTCCTATGCAAGTCTACTACTTTTATCAAAATGGCCTCAATATCTCTATTAGTGATCTTTTCTTGGCCATTATCTTGAGGATGATAAGGATTTGACTTCCTATGCCTTATGTTGTACTCATTTACTAAGGTTGTGATAAGAGTGGAAGCAAATTTTGGTCCTTGGTTTGTTACTATTTCTCTAGGAACACCAAACCTGGTAAATATTTCTTCATAAAGGAGCTCTACTACCTTATTATCTCTAGCAAGCTTCATAGGCCTAGCTTCAACCCACTTTGTTACATAATCAGTGCATACAAGAATGTAAGACTTACCCCATTTGAAGGTGAATCAATTGGGCTTACAAATTCCAATCCCCACTTATCAAAGGGTGTAACAATAACTTGTGGAAATAAAGGCATCTCATCTGATCTTGTTGTCATCCCCATCCTATGACATCTATCACACCTCTTGGTGTACTTGGCTATCCTCTCAACAAAAAAATTCCCACCACAAGATTCATCATGACATGCATGCAGTATGTCACGAGTTTCTCCCTCTCTCACACATTTCCTCATTACTTGACATGGCCCTATATAAAACATGCAATCTGTAATCCAAGAGAAGTTAAAGCTTTTCTCAACTAACAATATCTTTTCCTTAGGTGAGAAGTGAGGAGGAGTTCTTCCTGTAGCTAAATTTTTTTCTATGTTTGCATACCATAGATGAATGACTTCAATGGAAAATAAATGTTCATCAAGGAAGGAATATTCTATGAGTGTAGGATCATCTTGCCTCTGAATTCTAGACAAGAAATCAATGACCACATTAGCTTTACCTGGCTTGTCCACAATTGTGATATCAAATTCTTGTAGCAACAACAACCACCTAGCTAGTCTCCTTTTGATTGTACTCTTTTTCATGAGATACCTAATTGTTGCATGATCAGTATGGACAAATATTTGATAACCTGTGATATAATTCTTGAACTTGTTGAGGGCTTAGATAATTGCTAACATTTCCTTTTCTATAACTATGTAGTTAAATTCATCTCCTTGTAAGTTCTTTCTGACATAATAATCACATGCTCTGTTGAACTTCTCTTTTGTCCTATGACAACTCCAATAGCATAATCTAATGCATCTGTGTGACTATGGAAGGTAAATGACCAATCTGGTCCTTTCAAAATAGGTGCTTGTGTGAGGGAGGTTTTAAGATCAAGGAATGTTTCCTCACATTCTTTTGTCTAAGAAAACTATGTATCCTTCTTTAGCAGACTATATAAAGGTCATGTTGTTTGACTAAAATATTTAATAAATCTTTTATAGTAACCAACATGTCCAAGAAAGCTTCTGATCTCTTTTTTCTTGGTAGGAGAGGGTAGACAAAAAATGACTTTAATTTTGGAAGGGTCTACTTGTATTCCTATAGTAGAAATATAGTGACCCAACACTATCCTTCTTGCATCATCATGAATCATTTATACTATTGAGTGATAGATTATGATCTTTACACCTCTGTAGTACCTTCTTCAAATTATCTTTAGCTTCCTCAAATGTTGCACCATAAATAGTAAAATCATCCATATATATTTCCATGGAGTCATATGAGATATCAGAGAAAATACTAATCACATCTCTTTAGAAAGTTGCAAGAGTTTTAAAAAGACCAAAAGGTAAGACTGAATAGGAAAATGTTCTAGGGGCATGTGAAGGTAGTTTTTTCTTGATCCTCTTGAGCAATCTTTATCTGATTATATCCACTGAAACCATCAAGGAAAGATAAATAATTTTTCCCTAATAAGTTATCCAAGACTTGATCAATAACAGGAAGAGAAAAATAATCTTTCTTAGTTGTTGAGTTGAGCTCCATGTAATCCACACATACTCTCCATTTTACCCCTTTCTTCAGAACAATAACCAGTGGAGAAACCCACTGGCTATCTGAGATTGGGTAGATAAAACCAACATTCAACCATTTTTATAATTCCCCTTTAACTATTTATCTTAGGGCTAGATTAATTCTCCTTTGGGGCTGTCTAACTGGTTTAAAATCACTTTTGATGAAAGTTTGGAGTGTACATAGATTTGGATCTAGCTCCTTCATATCACTATAATCCTAGGAAAAATTTTTCTTGTGGGTAGAAAAAATTTGGATAATTGACTCTTGTTGTTCACTGGTAAGCTTGCTATTGATATTCAAGGTTTTTCATATAGCTACCTCCACTTGTGAGGTTAATTCTAGCATAGATACTTCTGAAAAAAAGACATTACTACTTCATGGGGAAATAAGGTGTGCAAATAGTCAGTTGGTGCACGATAATGAGATGAAGTAGATGGGGGAAGAATTGTCTGTAAGGAACATGGAACTTCCTCACAAGTATCCTATACCATAATTGTTTTGAAGGATATTAGATATTATTTCTTCCTCTTCATGTTTTTCAATAAAAGGTTCCCTTTTAATCATCATCATATTTTCCACATAATTCAGTTCTTCTACTTCTTCTCCTAAATCTGGCCAAACTGCTTGTTCAGACTCAAATTGTGGCTAGGTTGGAGCATAAAGGGTGAGAGTTTTGCTACTATATCCATTAGAAATAGTCATGTTACTAGACCTAAACCCTCTGTAAGAATCAACAATATCTAACCAAGCTCTTCCTAGAATTACAAGATATCCTCCTAGTGTTTCTTTTGGAGACAAGACCATAAAATTAACATGACACACATGAATCTAGAGTGACTACTAGGTCTTCTACTACCCCATCAGGCTTGACAGTTGAACTATCAATGAGCTTTAGGACTGTAGGTGTGGTTCTTATGTTTGAAATATTCAGTTGTACTATAATGTCTTTAGTCATGACATTACTAGTTTCACCAAGGTCAACTAAAAGATTTTTAATCTGAACTCCATTAATAATGATTTCCACAATAGGACTGCTAGGGTCTGAATATTTTGGGATGGTAAGATTCCATAGCATAAAGTCGGAGAGTTTTCCTAAGACATGAACAGTTTGAGGGTCCTTCTTTCTCCTACCTGGTTTCGTCAATCATGCTTCCTTAATGGCATTCTTATAGGTAGACACTTCCTTTATTTCTTGAAACAAGGGTATTTTTACACATATGTGCTTTAGTTGTTCTAAACTATCAAAGGTAGTCTCCTCATGTTTTTGAACAACCTCACCTTGTATTCTTTGAGGAAAAGGAGGTGAGATTTTTTTGGACACATTAAGAAAAGATGGATTTTGCATGAAATCTTTAGATAAAATAATGTTACTAATGTCTTCTTTCTCATTCCCCTCAAATGGAATTTTTGTGATTATGAGAGGAGAAGGTGTAGGTAATATTGTTCTTTACCATAGGTTTATATTTCTCAAGTTGATAGCATGAGCAAGTTGTTGTTGAGGATTAGTAGAATAAACTTATTGCTGGCTATTTGGGTTAGGTGTTAGCTGAGCAGGTAGCTAGGTTGGTTTAGGATTTAGGATTTGGTTTGCTATAGGAGGTGGAATAATTGGATATTATTAGGGTTTTTGAAGGAAACCAATAGGTTGATTTGACCATTTCTAGCCTCCCCTCCACTAGTTAGGCTGTTTCCAATTTCCTTGCGGAGGCTACCATTGATTTTGGGGCTACTGCAACTGATTTTGCTGAGGTGGATGCCATCAGTTTTGCTGAGTGTTTGGTGAAGGATTGTTCCAATTTAGAGGATAGTTGTTCTTCCATTGATTATTATATCAATCAAAATTTTACAAAGGATCCAGAGGCATACCTTTTCATGGGGCCCAAGGCCTGCATTGAGCAACAAAGAACACTTCTTCATCCCCTTCTATTGCTTTGAACTTAGTGGGAAGATGTTGTACCTCCAAATTAGCCACCGTCTTGCATCTACAATCCTTCTTCTTTTGTTTGCAGTGAGGGAAATATTCATCTAGCAGTGCCTCTGCTTCATCTTATTTCCTCTTGACTTGCATAGTGTCCAACTGAGTAGCTACTAAATTGATGATATCTTTCTTAAAATTAGATGAGATTATAAATCTTCCCCTTAGAAATGCCCAAGACATTTCCTTTTGTAACAGAGGATCTAAACCCCCTTCCTTTCTTCATAGTTTCTCTAGAGTTGTTGAGATAGATCTTCTTAATATCATCCCAATTTCTTTGGGTGATATCCCCTCCGACCATGAGGTCAAGTTCCTCCATGCAAGTATCATTAACTCCCCTTAAAAAGAGAATCTTTTGAGACTCTTCATTCAGCTATTGCTGAGTGTTTTTATGCACACTAAACAAAAACCTTGGCACACAGTCTTTCAAAGTTTCATACTATTTTATGACATCTTGAAAATGTCATCTCCTCTCATATCATTCCCCCTACAATATTATTTACACTTTCCCAAGAACATATTCTTCATTTCCTCCCAAGTGATTGTTACATTTACACCTAATCCCATGAACCATCTTAAGGCAGACTCCTTCATAGTAGAGGGAAACAAGTTCAGCTTGTGTACATTAGTGGTGTAGTCATAACTCCTACAAAGGATGTCAAACTCAAACAAGAAGGTATTGGGGTCTTCTGTAATAAGTACATAGAACTTTGGGAGTAATGATGCAAGGATATTCTTGATGTTACTATTTCCATGTAGGTCAGGAATTGGGGATGGAAAGGGAAAACAAGGTCTTTCCATCATTGGTGGTCCTTATGGGATACCTCTTGGCTAATAAACTACAAGGGAAAGCTAATTATTATATGGGTCATGGCTGTTGAAAGCTTGCATATTATTCAAATGTTGAATGAGGGGATTAAGGTCATTTGGCTCATCAGATAGATTCAAATTTATCTTCGAGGAAGAAGATGAAGTAACCAAATCCTAACTAGCATCTGCATATGGTTCTTCTTCTTGGAAAATTTTTGGTCCAATTTCTTGTATATCTATTCTTCTAGGAAGGAATCTTTCGAATTGGTCTCTTCTTCTATGCATACAACAAAAAGTAAATCTAAAGTATGGAAAATACTGACATACTAAATTTTAAGCTAAATGTTGGAATAAAATTCAAACTCCTACTACCATGCCTGCGATAGGTTCTTAGTTTGACACCATCCCCGACAAAGGTGCCAAAAATGTAGTGTCCTTAATTAGGTTGATAACTAGGAACATATATATTCCTCTACTCAGGGATCAAATATCACAATTGAAAGTCATAATCTTGTTAAGGACATCATTTGATTCTCAACCTAGGGATGTTAGACTTGAAATGGGTTTGCAAAGTATATGCACTAACTACCTATTTCAGACACATGTTCCTACCTAGAAATACCATGCTGGAATTGAAACTACTAGAAATGAACTTTAGCTAACAACTTCTCAAAATGATAACTAAACTCAATCTTGAGGACAAGAACTACTCTGTCCCTAGTGGCTGTAGGAACAATTGATAGCTCTGTAATTATGCCAACTACATGAATAGTCACACTAAAGTTATAGGAAAACAAAGTACAACTATTCTAATTGAAAAAATGGAAAATATATACAACTTCCCTAAGTTTCCCCCCTTAGGTAATGTCTTAAGTACACAACATATTAAGCTACAAACTCCATAAACTGCTTCTTATTGAAAAAATAGAAATTACATTGCTTACAACTTGCAACTATATTATTTGCAACTGAAAGCTAATAAAATAGTGATCTTATCTGTTTCTCTCTGAAGCAGATATTTATTTAAAATTGAACCCTAACAACTAAATAGCCTTTCCCCAAAAAATGGGAAACCTTTATTACAACTTGACCTTTACATTGAAGAAGTGGATGTTGGAAATCTAATATGGGAAGTGAGATATTGAGAGGGTGGGGGGTGGGGTGGGGGGGTGATTCAGATATCTTTAATTGTTCACTTCTTTTCAAAAATTTCACATGCATATCATAAACATGAATTTCAATACTGAAATAGATCTAACATTCTAACTTCAACCATCAAATGAAACACATAACACATGAATTTTGGTTACCTAGAAACCCTTGAAAGGTAAAACTAGGGTGGGGATGACACCCACAAATATTCACTACTGCAACATAAAGTTTTCCTATTAGGGATACAATGTTTGATCACTTCAAATGATCTACCCTGTGAGGGATTTTCCCTGTTAAGAGCTTACAGACTTATACAATCTACCTTGATTAAAGGATTTGAAACTTACATCTAAGTAAGAACTTAGTAAAGAGATTTATGAAATCCTATTAGTACTAATATGTTAAGACATTTACCCTGATTCACCTGCTAAAATGTATCATTACCTGATCCTTCAGTTTTCACTGAAAAATGTTGATAACACATCTCCTCTTTCCACTAGTTATCTGATCTCAAAATCAAATGTATCTTTGTTTTGTCCTTCACTGCTTTTCTCGGTCACTCTAACTAATCTCCGCCTATATCAAAACACTTCTCTTTTCTGCGTACATGAGATCTCCTTCATTACATCCATCCATATATACATCATTTTAGGGTTTAGATCTCAGCTTATATAAACATCTAATCAACCTCCTAGATCAAGATCAATGATCTAGATTCTCTACTTATGCCGCTTAAGAATTCCCTTTTTATGATTGGTTACATGGCTTACATAGGGATTAATGATTAAAAATACAAGGCATAATCAACTCCTTGATTCCCACAACAAACATTAAATCTTTCATAGAAGTCGGCCAAAATGGTTTAACTTGGTGTTTGTGCCATACAAAACACATATGTCAAAACTGGCTTTCTTGGCATATGAAGTCTCTAATGCTTAGCATTTACCATTCTTCATATAATGGTGCTCGATATTGACTCTTCTATACAACTTGACATAAACTGCCCAATGACTACTGAAGTACTCGGTGACCTCTTACTTGCTTAACAGTAACTACTACTCGGTAACTATACAAGTTTAATCATGACTCGACCTTTACAAGATGGCTCAGTTGCAATTATGACTGACCAACATTTCCTAGAAAATGACTAAGTGCTAGACACTAATAGACAACAAAACTTAGGGATCAACAATGAAAACAAGAATGTGAACTGAGTCAAACCATTTTGAAATAATTAAGGCACCACTATCCTAGATTTGTGTATCATTAAGGAATTTTCTATTGGATTCTTGGAATGTTCCCTTGGATGGTAGATAAATCTTAAGTTGTCTCCTTATTTCTATATTGTTTACTGTATATACATTACTCACTTTATTTCTTATGTCATTCCCCCTTATTTTTGTCACTTAAAGTTGTTTGGTTGTAGGAGTGAGAAAATATTTATCCAAAAATGGTTTGTGGAGATTCATTACCATTGCTAAGGCATTGCCCCATCCTGACCTTACAGACTCCAAAACCTGTATCTTTATTTCTAGCTGAGCAACTAGATCAACTAAACTCTTGGCAATAGAGAGATGAGGATCTCTCTGTGCTAACTCCTTTGCCAGTGCTAATTCTTTCTGCATAACCTCTATATGAGGTGTTAACATAGTCTATATGGAGATTAGTTTGGCTCTTATTCTCCCATCATTGGCCATCAACTTAGCTAATCTCCCTTGTGCATGAAGTAACCTTGTGAAATGGATAGAGCTGGAGCTTGCAACCATGCTCAGTGAATGACCAGTAGACTTCAAGTCTAGTTGCAATTTATCAATTAATTATTGATTATCCTTAGTGAAAATTTCTACATTACATATCTTCTTGTACAGAGAATGAACATTTTTCACAACCTCTTCTAAATTAGTCACTAAGGCAGAAAGTTCTACCTATTTTACTGCTATCTCGATTGAGACCTTTTCAAGTACCTTTGTCTCAAACTTTCTTTTGGACCACTGTATAAGCTTCTCATTGGCTTCACTTTCATCACTATTCACCTTCTTAACAATTTGAACTAGTTGTTCCAAAATAGGTGAGGTTTCATTAACATCATCTATTTCAAAGGCTTCTATGAATATACCTTTGATTTCATGTAGTACTTGTTTCTGTTGATGCTCTCTTCTTAATTCTTCTTTCTTGATTTTCTTCTTCAAAATATGTTGCAAAATTTATGTCTATTCATATGTCAAGTTATCAGTGTCCCACTTCAGAATCACTATAATTTCATCAAGTGTTACCTGAGTGGCAGGAGTCTTCTCCTTTTACTCATGCACTTTCTTCTTTGGGGTATTGCCACTCGGCATCTATACTAAGGCTTGAATAACCTCTTGTTCCTTGGGCTCTGGATGCTCCATATTCTTCTTCTCTTCCTCTATATGAGGTCCTATGACCACTATTGAAGATTTGTCTTCTTGATCTTTTAAGTTCTCCTCTTCTTGTCCTTTGTTACCTTCCTTGGAAGGTGCACTATCTATTTTTATTGTCGACTTGTCATGTTTCTCAGCACTGGTACTTTGTCAGACTGTTGGTTCAACTATGACTGTATGAGAGCTTGTAGGTGCAGTGTCCAAAGTTGATGTACCCTCAATCCTTAGATAGTCATGTACTTGAATTAAAATGGGGTTGGTACTTGGTAGAAAAGGATCTGAGGCTACCTCGACAAGTATTTGGCTTTTTATTTCTTCCTTAGTCAATGTGTTTTTATTTACTTGTGTATCCTTAGGGATATCCTCAATAGTGATCACATCCTATGATGCAATCACTTCTACCTTCCATCCTTCTTCTTCCTCTAGATTCTGAGGCTCATTAATGTCTCCTTTTTTATCCATTTCTACCTGGCTGGATGTACCTTCTCCTTGTTGTGCACTCTTATCAATTAATAACCCAAAAATGATTTTCCAAAACCTTTTTATTTGCTCAACAACTTCTTCAACCTTGTGTTTCAAAATGGAATAGGCCCTAAGCTTAGGTACAAGCCTATTTATGTATTGCTCCATATAGGCCTTTATTTGCTGTGGTGATAAATCAGGCATGAACTGAGCTAATGTACTTTCCCTTATCTTATTTTCTATCATGATGACATACTACCATTTTTTATCACTTCTGTTATAAATTTATTCAGGAATGAGATTCCCAATTTGTAGAGGTGTCATCTTAAAGGTGCATAGCATTTATAGCATAGCCTCTTCAACTTTCTCTTTGTCATTGTTACTCAATTTTTCAAATTTGATAAGTTTGAAACCTGCTAATTCAATATTTCTTTTGATATTGTGGCATATTTCATCCACAATCATTAGACGTCTACGTGATGCCACTTTCATCTTTTTATTATCATCTGTGTCTGTCTTTTCTTCTTCATCATCATCCTTCTCCAAGACTAACTTCCTTAATTTCTTCCTGGGATGACTTGACACAACTTTGGTTTGAACTTGTTTTCTTTTACCTGACCCTTCCCCTTCTGCTTTCTTTTCTGGTGTTTTTCTTTGGGGCTCGGTAGCTATGGTAGTAGAAGATGCCTTGGTCCTCGGTCTAAGTGCTACAAGAGGAGTGAAATTTTATTTCTACAATTTCCTTTTACTAGGCTCAACAACTGATACCTCATTTCCCTTCTTTTGAATTTCAGTTTCCTCCTCATCACTTCCTTCAGACTCACTAGATTTATCTTCTCCCAGACCTTGTGTTATTTCAAGAGGTGCATTTTCCTCTTCACCTTCTCCTAGCATCTTTTCTAGGTTCTTGACTAATTTCTTTCTCTTCCTCTCAAGGGATGCAAACTTTAACCCCATAGTTATTTTAAACTTAGCTTCTTCATATTTTCCAAAAGGTTTAGCTTTCCTGTCAATCTCCTCTTCTAGTAAAGAGGTTACTGCTGATGAAGTCTCATCTACATTCACCTCATAAGGTAATGGCCTTATTCATGCTACTCTAGGAATAACAAACTGAAGTACATAAGTGTGGTCGGTATCCACTAGAAAGCATATGTCATTGTATTGCTTATCTACTACTGATATGAGAATTCTACTTCTTTTTTCTCATCTTTTTCTTGAATTCCACAAAGTAGCTTTCCATAATACTATCAAAATTATATCCTAACTGATGAATAAACTCATTTATCTGCTAGGTTATAGGTTGATCCTTACTCCATACAACATATCCTATGGTAGGAAAACTATTTTGGACATAGAAGAATAAATAAATGATCAGGGAACTAAACTTACACATAGAATTCTTGGCCTTCTTGATTGAAGTTAGGTTCTCGGCAAGCTAGGTCAACTGCATCTCAGTAAGATCATAAGTATGATCTTTATTTACCATCTTCCATGCTTGATCAACTGCAATGTAGGGAACACTATCTAACTTGCTTGACTAATAAAATTTGTGAGCAATCACTCTCACTACAAAATCTATCTCCGGATCTGTGATCGTGGAGACTGTCATTCCTATTTTATTCCATACTACTTGTGTGTTTGTTTGAATTATCTCTTTACTCTAGCATCTCATTTTTTTCTTCCCGGTAAGACTAGGATAGATGGTGACTCGATGAATCATATCCTTGGTGATCTTGACCAGCCCATTCTCCAACCATAATTTTATGTCATGAACTCTACTCAAGATGATTTTAATCCATTCAACCTTTAAATTATGTGGGAAATCTAAGGTATGCACTAACCCTTTCTTGATGACTTGTTGATGTTCTTCCTTCAACACTTTGTTCAAACATAGATTTTTGTATGCCTCCCTCGACTCATAATCACCAATCTCTCCAATTTTGCACATGTAACATGCACGCACATCATGTATCATCAAAACCCTTGGTGGAATCGATGAGAGGGATCCCGTGAGATCTCCCTTCACCGCACTTTCTAGAATGACTTGAAATTTAGGCGGCTTACATGCATCACTCCTCACAAGTTGAAAATTGAAAACTTCTTTTCCTTGTTTCTTAGCTACCGTTGACGAAGTAGATGCCATATCTCTAAATTTAGGGTTCAAATTACAAGTTCAAGTTACTCGGTAATACCTTGTTTCAACAGTCCTTCATGATGTTTTCCGCTGGCACACTACAAAGATCTTCACAAACTTAACTTAGCACAAATATATATTCTTAGTCACTTAAAATTGCTCTAAAGATTCACAAATCATTGGGTGAAATGAGAAGGAACGGTAATTTTTCATTTTATAGAGTCAAACAATAACTTTTAAGGCTTCATTAAATGATCTGTACACTTTGTAGATGAATACAACTGTCTTGGCCTTCATACGACAACATGGTTATCATGTACTCATACTTTGTTGAAACCATGACTCGGTCAATACTACCATTTAGTTTTGCTTGATACATATGACATCTCAGCTATTATAGGAGCTTGACGCACACTGAGTGACTTGGTCACTATGGATTTGAATACTGATGCTCGACATCAAATATGCAATATAACTCTTTTCTTAAATCTATTCTAATGCATCTCAATTCATGCAAATATGGACTTTAACATATCAATGTCAGGAGCTAGTGTAAAATATAAAACTAGAAAATTCAGTTCCTTACATACCTTCTTTGCTTAGTTTGAAGTAGTGTGATCACGTGATCCATTGGATTGGGTGACCTTAGGTTCATTGACTCCACTATTTCTTTCTTCCTCTTTCTTCTTCCATGTCTTGTTCATCTGAATCCTTATATGGTCAATAGTTTCTTTATTTATGAATTGTTCATTGCTCGGTGCACGTGCTCTATAGTCTCTTTTTATGTGACCAATCTTGTGGCATTTGTAATAGACCAAGTTTCCACTCATCTGACTCTTGAATTTACCTCTAAAATGTGTCTTTACACATTTTTCTCTAATATGACCATATTCTCCACAATAATGACAACTATACCATGTATTGTAATCCCAATTGAATGTGTTACCTTTCCTAGGTTCTTTATTCTGCTTATTAGATGCCCATTTAGCATTGGATCTACATTCTTGTGCTTTATGACCATATTTATGATAGTTAAAATAATGTCCTTGAAATCTAGGTGTAGTGGGTGCCTTAATAACCTTTGTCCTGCATTGATGTGCCTGATGTCCATGCTTCTTACAATTAAAACAATTTCTATTGAATTTAGGTTTAGGATTGGACTTACCATTCTTGCTTCTGCAAATGTTTGTTGTGTGTCCTGACTTTCTACAATGATGACATGTAGGTTTGTTATTTTTTGACTTTGCATTCCTCTATTCTCGATTCTTTAATGATTCTCCTTCTTCACTAGATGATAGGTCCTCATCATGTCCAAGTCCAGAAGTGTCACCATATCTTCTTGGTGATCTCAATAGTTCTTCAAAGTATTTCACAGCTTTATTTGGTTTGTTCATCCTTTCATTGAATTCCTTTTCAAATCTTATATCATTCTTCAGTTGACTATTCTCTGATCTCAAATTTGTGATTTCCATATCCTTTCTACTCAACTCTTGATTGTCAAGTAGCAATTGATTTACCATGTCCAATTGATTATTTGTCAACATCTGCATGTCCTTTCATCAAGTTTTATAAACATTTGTCTTTTATCTTTTTTTGCCATTGTCTTGTCTTCTTTAGCTTTCTTTTTTTGTTCAATTACTTCACATAGTCTCATTGATTGAATTTCTTGTTCTCTCTTTAGACATAAAATCTTCATTTACTGAATTATTTCTTTCCAAAAAATCTTCTATTGCTACATAACTTTCAGTAGAGTTTCCATTGTCAATTAGAATTTTAGTGTCTTCTTCTTGATATTGTGTATCATTCTGTTGAATTACCAATTATTCCCTTCTGTTTAAGGATTTCTTCAAGTCTCCTCTGGTTGCTTCAAGCTAGTGTAATGCAAGATGAATGCCAAGCTTATGATTCTCTATGGTCTTTTCCAACTTATAGACCTCCATCTCCAAGACCTTAACTCTCAAGTGATTAGACTCATTTTAAGAGACCAAATCTTTGATACCAATTGTTGGAAATCTAATATGGGAAATGAGATACTGAGGGGGCGGGGGGGGGGGGTGTTGAATCATATATCTTTAATTATTCACTTCTTTTCAAAAATTTCACATGCATATCATAAACATGAATTTCAATACTGAAATAGATCTAACAAACTAACTTCACCCATCAAATGAAACACATAACACACAAATTTTGGTTACCCAGAAACCCTTGAAAGGTAAAATTGGGGTGGGGATGACACCCACAAATATTCACTATTGCAGTATAAAGTTTTCCTGTTAGGGCTACAATGTTTGATCACTTTAGATGATCTACCCCATGAGGGGTCTACCCTATTAAGAGCTTACAGACTTATACAATCTACCTTGATTAAAGGATTTGAAACTTACAACTAAGTAAGCACTTGGTTAAGAGATTTATGAAAGCCTGTTAGGAATACTCTAATAAGAGATTTACCTTGATTCACCTGCTAAAATGTATTAGTACATGATCCTTTAGTTTGCACTAAAAATGCTAATAACAAATCTCCTCTTTCCACTACTTATCTGATCTCAAAATCAAATGTATCTATGTTCTATCCTTCACTGCTTTTCTCAGTCACTCTAACTGATCTCTGCCTATATCAAAACACTTCTCTTTTTTTATTACATGAGATCTCCTTCATTACATCCATCCATACATACATCATTTTAGGGTTTAGATCTCATTTTATATAAACATCTAATCAACTTCCTAGATCAAGATCAATGATCTAGATTCTCAACTTATGTCGCTTAAGCATTCCCTTTTTATGATAGATTACATGGCTTACATAGGGATTAATGATTAGAAATACAAGGCATAATCAACTCCTTGATTCCATCAAAAAACATTAAATCTTGCATATAAGTTGGCCAAAATGGTTTACCTTAGTGTTTGTGCCATAACAAACACATATGTCAAACTTGGCTTGCTCAACATATGATGTCTTTGATGCTCGACATTTACTATTCTTCATATACTAGTGCTCAACACTGACTCTTCTATACAACTCGACAGAAAATTCTCAATGACTACTGAAGTACTTGAAAATAACTACTGCTTGGTAACTATATAAGTTTATTCATGACTCAGCCTTTACAAGATGGCTCGGTCGCAATGATGACTGACCAACATTGCCTAGAAAATGACTAAGTGCTAGACACTAATATACAATAAAAATTAGGGATCAATAGTGGACACAAGAATGCGAACTGAGTCAAATCATTTTGAAAGAATTAAGGCACCACTATCCTAGATTTGTGTGTCATTAAGGCATTTTCTATTGGATTCTTGGAATGCTCCCTTGGATAGTAGATAACTCTTAAGTTGTCTCCTCGTTTCCTGTTGTTGAACCTATCTTCTTAGAATTAGTGTTTCAGCTATCTAGTGGAGGCTAAATCTTCTCCTTAAGACTTGGTACCCACAATATCTAAGAGCTATACCTATGACAAAGGATCAACTCAACATGTCTAACTCATTAAATGATCCATTTATTCAATTATTACATTTATTAGGTATTAACTTTGAATAAATAATATTTCACATATGGTTGTACAAAGGTGAACAGTAGTGGCTACAGGAAAGGAATTGTATCTCATAGAGTCATAAGGCACACATCTTTCATCAAAGTAATAAAACATCAAGCAATAACCATGAAAATTCTATCAAAGACTTGTCATAATAAGTTTGTTATTGTTGGTGTAATTAAATATTACTAATTACACTTTACTTAAGTTTACTTAGGATAATGCATTTGCATATTAGTTGTCATTGAGATAGCTAGGAGTTTGCATTTCATTTTCACACATGGTTAGGAGAATTTCCACTTTACATGGTGATAGTTGTCATCTCATACCTCTTTGTGTGTGAGATCCACCTTTAGTGGTCTTATCACATTATAATCCTCTCATTGTTGCACATGTTTCACATACTTTGATGTACAATGGAGGATGATCCACCTTTGGTGGACATGTGATTCCACCTAGTGTGGTTGATAGCCTATCATCTCCTTATAATGTAAACTTATCACATTGCCTATATATTCAGGAACTCCTACTTTGTATTTATCCATTAAGTATTCTATTTGATTATTGACCATTATTGAATTATTCATTTGATCATATCATCTTGTCTCTCTTGTGCTATCTCTTGAGCTTCTAGATCTGGCATTTTATTCTTTGCCTTAGGCAAATTCTTACATGGTATTAGAGCCATAGAAGATCTCATTGCATAGCCATTGGAGGACTCTTTACTTCAACTTTTGGAGGGTCATGATTCAGATCCAAAGGAGAAGCAACTTGTGGGAGCATCTAGAGAAAGATTCGACCTCACCATTGCATCCAGGTGGCTGTTTCTATAAATTTTGACTATAAACTTGCCTACCTTGGGAAAAAGTCAAATTTGAGGCAAATTATTTTTGCAAATCGGACTTGTGCAGTCTGATCTATGGTATGGTACAAATTTTCAAAAAAAATTTTAAAAAAATTTGATTTTTTTTCGACTTTGGGCAATTTTTGTATTTTCTGCAAAATTTTGGGGTTGTTTCAAGGTCCCCACCCCTATTTGTTGATCAGATTTACAAGTTTTGTTAGGCATCTAGTTCTATAGTACAACTTCATTCAGATTAGATCTGTACTACAATGTCAGACACTGGTCATTCAGATCAAATCTGTATGACAATTTCAGACACTGACCTAATCCCTAGATCTCTGCGAGCTTATTTGATATATAATCGAAGATCTTTTCATTTAATAGTCAGTTGTTTACTCATCCTACCAATGTGGGACTAATTAGCCAAAGATTTTCAAAACTTTTGTTCATACTACACCACTAGGACCTGACCTGAAAAAATGAGTCGGGAACCAAGCCCGACCTTAGTTTGTGCCGAGCCAAATTGTAGTCACGACATGAGCTAAGTAGAAATCTGCAGGCCACTGGACTCAAATCGACGACCCGAACCAAAGGAGATCTGACATGAGCCCAATCTAAATGACTTGCATTAGGCAGCCAAGTATCTCACATCAAGCGTCCGAGTAGAACCATCGAGCACGTTTGATTATTGATCACGTGCTCGGGTTGCTAAACAACCTTGACATCCCCAACATGGGCAATGTGGGATTATTTCCACACCCTCGCCTAGCTTGCCTAAACCAGACTTGAGCATGGCTAGACCGACCCCATGCCAGCTCAGCTCGTCTGAGTTTGATTTAGTTGTGCGATCAGCTTTTCTTCATAGTCAATCCTAGAACCCAATAGAAATTAGCCACGTGAACCACATGAAGGCCAACTGAAATCCGACAAGTGGCAGCACATGGTAAATGTAATTTTTTTGCATTTTTAGAGCTTTTTCACTATGTAAAAATTGACACCTGTTTGGACGTCACGGGGGGAATTTTTTGTTTTGATGATTGTCTAGCTGTCAAATTTAAGCTCATGTCTGCATCATCTTTTTATGAAGTTAAAATTGACGACCATTTGATCGTCATTCCTGGGTGATTTTTCACTGCAGTGATGGTAGTTTGACCATCAAATTTAATATAGTGGTTTTCTAATTTCATCAAGTTTGATAAATTTGTAGCCCTCACCATTTTCATTTTTTATTTTGTAGTCAGACTTTGGGAGGCCATAACTTGGTCATTCAAACTCCAAATCAAGTACAATTATTTTTTTTGGCTAGAATTTCCTAAATTTTCTAGTAGTGTTGTTATTTTCTGATTTTGGTGCACGAATTTGACAGAAACTGCAGATTTTTGTGATTGTACCTATTTCATCCCTATTTTTGCAACTTCAAAGGCTTCGTTCAGGGTCATACAGGCACATTTTTAGATGCCACTTTTTTTGAAAGTGTATAATTTTTTTAGTACTTTCCAGATTTGCTATCAGTTTGTAGCCTTATTTGGGAAAAAAATCACTTTCAGATCTAGGTTCTTTTAGGCCTTGTATGATCATTGTAATTCTTAGGATTTGATTTGATTCTAAATAATATTGATTTGAGTCTTATTTGGCCTCATTAAGGTGGTTGTAAACAACAAAATTAGAAGTCCACTTTGGCCCATTTTGGCAAGTGGCAATTGTCCACGCACTACATATAAAGTGCCAAAAGCATCATTTTTTTATTTTTTTTTTGGGGGGGGAGGAGGTTCTTTGATTGAGTAAATTTTTGGGGGTGTCTTTTGTTCTTGTGTGTGTGTGTGTGTCTCTCTCTCTCTCTCTCTCTCTCTCTCTCTCTCTCTCTCTCTCTCTCTTGTTGTCTTTCAATTTTGCATCATGGGTTCACCTAAATGTCTATTTTTAACTTCACACAACTATGCTACATGGAAAGATAAAGTATGTAGTAAACTAATAGAAAAAGGGTTTAAATATTTATGTAAATCGTAAAATTAAAGAACCTATTGATCCTAATGTGGATGATAATGCAAAACATGATTGGTAAATCAAAGACAATATGGCTTTAGGAATTATAAAGCGTTGGATTCATGAAGATGTCTTTTTCCAAATTTCTAGCTTTAAGGATTCCAAGGGTGCTTGGGACAAACTTGAAGACTTGTATGGTAAGGTGGATGAGGAAAAGTGGCGTAAGGGCTAGATAAAAGGGGCCAAATGATGGCGCACCCTATAGATCCAACCCTGCTCAACAACTCATGGAAGCAACAACAACATACAGTGAGAGAGAGAAAGCAAGATCATTCATATATTAACTTCATTCAAATTGATTCATACATGTTGGGCTGTAAGGCCTTCCTAGTTAGGGCTAGATATTACAATGAATTACAAAAGTCCTCAAACATGCGAGGATCTGCCAACAATCTCTATCCTACTATCTTTTGTCTTCTACCAAAAACTTCGTAAACTCTAACCAAACAACTATACTTATACAAGAGGCTACCGAACTAAGTCGACCTTTAGATCCACAATCAACAGAAGGAATGGTCAGATCTAGGACCACATGCTTCCCAATGATTGATTACAACATTAAATCTGTGACCCATAATCAATGCACAAGTCGGCCTCAACAGAAACTCAAAATAAACTACTCGGTAAGCAAGGATGATCGAGCAATAGACAAGCATTGTCGAGTGCTAGTGAAATAACCAACCTCCTAAGAGATAACCAACCATACTCAGTAACCAAAGGGAACCGACCAACTCGGTCAAAGCAGGAACTGAGCAACACAGACAAACTTCAAATCTTTTTGGTGATACAAGATTGCCAAGGACCCGAGATGCTCCTGCATCAGACACCTGGGGTTATTTAGAAATGATTCTCTGAATCATTCAGTAGGTATGGTCTGAGCTACATCCAACTCAGACTATGAAATCCATGAACTATCTTCAATTGGTCTATTCTTCCACTTTACCAAATATTCCATATACTGTTTACCTCTTATACTCTTGCCAATTCTTTGTTCTAAAATCTATTCAACTTCTTCATTCTATTTCTTAGGATATTCCATCGGTAATTTCATGTCTTCATCAGGTTCATGATACTCATACAAATCGGCAATGTTGAAAATCAGTGATATGTCCATGTCATCAGGTAACTCAATCTCATATGCATTTCCACTATCAAATTTCTTCAAAATCTTGCAGGGTCCAAACTTCTTCATCTTTAGCTTCCCATATGTTCCAATAGGAAATCAACCTTTCTTCAAATGAACCATCACTTCATCACCAACATCAAAATTTTTATATCTCCTTGATCTATCAGCTCTGTCTTTGTACTTCTGATTACTCTCTTCCAGCTTGATTTTCACATCTTCATGTAATGTCTTCATGTACTTTAGTAAATTTCACTCCTTCAGCACTTCTTTTACTTTCATCAGTAATGTCTCTCAAATCAGATATACCTCTCTGTTGTATGCCATTCACAATCTCAAATGGTGTTTTTCCAGTACTCCTATTTAGTGAATTATTGTATGCAAACTCTGCTTGTGCAAACATAGAATCCCAATTACTAGGTGTGTCTCCAACTAAACATCTCAAAAGATTTCCCAAACTTCTATTTACAACTTTTGTCTGTCCATCGGTTTGTGGGTGAAATGTAGAACTATATTTCAACTCAGTGCCAAACTTTCTCCAAAGAGTCTTCCAAAAGTACCCAACAAATTTACTATCTTGGTCAGAGATAATACTCCTTAGTAATCCATGCAATCTAACAATTTCCTTAAAGAAAAGATCTACTACATGTACTACATCTGATGTCTTTCTACAAGGTATAAAATGTGTCATCTTTGAAAATCTATCTACCACAACAAATATAGAATCATTACCTCTTACTGTCTTTGGTAAGCCAAGAACAAAATCAAAGTTGATGTCAGTCCAAGGTGTCTTAGGTACAACAATCGGTGTATACAATCCAGTATTCTGACTTACTCCTTTTGCAACTTGACAAATTCCACAACTTTTCACAAATTTTTTAACATCTTTATACAATTGCGGCCAAAAGTATTTCTCCTTAAGAAAACTTAATGTCTTATCAATACCAAAATGTCCAGCCAAACCACTACTATGTTTCTCCTTCATCAAATTAGTTCTCATTTGTCCTCTCGATATACACAACTGAATACCTTTGAACAACATACCTTCCTGAATGAAATATTCTTCACATTTTGTACTCGGTTGATCTTGAATAGGTGCTCTACACTTTCTCCACGGCTCAGAAAAATCAAGATCAGTTTCATACAAATCTCTCATCTCATCAAAACCAAGAACTTTAGTTTTCATCTCGGTCATCAAAGATCTTCTTCTACTCAATGCATCAACAACTTGGTTAGTGACTCCACTTTTATTCTTTATCACAAATGTATAACTCTGCAAGTACTCAAGTAACTCAACCCATTTCATATGTCTTTGATTCAACTTATTCTAACTACCTAAGTATTGTAAATCCTTATGATCAGTATACAACACAAATTTACTTGGTATCAAATAATGTCTCCATTTCTTCAGTTCTTGAACAATAGCATAGAATTCTTGATCATACATAGAATATTTCCTTCTAGCATCATTCAACTTTTCACTAAAGAAAGCAATAGGTTTACCTTCTTGACTCAACACAGCTCCAATTAGACTTCCACTTGCATCACATTCCACTTGAAATACATTATTGAAATTAGGCAATGCCA
This sequence comes from Chamaecyparis obtusa, assembly GCA_027943335.1. Classification (NCBI taxonomy): domain Eukaryota; kingdom Viridiplantae; phylum Streptophyta; class Pinopsida; order Cupressales; family Cupressaceae; genus Chamaecyparis; species Chamaecyparis obtusa. Next base: position 2,299,229 of record BSBK01001088.1, on the reverse strand, counting down.
AAATAGGCAATTCAACAACCTTCTGCTTCAGAGTCTCAAAAAATTTATCAGCTCCATGTGTCAATTTGAATTCTCTTTTATCTCCTCTCATAGTTTCAGTCATAGCATTACAAATAGAACTGAAATTCCTTATGAACTTCTAGTAAAAACTTGCCAAACCATGAAATGATCTTACGTCACTAGCATTCACAGGTGTAGGCCAATTTAGAATAGCTTCAACCTTTTTTGGATCCATCTTCAAACCATCTGCTGAAATTACAAAACCCAAATACACAATCTCCTCTTTCATGAATGAACACTTTTTCAGATTTATCAACAACTTTTCTTCTTTCAATCTCTGCAAAACTTGTCTAACATGCAACAAATGTTCTTCTCTGGTCTTACTGAATATCAAAATACCATCAAGATATACAATCACAATATTACCCAAGAATTTCTTCAAAACTTCATTCATCAGCCTCATAAAAGTACTCGGTGCATTAGTTAAACCAAAAGGCATAACCAACCACTCATACAAACCTTCTTTTATTTTGAAAGCAGTCTTCCATTCATCACCTTCTCTGATTTTGATCTGATGATACCCACTTTTCAAATCAATCTTTGTGAAATACTTTGCTCCAGTTAAACTGTCAATTATGTCATCCATTCTCGGTATAGGGAACCTATACTTAACTGTTATCTTATTGATTACTCTGGAATCCATACACATTCACCATTCTCCATTCTTCTTAGGTGCCAATACCGCAGGTACTACACAAGGACTCAAAATTTCTCTGATCAAACCTTTATCTAGCAACTCTTGAATCTATCGGTTCAATTCCTAATTCTCAGTAGGTGTCAACTGATGAGGTGCCTTATTCGGTAAACTAGCTCCAGGGATTAGATCCATGTAATGATCAATGCTTCTCTTCGGTGGCAAACCATCAAGTACATTATCAGAAATGATATCACTGTACTCAGTGAGTAACTTATCAATCTCCTCAGGGACATTATCCTCTATTTTCTTACTCGATTTGTTAGGCATCACAGCAAAACATACATCATTCTTCTTCAAATCCTTAACAAATTTTCTTCCTTCCATCAAACAAACTTTTACAGATGTGCAAACATTACTAACAGGTTCTTCCATCAAAGGTAAAAAGATTTGTTTTCTTCCATCAGCCACAATTATATACTTATGCAATCTCCCATTATATATAGCATGTCTATCATATTTCCAAGGTCTACCCAACAAAATATGACAATAATCAATAGGCATGATATCACATAACACCTTATCATAGTACTTTCCAATCTTCAGATTCACATAACATTGTTCACTTACCAAGAGTATATGCTCATCCTTGATCCATGAAATCTGATAGGGCTTTGGATGTTCCAACCTTTCCAACTGCAACTTTGTGACCATCTCTTCAGATGCCAGATTGTCTAAGCTACCACTGTCAATGCTTACCTTCTAAACTTTGTCAGAAACTCTACATCTGGTATTGAACAAACTTTTCCTTACTAGATCTTCCTTTTTACTTTCATTCCACAGTGTTCTCCTTACCATCAAGTTATTTTCCTTCTCTGGTTCATTCAGTGATTCTTCTTGCACCAAAGCATTTCTACCACTAGCCTTTTTACTAGCATGTGTACATTCAAAAGATCTATGTCCTTCTCCACAATAATAACAAGTTCCTCAAAAATTACCTCTGCTATAACCACCTCGGTAGTTATTGCCTCTACCTCTAGATGAACTTTCACCTTTCCACTTGGTCTTTCCTTTGTCTAGATTTGTCTTTTCAGGTTCAAATCTAATATTTTCACCATAGGATCTACCTCTTCCTCTAGGGAATCTACCACCTCGGCCTCTTTGTCTCTATTCATGTCTCTTGTTCAATTTCTCCTCAGCTTTCAATGTAAATTGATAAGCCTCTTCAATGTTCTCCAACTTGACCAAATTGATTTCCTCTTGGATGGAAACTCTCAAACCATTCAGGTATCTAGCAATTCTTTCCATATCATCCTCATTAATGAGCCCAGTTTATGGACTATTTTGTTTATGATTTTCTGGCTTAGACTTAAGTATCTCATGGTTTTCATAAACAATACTTAGAATTTCTATGCTCCTAAGCTATGCCTATATGTGTATTTGGTACTTTTAAGACTAAAGAAATATGTTGAATATATATATAGATTAAGTGGATATTATGATGAAATTTGATATTTCTTTCCTCTTTACATTAATGGGTAGTGTTCCTGTAGCCATGTGATGAGGATACACTAAAATAGGAAAAATTATTGTATATTAGGGAAAGTATCTTCATAGAATTAAGGTTAATCATCAACAATAAATGAAATAGTAACTAAATTAAACCATAATATAGCAACTATTTAGCAAATTAATGATCAATTGAGCATCCTATGGCTCTCTAACTTAGAATGTTAATGCAAAGCTCTCAGCAAGCTCCCATTAATGACAGTCCTAGAATGAGAATGATAAGATAAACAAGTTAAAGGTAACAATTATATCAAAGTAAATGCTAATTAAGCTCTCAAATTGCAAGAGGTTCATTGCAATTCTTGTTAGAAAGTAAAGATCCCCAAGATAACTAAGAGGGGGGGAGTGAATCAGTTATCAGATAATTTATCCATTCAATAGCTTTAAACAATATAATCAATGTACTGATCAACCATAGAAAGATAATCATACACAATTGCACAGTAACACAAGATATGTTAACTATGGAACCTCTTGAAAATAGTAAACCCCAGTGGGAATGATGCCCACAAAATGATGCACTAATATGAAAGTTCCTTGTTAGAGGATGGACCATGTTAGGAGTCTTATGAAATACATTCAGTACATATAAATCCCTATTAGGAGATTTTGAATCCTTATTAAAATATTCTAACCCGGTTAAGAGTTTATGGAAGATAGAAGGACCCACTGCCCAAACAGCTTCAAGGCAAGATCTCTGAACCCACTGTCCAAAAGATCTTAGAATTATTCAATAGAATAATATGAAATATATTACCTCCTTCACATTGTGCCAAAACTGCACTCTCTGCTACACAAGATCACAATTCCAGATCTCTGTACTCACAAGTCTTCATCACTGAATTAGCTCTTTTCTTCACTTCATGCATATATTCGCATCTCAATCTTCATAGTACACATTACAATAAGGAAAACATTCCTTCTTATATACCAAACTCAAATAATTACAAATGAGTCGGTCCTCAATTATAAAATAATAAATTCTACACGCTACACATAGAATTCACAAAAACTGTCAGCTTCCAGTTACTGTAACTTTCTCCAAACATATCTTCAAAGTTTGCGTTGTGAACCACATCATCATTAATGAGTCTCCAACATCCCTTTAACTACGCAAAATCAGATTCCATCCCAGCTAAGAGATATCCTCCGATTTCCAAACATCGCTACACAGAAACACTGTCTAAACACTGCTTTCACCAAAATGCTCATAACTCTTACAAATGAATGAATTTTTTTTTGCGCTGTTAACCATAGGTTAATAACACACCAAAGAACATACCAGAAACTATGCAAAATCCAATCTGCAATACAACATGTGCGCAAAACAAAATTGTACCTACTTTCCTGCTAATATCCAGAATATCACTGTGTTGACATCAATGACAATCCAAGTCATGAATGCAACAACAACTGCTACAGAATGACTGCCAAAACACTTTGCATTCATTCCTAACAATTCTTAGATGTGTGGTTTTTTTATAATGAAGGAATTTAGTCTTCCTTTTATAGATTTTCCAATGGTAGGGGGTGTAGTTGTGTTTGATCATGATTAAACCTTGCTTGAGTCCTTGGTTCCACCCTTTGAATACAATGCAAAGTCTGTGTCCTCAAAGCTTGGGACAAGTAGACAAGATCAATGGACAAGATTCTCTTTCACTTTGAGTGATTGAGATTGAATTTGGCTTGATCCACGTGAATGTCTTTCCTTAAATCTCATTGGTTGATTGAATTTCCTCTCCTTTTGGGTTGTTGAGAGTAATTGAGATTTATTAATTGATTTAAATGATTTATTTTAGCCATGTACCCCTTGAATGAGTTGAATTTAATTTAATCCAAGACTATACAATTAATTGATTTAATTGTATTTTGATTTGATTGCACTTGATTAAAATGCTCTCAATTTTGATTGATCTCGAATTAAGACTTGATTTTCATTTTGATTGGCTAATTATGCATTGTGATTCAATTAATTCAATTATGTCCTTGATTTGACTTGATTCATTTTGATTTGATCTTTGTCCATTTTTAGGTGATTACAAATGCCCCTCTTTGAGTTGACGTGCGAAGCATGTCGATTCAAAGAATACTCTGATCTTGCTTGATGATAGGTCCTGATTCATTGATGGTCAATCTTTGATGTCCATTTGATGTCTTTTGATGGTTGATCCTTGATTTCTGATATGAAATTGATGCAGATATGATTGATATGAAACTCTCAATTGATATGGTTATGATGATCGTTCTGATATGATGGTCTTTCTGATGATGGTCATTCTGATGATGGTTCTTGATATGATGTTTAATTCAATGATTGATCCTGATATGATACCCATTTTGATGATTGATTTTGATGCAATGCCCCATTCATTTGATTACGAAAAATTTCCTGATAAAAGCTTTCACTTTGATTTGATGATCGGTTTCCTAATTTTCGATGATGTTACTGCTGATGTTGATCTGATATTACTGTTGTTTGATATTTCCAATGGTATGCCCCCTCAGAAATAAAACATATTGATGCTTGATTTGAAAAATTTGATTGATTTATTGATTGATCCAATATGTTTTCATTTCTGAAAAACACTGATGATATGCCATGATTCATAATTTGCCCTGGTTGATCTGATAGGTTAATATAGGTCAAAGTCAAAATTTCACCTCTAAATTAGGTCAAGTTAGCTTAAATAGGTTGAAAACCCTTGATTTACTATTCATTTGCACTTTTGACCTCTGAGATTTTTCTCTGGTTCTGCTTTGATTTTTGAGATGGTTGTTCCTATTAGAGAGCATTGGTTTGAGAGATGTCGATGGTATTGGAGACTAGTTGACTACAGACCTCCAGTGAGTCATTTCTAACTTCCTTGTTGCATTTATTGCTCATTTATCGCATTTTTTGCATGTCAGCATTATTTTAAATTTGCAAAGTCACACGTAGGATAATTTCAATGTCGCGTCAGCCTGTAAAGTGTCACATCCGTGCTTTTTACTCACGCCTCCGCGTAGTAAACTGTAGCTTAGCAATTTTCCATTCTCACCTGAGAATAATTTGATGTCACCTAGCCTTAGGGTTTTAATGCCAATTTGTATATGATCATCTGTGTGTAAAACCCTAGTATTTCATTGTCATCTAGGCTTTATTAAATGTCGCCTAGCATCATAAAGTGTCGCCTAATACCTGAAATACTGCGTAGAAGAAATAAAGTGTCACCTGACATCTTTTATGTATTGCGTGAGATGAAATGTCACCTGGTATGAATAAAATCACGCCTGACAAATTTTTGAAATTTTTTTACTTGTACTTGATCTTTCCTAATGAAAAATTTGATAAGTCCAAATGATCAATTCTAATGATAAGATTAGGTCTGTTGCGTTTAAACAACATAATTGATTAGGATATCAGGATAATGGAACCAATGAATGTGATTTGTCAATCTGATGAGATAAATCGATCAGTGTAAAAACTGATACACTTGATTTGATGCTTCGTTCTTAGGATATAGAGACACAAATAAATGGAACTGGGTGTGATTACTTGATACTTTTGATAAAATTGATTGACTTTAGATGATTCCTTGATATGGTATGCTGATATGATTCCTTTGTTTTTCCAAATAGGCACACTTCCCTATTCTTTACATACGGTCTGTAGCATCATGGGTTATTGACCTTGGTCAGGCTCTAACTCTGGTAGAGTATCGTGTTGTTGAGTTGTCTAGGCTTAGTTTTCTTCTCGACATGTCACGGTTCCAGTTGAACTGTGGTCTTCTGACTGCTGTGGTGGAGAGATGGCACTCTGACCACAATACTTTTCACCTTCCCTTTAGAGAGATGACTATCACTTCAGAGGATGTGTATAGACTATTACACATTCCTTGCCAAGGAGAGTTAGTCTATTATGATTCCATTTATGATAGCACAGTCTACAGACGAGTGTTTGGAGACAACACTATAGATGATGATACTATTAGTTGGCCATATTTTTATTCTTTCCTGACATTACCAGCAGTTCTTGGTTCTCTTATCGGTGGATTCCTGCTTCCCGACCGGCGAGGTCATGGTTTCTCAGTTGGATGGGGTAGGATCCTTGAGGATTTACTTGCTCAGCCTCGACGATTCGATTGGGGCTCTTGTGTTCTTTCTCAACTATATCATGATTTACATGAGGTTGTCTATAGAAAGAGCACTTCTTTGTCTACAGAAAGAGCACTTCTTTGTTTGTAGGTGTAGTGATTCTTCAGTTGTGGGTATGAGAGCATCTTCCCATTACTAGGCCTATTTTTGACAGGATTCATCGTCAAGGATTTCCGTATGCTTTTATGTATAGTGGCATGGTTGTCCAACATCATCTGGACAAGCTTGAGTATTGGCACCAACAGATTGATGATCTTGATCAGGTTCAATGGTGGCCATACATAGGATGTGAGTGATGGAGGGAGGATGATGATGAGCTCCCCTATATGTTTTCTCCTCGATGGATGATTGGCAGGGCTACTACTATTATTGAGCATTTCTTCTTTGGTCAAGTGTCTTGCTAGTATGGTAGAGTACATGATATGCCACAGAGTGCAACATTATATGCTCGTGTACAAGCAGAATGATCTATGTGGGGTCCTTTGATTGATTATCAGTTTGCATGCAATCATATTACTAGTTTGGCATACTGCAGATGGGAGATGCTTGCAGGTGTTGCAGATGCTGATATGTCTCATGAGTATTGAGACTGGTGGGCTTGAAATAGGTTTCCTTGATTTACTGATCTAGCAGAGCATATCCCAGACTAGGATGAGAGAGATGATGATGGTGGTGATGGCGGTGGTGGTAGGAGACATCGAAGACAACGAGGATAGAGAGATCCTCAAGTTATTGGTAGAGTAGGAGATGGACCACAGGTGAGAGGTGGGCATGTTCGGGATAGGGCTAGAGCTAGAGGATAGGATGATGTAGCTGAGGTAGGCCCTAGAGTAGTAGTGGATAGACAACATAGAGCTCATCGACAACAAAGACAATAGAGACAGGTACATATAGATGTTGCTCGACAAATTCCTGGTGGATAGGATCCCTTAGTTTAGTTACAGAGGGTTGCTTTAGCACAACAGGATGAGGTTCTAGCACAACAGGTGCCTCCACAGGTTCAACAAGTACCTCCACAGGTGCAGCAGTCATAGGATATGGTACAAATTTCACATGCTGCTCTTAGCATTGATAGCCTATCACGTGATGTTTAGTCAATGAGGGCAGATATATCTACTATTGTTGGCAGACTGGATCAAGTAGCTCTTTTGATGTAGCAGTTTATGACTCATGTGATTCAGAGACCTAGCGTAGCGAGCACTTCTCAGGATCCTCCCTCATAGGATAGACAAGATGACAGGGGTCCAGATGGATTGGGTGCTGGGGATGGATCAGGTGTTGCTATAGGTTCTTGATGCTTTGATGTTAGAGTTACTCATTGTTGATGTCCTTGTATCACGTTTCATGATGTTTTATTGATCGAAACACTTTGATGTATCACTTTCATGACATTTGTATCTTGATATACTGATGTACTGGATCATTTGATGAACACTTATATGATGATATACTTCCTTGATTCTCTTGATGTATTTTGTTATGAGATTATCTTTATATGTGACTATATGGTGTTTATGATGCATTTACTTATGATTATGTTATGGATGCAATGTATCTTATTTTATGATATAGATAAATGAATGCATTGATGTATGGATTTATGACATGCTTTTCTCTATTTTTCAATGTATGGATGCAAAGTGTTTTATGGAGATATGAATGTGAATGCCCCTATGTTTTTGGGTTTTTCATATGTATGCAGTTCTATCTATAATTACGTGTATGCAAATGATGGATGAGTAATGATCTTTTTCTTTCTTTTGCTGATATATGGATAATGAATAATGATTAATGCTATGCATGAATGCAAAAGATAATCTCACATATTTTTGATTGAAATCAAGGATAAGACGTTTGAATTGAACCCCCATTTCTTTTCCCCCCTTGCAATTTAAGTTAAGAAAGGCAAAATAATATATACAATGCACTTAATCTAAGATGTATGCAGCTAACTGTCATTATTCAAAATTTGAAGCTTAGAATCATCATTGAGCATTTTTGGAATCCTATTTTAGTACAACCATCACTAGTTCAACTATGATGATCTGAATACTTTTTGCACCTCTTTATTTGCTTTCCCATCTCTCTTCAGTATGACTATCACTGATTGAAGCCAATCATGAGAGTGCAAATACCGATTTTGTCGGATTCTATGTTGCAAATGGATGTTGGTATTATGATATTGAAGATCAAAATAGCCAAGGTATCCGTTTGCGTAAACAAGTAGGAATCTCAGTTTTATCCTATATACAAGTCCTCAATGATTCTTTGATGATCACATCCTTAGACAAATAATACATGATTTAAAACTTTGATTTTAAGACAGTCATTCAGAAATCAAGAAAAATATCATCCTTTCATCATAGCTTGTCTAGTCTAAAACTTTCATCGATTCGCTAGAAAGACATGATTTCATCAATGGAGTTAACACTTTGAAAAATTTTGCAATGTTTTTCAAATCCATATGCCAAGTGTAGTTTCATCCATTTCATATTTTTAATCCTGATAAAGATAATGTCATTTCAGTTCTTGGATCAAATTTTGTGTTTTAGGCTCAAATTGGATTAGGATGTAGATTTGATTAAGTGTTCCTCTTTTGAGTGTGATGAATTGATTCTCTGATTGAAAAATACTTGCTTTGATGAATCCTTTCTCCTTTTGAGTAGATTGCCCCCAGTTTGATATTAATTTTGATTGTGGGACTTAAGACAATTTGTCAATTAGGTGACCAAAATCTTGAAGTACTCGCAAATGCAACTATGGGGTTTTATTATGCAATATATACAAATGCTGGTGAATGTAATATTTACAAGGTGACCTTTCTAGGTATGCGACTGACTTGGACTTTCAATGGCGCATGTTTACCAGGTTTTCACTGATTGAATGGAACTAGCTCTTTTTTCTATTTTTAAAGCTTTTTTCTTTTTTTGCTACCAAGGTGCCTATTTGCTAGGTTTTCACCAAGGCACTTTTCTTCTTTTTTTTATTTTTTTGTATTTTTCTTTCTTTCAATTTTTTTTCTTTTTTTCACATCATATATGAATGTTTTTACTTTCTTCATGCTCAATTTTCCATTTTTTTAATCTTTTATGCTTTTCAAATGTTTTTTATTCTTTTTCTTCTTTTCAAATGTTTTTGGTATTTTCTAGATCTCTTTTAACTTTGTACAATAAATATGATGCTCCTCCATCTGATACTCTTTATACTCTTTCATCTACCTCATGTATAGAACCTCTTGAGATGTATGCTATTAATATGCTCTTGCAATTCTTCACCATCACAATCTGCTAGTTTGTAGGTGCCGGTCCCAAAATTTTCAACAATGAGAAATGGTCCTAACCAATTTGCTTCCCATTTTCCTTTCTTTTCTCGTTCTACTTGGTTCTTGGGATTTTCTCGCAAAACTAGGTCACCTACTTGGAATGTTCTTGGCTTGATGTGCCTATTGTAAGCCCTTGACATCCTATTCTGGTACACCTTCAAATGGTCAAATGCTCGGTTCTATTTTTCATCCAAGAGTTCCAATTCTTGCAACCTAGCAACCCTATAATCTTCCTCATTTATCAAACCATGCACAAATATCCTCAAAGATGGAATTTCCACCTCTAGAGGTAAAACCACTTATGTTCCAAAGACTAATGAAAAAGGTGTAGCCCCTATTGGCGTTCTTATGCTTGTTCTATAAGCCCATAAGGTCAGGTTTATTTTAATGTGCCAATCTCTCCCTAAGTTGTCCACTGTTCTCTTCAAAATCTTCAAGATGTTTTTATTTGTTGCTTCGGCTTGTCCATTACCTTGAGGGTAATAGATTGAAGAAGAATGATGAATCATGTAAAACTTGGTGCACAATTCCTTTAAGTCTTTGTTTTTGAAATGCTTGGCATTATCCGTTATGATGGCATGAGGTATGCCATATATACAAATAATATGATTGAGGATAAACAAAGAAATCTGCTTTCCTGTTGCAGTTGATAGGGGTACAACTTCCACCCACTTAGTAAAGTACTCAGTTGTCCTAATGATGAATTTGTGACCATTCGAGGATGGTGGATAAATCATGCCTATTAGGTCTAGACCCCATTGGTATAACGGCCAAGGTGTTGTCATCGGATGAAGCTCTTGTGTGGGTGCATGTATCAAGTTTCCATGGAATTGACACTTTCTACAAGTTTTGGCAAAGTTACAAGTGTCTTTCTCCATTGTAGGCCAAAAATACCCTATCCTAAGAAGTTTCTTAGCTAAGGTTAATCCGTTTGAGTGTGATCCACAAATTCCTTCATGGATTTCTTGTAAGGCTAAGTTTGATTCCTCTTCTTCTAAACATCTAAGGAGCATTCTATCTAGACTTATTCGATACAATGTTTTTGAAATTATTGTGTATCGGGTGGCTTGGCAAATGAAGCTTTTCTTTTGATTCCTGGTTTGGTCTATGGGAAGGATTTGATCTTTCAAGTAAGTGTAAATTGGTCCATACCAAGGTGATTCATTTGTAGTTAATAAGAAAATGGTGTAAGGGTGGGTAGGGTCAAACGTGGGTTGATCCACTTCTTCTACCAAGAACTCATATCTGGCACTCTAATCAGGCATCCATAGAAGTGAAGCCAAAGTTTCCATTGCATCCACTGCTTTGTTCTTTTCCCTCGGCACTTGTTTAAATGTGATAAGTATGAAATACTTTTTAAGATTATCCACCATGTTTTTGTAGGGTATCAATTTGTCATCTTTCATTTAATATTCCTCATTGACTTGATTTGTGACTAATTATGAATCTCCATAAACCTTTAATTTTGTTACCTTCCACTCTAATGCTAGCTTGATTCCAATAACCAAGGCTTCATATTCTGCCATATTATTGGTGCATGGGAATAGCAATTTATAAGACTTAGGGATAGTAGAGCCTTGAGGAGTGATTAGAAGTATGTCTGCTCCTGATCCATAATGAGTGTAGGAACCATCAAAATAAAGTTGCCATGTTTTTGCCTCTGCATTCACAATTTCTGAATCTGGGAACTCCACTTGTATAGGATGATCATCTTGAAGTGGTGCTTCTACTAATTGGTCAGCAATAACTTGTCCTTTGATTTATTTTCTATCAACATATTCTATGTCGAATTCACTTAGCACCATCACCCACTTTGCTAGCCTTCCATTCAATGTTGTTTTACTAAGTAGATACTTCAATGGGTCAATTTTGGCAATGAGCCTCATCTTGTGGGCTAGCATATAATGGCGTAATTTTTGGGAAGCAAAAACCACATCCAAGCATGCCCTTTCCATAAATGTATAATTCAGCTCGTATTTGACTAAGGTTCTACTTATGTAGTAAACTTCCTTTTCTTTTCATGTTTCATCCTCTTGTGCTAAAAGTGCCCCCAATGAATTCTATGTTGCTAAAATGTATAGAATCAAGGGCTTGCCTCTGATAGGTGGCATCAAGATTGGTGGATTCATGAGATATTTCTTCAATAGATTAAAGGCTTCTTCACACTTGTCATCCCATTTGAAAATTGTATCTTTATGCAAAAGTTGGTTGAAATTATGACATTTTTCAGCTAATTGGGAGATAAATCTCCTAATGGATTGGATCCTTCCTTGTAAAGATCTCATCTGACTAATATTTTTAGGTGCTTCCATTTCCATAATAGCCTTCATTTTAGCAAGATCCACCTCTATCCCTTTTGCAGATACAATATAGCCTAGTAGCTTGCCAGATTGGACTCCAAATGCACATTTCTTTGGGTTAAGTCTCACTTTGAATTCTTCCAGCCTTTCAAAAAATTTCTCCAAAATTGGAAGGTGCTCTTTTCTTGAGTGGGATTTGGCTAATATGTCATCCACATAATCCTCCATGAACTTATGCATCATATCATGAAATATTGTAGTCATTGCTCTTTGATAAGTCGCTCCTGCATTCTTTAACCCAAATGGCATGACATTCTAGCAAAAAGTACCCCATGCACATGTAAAGATAGTTTTATCTTGGTCTTCTGGTGCTATCTTTATCTAGTTATATCCGCTAAATCCATCCATCAGTGAAAACATAGAGTGTCCTGTTGTTAAGTCCACAATGGCATCAATGCTTGGAAGTGGGAAATTGTCTTTAGGACATGCCAAGTTTAAGTCTCTAAAGTCTGTGCAGATTCTAATGGATTTGTCTACTTTTAATACTGGTACTATATTTGAGATCCATTATGCATAATTAGTGGCCCTTATAAATCCCACCTTCAATAGTTTTTCTAACTCCACTTTGACAAGTAGTGCTATATGAGGATGCATCTTCCTTAGCTTTTGCTTAACAGGTTTCGCTCCTTCCTTGATATTTAGATGATGCATTATCATATTTGGGTCTAAACCCGACATATCATCATAATACCATGTGAAGTTAACTTGTCTTTCCTTAAAGAACTTGATGAATTCCTTTCTTTCTTCGCTAGATAGTGATGCTGCTAGGTGGATGATCTTTGGTTCTATTTCTGGCCCAATATTTATCTTTTCTGTTGGATCAATTAAGATTGGAGATCTTTCTTCATAATGTTCTGGTAGAGCATCCAAACTCCCTTCCTTAGGTGCCTCAGTTGGGTTTTCACCTTTGGAAACATCCTTTATTTCTTTATTTTTTTCTTGATCTAATGTTGCCACAATGTGGTTTTCAACACTTGATTCTTTTCCTTTTCTATTTTTTTCATTTTTTCCATTTTTCTGGGATTGAAAGTTTGAATGCTCCCTTTGATCATTTCTTCTTGATATTCTCTGATAGAATAAGGGTCAACCACGTTGAGGTATTGGGACACCATGTTGTCATTTAAGAAAATTGGCAAGGTAGTTAGTTCAATGGCATTCCATTCAATTAAGTCCGTGCGGATGAGAGTTAGTGGGTCAACACTTGGGTTTGTTTCTATTGGATTTAGGGTGTATATCTCATTATTTGAGGGTTCATACATTGTATCTTGAAAATCTCAAACATGGGCTTCCTCTAAATGTTCTAAAGAAGAAGGATCAAAGTCCTTCTCACTAGACTCCTCTAGGGTTTCTGTTGGATAAAAATCATGTGGATTAAACCTAACATTTGATTCTTCCATAGTAGGTCTCCATGAAGGAACGTATGGTTCACCTACCCATTGATTTATCTCTATTTCTATGCTTGGCACATCATTTAAGATCACTTGACTAGAACTAAATGCTTGACTTGTATTTGATTCTGTTATTGGTCCTTTATCTTTGGTAGAAGTATAGGTATGAATGACATCAATACCCTTATCTTGACATGAATCATCTGATAGGGTATCCCATTCTCATTCATTAGAATCCTCATCACTATGAGATTCTAATTGCAATATTTGATCATACAGCTTGGGGTAATGTTTTTGAGTGTATCCTTCTTCAAGATACCCTACTCTTGCTTTCTCTTTGGAATCTGGGCATGTTGATTCTATGGGTTCAATGAGCCCTTCATTCTTCGTGCCCAAAGGTCCTTGACCTGTGTACCCCATCTTTTGCATGATTGAAAACCCTTTCCCATATTGATGTGTGGGAATAGTTATATTTTGGATATGTTGACGTGGGCACTTGATTCTTCATCTTTGTATAACCAGTTTAGGATTTCATTGTCTTCTTCATCCATGGTGGATGATGTACTTGCCCTTAAAAATTTATCTTTATATCTATGGAGTAGATTTGGAGGTTTTCCAAAGGACTTGGGTGATAAAGGTAGGTCCATCATAGATAAGGAGTATTCGCCTACTTCCTTTTTCTTGATCTTACATTGGTTATCAAAAAATTTCATCATTTGGTCCATCTTTTGATAATGGGCCTCTTTAGTGTACACTTGGATAGATTTGGTAGAGTCTTCTTTTGGTTCTTCAAAAATGTTATCCTCATTAACCTTCTCTTTTCCTTTAGTTGATGTAGTTTGGTTAATGAGTTTTGGTGTATCTTCAATAACAACTTCTTCTTCCATCTTTTCTTTTCCTTTCAACAAAGGGATATCCTTAGAACTTTGACCTTGCTCCATTTGATTATGTATAGACCCTTCAACATTGTGTGGAACCAAGAAGTCATTGATAGGCTTGACAATATTACAATATTGGAATGGGTTTAGATCCCCACTTACCATTATCTCTTGCCCTAGATATGGGAATTTTAGGTATTGATGATAAGTTGAAGGAACGGCTTGCATTTCGTGGATCCATGGCCTTCCTAAAAAGATATTGTAAGTCAACTTTAAGTCCGACACTTAACATGTGGTCTCTTTTTGCATGGGACCAACTCTAATGGGTAGCACTATGATTCTTTTTGAGGCTCTTTCTTCATCATCGTAGGCTTTTATGGTTATCTTTTTCTTAGGGTCAATAGCCTCCTCAAAAAATCCTAGGGCTTTCACCAAGTTAAGGGTACAAATGTTTAGGCCAGCTCCTCCATCTATAAGGACTCTTTTCACCCTATGTTTATGGATCAACACTTCTATATGTAAGGGTAAATTTTGAGGATGATTAAGTGACATGTCATCTTGTTCAAAAAATGATAGGCAATGGGGTGCAATTAAGTTCCCTACCATATTTTGGAATTTGTCTACCTCCAAATTTAGAGGCACATTTGTTTCCAACAAGGCTTTCTCCAAGATATCCTTATGAATTGGTGATAATTTGAGCAGCTCAAGAATAGAGATTTGAGTGGGAGTTCTTTGTAATTGATCAACCAAGTTATATTGTTTTGATGATGAGGTTGAAGCTTGGTTTGATAACACAATCTTTGGAGCATTGGTAGGTAGGATATTTTTTTATGCTTGTCCCCTAGTGACAACATTTGATGATACTTCCCTTGACTTATCTTTCACAATGATAACATTTATGCTTTGATCCTCTTCTCTTATAGTATTTATTGTGTTATCATAGGTATGAGCAAAGTTCACTTTCTCATTGCCCTTTTCTTTATTTTGATTAGTATTTGATGACTCACCCTTTTCATGATTCAAAAAGGGGTTTTTGAAGGCCATATGATCTCCATTATTTTGAGGCCCTTCAATTTGAATGGTTCCCTTGTCAATTAAATCTTGCACCAAGTATTTTAATCTCATGCATTCATTTGTTGGGCGACCTCTATTTTGACGATATTCGCAGTGATGGGCCTCATTCCACCAATAAGGTTTAACTTCAGGTTCATAATCTTTCATATCGAGTAATGTGATGGCATTATTGGTAACCAAGGTCCTTAATACATTCTCCAAAGGTTCACCTAAGTAGGTGAATTTCTTTTTATTATAATTGGAGTAGGAGGATTTTGATTTGTCTCCTTTAGTATTATTGTTGGAAGTGTTGGAATTATTATTGGAATTATATGGAGCTTTGTTTGATTGATTAACATTATTTGAAGAAATGGCTCCATATGGTAGGATAAAAGGGGTTGACTTCAAGTTGTGGGCCTCCACAACTCCATCATTCACAAGGTTTTTGTTGTTATTCTTTGTCCATGATTTAGATTTATCTTTGTTATTGTTGGACCCTTGATTATTGAAATACTTAGGCACATAATTATTGTTATTGTTGTTATTATTGTTGTTGTTGTTGTTGGATTTGTTATCTTTAAATAATTTAATTTCACCTCTCTTGACCAAAACATCTTCAATCTTGATCCCATTTTTTATGAGTTTTTCAAATGTTGGGGGACATTGAAGTTGTAATCTATAATTCATTTCTGTGGTCAAATTGTTGGTGAATATTTCCATCTTCTCTTTCTTGGGGATACTTCATGGATACGAAAACGGTCCTCCACCTTTGTAGGAATCCTAAGAAGGACTCTCCATCTTTCTATTTTGTATCACACAACTTGAGCATTGTGATTTTGTGCTCAATGTTATAAGAGTAATGGGTTACGAACTTGGAGGCTAGCTCCTCAAAGGTCTTTATTCCTGGGGTTAGTTTTGAAAACCACTCCATTGTGGGACCTCCTAAGCTTCTAGGAAAGAGTCTCATTAGATATGTATCATTGTTCATGAACTCTATGCTTAGGGCACAAAACTCTCTTAAATGATCTTGTGGGTCTATTTTACCCATGTACTTATTGTATTTAGGAAAAATGGTATTGAAGGGAAAATATACCATAGCTAAGCTTTTGTCGAAAGGGAAAGGACACAAAGCTTCAATGGAAAATGCCTTAGGTTCGGCTGCCTTCTTCATGGTATCAATTTGTTCTTGGAAGGCCTTTATCTGCCTATTCATAACATTCATGGGGTCATCTTGCTATTGGTCTTTCTTGAGTTGGTCAATATCAAAATTATAAGGCAACTTTACTCCCTTTTGGGCTAGGTTTAGGAAAAAGTTATCCTTATTCTTATCTATCAATTTCTCCATAACCTCTAGGAAGTCTAGGTCTTGGGTAGCTTTCTCAACCCTTTCCTCAAGTGTTTCTTTGGGATTATGATTGGCATTGTTGATATTGTGATTATGATATGCCGAATTTCTATACATCTCTCCAAGTCTTTGTTCAAATAGGTTTGGAAAAATTTCCTCTTGATTAGGGTCCTTGAAAAGACTTTGGTATTCAACTTCTTGCCCTTGGTTTGCAAAAAGAGTGCTATCTCCTGGTAATGATACCCTATATGTGTGGGACCGCGTGGAAACCGGCATCCAACAAGGGTTTGATTTGAAATGATCCTTGTCGAGAATTGTTGATTTTAAATTGAAGAGATTTAAAAATATAAGATGAATTTTCAATGGATATATCTCTCACTTGTTTATGTATTTCAAACACAACAATCACACATTCACTTGTCTCTTTTTACCCACTTAACACAAAATGTTTGATTTGAAGAATATTATCAGAGGTTTTGCACAAAAAGACACTTCAAGCACCTACCTAGCACAAGATTTGGTTCATAAACATGGCTCTAAAAGGTGGTCTTGCTATTTTATCAAGGATTTAATATTGATTCCCTTCAAATAGATCTTAAACTTTCATCCCCCAATTATGTTAAGGGGCTTCCCACACACACAAAAGTACGATTTGGCGCAATCCATGAGGACTACTAGAGGAAGTTCAAAAAATTTAAAATACATTTGTCACACACCCCATTAAGGATGCATGTGTTTCATTTTATAGTGGGTTAGATTCCCGCAACAAAAGCGAGCGTATCCCACTTTGGGCTATCCCTCTCACTGGCCTCGTTAAGGAAAACTCGGGAAGCGAGCCCACTAATTCTCTAGCATGTTCATTCAAAGCAAGGAAAATGGAATTAAGTTTAAGCTTTTGGGAATTTGGTTCACCGAAAGGTGAAGAGCATATCCCTAACTTTTCCTTTAATTCCCAAACACAATTAGCAATGTTCAATTGATTTCACCCACTAACTATAGGGATGTTAGTATTTCTACTCTCTTCCACAAACAAGGAGCTTTGATTTTATGTGTTTGATTCCTTAATCCTTCTTAATTACTAGATTCTTGAAATGCACCAATGCCACAATTTAAGGGAAAATATTGACTAGTTGAGGCTTACCTTTTACTTGTAGCTAATCAAAGTTAGGGGCATTTTTGAGTGATTTCATTGTTTTTATCCTTACCTTGGCAATATCTCCTTCCAAATGTGCTTTTCCACTAGCAAGTTAGTCAACACCAACAATCACAATGAGGGGAAACCAAATTGAGATTGATGAAGAAAAGAATTATGTATTGAACCTTAAGCACCTTATTTGCAAATTTTTAAGGAAAAACTTGAACTAAGGAGTAAAAATCCAATTAAGAGAAACAAATTTTGTTTTGTAAGCTTCAATAATTGCAAGATAGTTTTGATATACCTAGTTTTCTTCCTCTTGTGATGTCTCAAGAATAGCCTTGATGTGTGCAACATTTTCTTTCTTGATCCTCTTAGCCAATGCCTTTTCTTCTTGATTAAACCTGCTCTCTGGCTTTTGGACCTTTCTATGCCTGCTCATTTACAATCAAAACATACAAACAGAGAGTTAGATAATTGAATTGATCAATCTGACAGCAAATTAAGACAACAGACAGAAAGCGACATTGTCCAGCTAACACGCGAGATCAAATTGTTAGCAAGCATAACTTTAATGACAGCAAGTGTCACTTTCCAGTGATAAAGGTGACATTGAAAGTTAATCAAGTGTGAAAAATTTATTGCTAAGTGCAAATAGTATTGAAAATTATGTAAAATGATTTATCTGAAGCGACAATTTAAAAATACTAAGCGTAAAATAGGAGATACTACGCGTGACTTTGTATGTAAAGTGCTTAGCAAAGGTCTGTCACAGGCAATGCCAAATAGTGGATAGGTGACACTTCTTAAGTCACAGGCATGACTTTACGCCCAAAGGCTGAACAATTTATCTCACAGACGTGAGCATCTATCTCGCAGGCGACTAGAAATAATTTAAGATAGAAGAGAAGTGATCAACCAGGCATGAGTTATCAGCTAGTAGGCGTCAGAACAATGATCTCAAGCATCATCAGAATGACTGTAGGTGTGACTGAATCATTTGTACGCATGACTTCACCTGTTTTCTATAGAAAACTCACGAAAAAGTGAAAATACAAGCATACAAAATATGATGAAAATGATGAAAAATGATGAAATGAGGCTTAGAGCCCCATGATGGGTGCCATTTTGTATACTAGGGAATGTATCTTCATAGAATTAAGGTTAATCATCAATAATAAATGAAATAGTAACTAAATTAAACCACAATAGAGAAAATATTTAGCAAATTAATGATTAGTTAAGCATCCTATGGCTCCCTAACTAAGAATGTTAATGCAAAGCTCTCAGTAAGCTCCCATTAATGACAGTCCTAGAATGAGAATGATAAGATAAACAAGTTAAAGGTAACAATTATATCAAAGTAAATGCTAATTAAGATCTCAAATGCCTTTCTAAACTAAAATTGCAAGAGGTTCAATGCAATTCTCAGATGTGTGGTTTTTTTATAATGAAGGAATTTAGTCTTCCTTTTATAGATTTTCCAATGGTAGGGGGTGTAGTTGTGTTTGATCATGATTAAACCTTGCTTGAGTCCTTGGTCCCACCCTTTGAAGACAATGCAAAGTTTTTGTCCTCAAAGCTTGGGACAAGTAGATAAGATTAATGGACAAGATTCTCTTTCACTTTGAGTGATTGAGATTGAATTTGGCTTGATCCATGTGAATGCCTTTCCTTAAATCTCATTGGTTGATTGAATTTCCTCTCCTTTTGGGTTGTTGAGAGTAATTGAGATTTATTAATTGATTTAAATGATTTATTTTAGCAATGTACCCCTTGAATGGGTTGAATTTAATTTAATCCAAGACTATACAATTAATTGATTTAATTGTATTTTGATTTTATTGTACTTGATTAAAATGCTCTCAATTTTGATTGATCTCGAATTAATACTTGATTTTCATTTTGATTGGCTAATTATGCATTGTGATTCAATTAATTCAATTATGTCCTTGATTTTCTTTGATTTGACTTGATTCATTTTGATTTGATCTTTGTCCATTTTTAGGTGATTACACTTATTATGGATCTTTATCTTGGATTTGTGTTGCAAGTTTGGTGCGCTAACCTTTTGCAGGGAAGGATTAAGTCAACTGGTAATGAAGACTCAGTGTTAAGGTGGCTTCATCAAGTTGAGCAACTATTTCCAAAATTCTTTATGGTTCCACTACTTAGCAGTTTTTGTTGAAGATGGAGTCAATTCAGTTACCAGATGTTTAGGAGGATATCTAGCGGTTGAACATTCCTATATTCTTGCGAATTTAATATGACTTATTCCTGCATAAATGATGTTGTCGCTTTTATAATTGAAAGTTGTTATCCTCATGTAATGGAGGATCCTAGTTCTTAGGTGTTCTATTTTTCAAGTTGTTTTAAATAAACTGGAATTTGTGATTCCTAAGTTAGTTAGATGTTCAAGGAATCTATTTTTTAATCCAGAGAAGAAGTGAATACACTTTGATAGTCTATATTGTACTTGTGTTGATGTTTCATGAATGAATAGATGTTAACTTCAGATTTCTATCTCTGAGTTTTAAATCCATTCACTCTTCTGTGGGGGCCCATGTGGAAGGTGAACTCTATTCATGCTTAAGTAGGATCTAGTCTTAAGTTCCTTTGAAGTTGTTTAGTACTGTTGCTCCTGCAGCCACTGGTAGCAGAACCACTAATTGTTCCAACAACATAGGTTTACTATTGAAGCATTGTTAGATTATTGTTGAAGCTTTTCCTTAAGTTCTAAGTTGAGATGTTGTTTTAACTCCTAGCATAGATTTCCTGCAGCAATTCCTTTATTTAAGTAATGATGGCTTTTGAGATGAACTACAGAATACACTTTGCAGTCACCATTTCAAGTTTATGCTCCTGGATTGATGAATCTAAATGAAGCTCAGCATAATACTCTAAGTAAACATTTGATGCTATTACCCATAGAATCACTATGAAGGATTTCCAATCCTTTGGATTATTAAGTATTATTCTAACCAACCATTTTTGGCGCTGCTACCGGGGATGGTGTCAATTTAGTTCAACCCTGAATTCATATAGTTAGTTTCCATTCTATGTTATTTGCATGCATAGACATAGGGATCATCTTGGGAGATTCCTTCCTCGCATTGTGCCAGAAGATGAACCATTTAATGTTCTTAATCCAAAACCTGAGGAATCCCAAGCCGAGAACATACAAGAAGAAGAACCATTTGAGAACGTATTTTCGAATGCATATGAACAATTGTCTTCACCTTCGACCTTTGAAGAATCATACCATCTGAATGAACTATTTGCTGACATAGAATATCAAGATAACCCACTTGCTCTCATCATCTACCAACTACCACCACAAGGTCCTCCTCCAAGAATGGCTCAACCTGCCTTCCCTTTTCCTATTCCTAACCAGCAGGTTAACCAAAATTTGAAGAATATACCTACTGATGTGTTACCCAGATTCTATGGCCTCATTACAGAGGACCCTGAGACATTCCTCTTTGAGTTTGATATCTTCTGTAGAAGCTACGACTACACAACTGATGCCCACAAGCTGAAGTTGTTTCCTTCTACTTTAAAGGAAGTTGTTTTAAGATGGTTTATGACCTTGGGTGCTAATGTTGTAGCAGATTGGCCTGCAATGAGAAATCCATTTCTTTCAAAGTATAAAGAGTACTGCAAGGGTAGAGAATTAAAAGGAGATGACATCTTTAAGATGTCCCAAAAAGAAGATGAAACCTTGGAAGACTATGTCTCCACGTTCATGTTCAACCTGTAGCATAATACACAACACAACTTGAATGAGGAATCCTAGAAACATCTTTTTCTGAAAGGTGTGAGTGATGAAAGCATTGAGGCCCTAAAACTCATGGCAAGAGGCCATATTACTCAGAAAACCTAGGCTGACATAAAGAATATATGCCTTAACTATTCCAGAGCTACAGTCAAGAAAGGGAGGGGATTGAGAGACTTACCTCATAAGTCCAATGGTGGTTCAGGAGTATCCAAAATGGAGCTATCTAATTTGTTGTCTGACCTCAAGTAGGACATCATCAATGATGTTGCAAAGTAGCTAGACACCATGCAGGTGAGAAGAAAGAAACATGAAGTTGATGCCATGCTAGCAGAATACTACTCGCATTGTAGGGAGAAGAAAAAGAACTATCGGTGAAAATCTGTTGCAAGCCTGGAGTCTCAACCTATGCCTACTGAGTTTAAAGTCATCGACAAGAATGGAGAGGTACTCTACGTTGCCCAATAAAGGCCATGGGAATAGAAACCAAGTATGCCTCAAGATCCTCTCCAAAATTTTAATAGTAGCAATCAATGGTAGAATCAACAACATAGTGGTTTTAGTGGATATAATAATTGGAAACAACCTCAGAAGGGTTGGAAACAACCTCAGCAAGGTTGGAAACAACCTCAACAGGGTTGGCAACAACCTAACCAAGGGTGGAAGCAACCTCACCAAGGTTGGAAACAACCTCAACAAGGCTGGCAAAAATCCCAATAGGGGTGGCAACAGCCACACAATTGGATGAACCAATCAAACCAATAAGCTTTGATGCCACCACCTCAACAGCAAGCTTTAATGCCTCCTCTTGCAGCCAACACTACTCCCCCTTAACAGACTCAATTGCTTGCTCAGCCTACCCCTAATCCCAACAATACTAAGCCAGCAACACAATAGCAAAGCTATGCTATTTCCTTGAATGATATTCATAACAGAAGTTGAGGACGCTTCAGTTGAGAAAAATGATGAGCCAACTAAACCTACCTCCCCTGCAGCCAAAGAACCTCCATTTCCTCATAGGCTAGAAGAGCAAGCTAAGCCAATGGAAAACCAAGCAGTGATAGACCTTCTTAACCAACTAAAGCAGATGAGAGTCAAAATACCATTTTTAGATTCCATAAAGGAAGTTCCCGCTTATACCAAAGTCATCAAAGAGGCCTGTATAAAATAGCCAGGAAGGAAGAAGAAGGATCCTAAAACCATCCATGTCTTAGGACAATTATCTAACCTAATGTTGGAAAAGTTGACTGTACCCAAGTATTATGATCCTAGGAGCCATGTGGTTATAGTAACAATTCAAGGAATACAAGTCCAAAATGCTCTAGTGGATTTAGGAGCATCAATCAATGTCATGACAAAAGAGGTCATGTCTCAGTTGCATATCATCGGCCTCAAAGAGACCCCAACTATACTTTAGCTTATTGATAGCTCTACCATCACACCTGATGGGATGGTAGAGGATGTCATTGTCACTTTGAACTCTTGGGAATATCTGGTTGATTTTGTAGTCCTCTCCCTAAAGGCTAATATGGGTGGTTATCCAATCATTCTAGGAAGGCCATGGCTAGCTACTGCAGATGCCTATATAGCTTGTTGGTTAGGGAAGATGACAATATCGAATGGTGTCAACACTAAGAACCTCACACTGTATTCCCCTGCTCAACCCTTGTTACAAGATGATCAAATTATCTGGCCAGATTTGGGTGATGATAGTCCAGAGGTCAATTCCATCAGCCAGCTTATGATGATATCCTGAGAACCCTTTGTAGCTTCAAAGGGAGAAGATGAGCTCATTTCCTCTATTATCCTAAATGAGTATGGGGTATAGTCTCAACTATGTTCCCAGACAGATTGTATCTTGGAAACTTTGTTACCACCTCCAAATGCACCTCAATATTCAGAAACTTCACAATTCATCCACTCATTGTTGCCTCATGAGATGGACTCTCTTCCTGTGGCTCAGTTATCAATGGTGGAAAAGTTTGTCAAGCTAGAAGTTGGTCTAGGACGTGAATTGAATTTAAGTAGTGTTTTATCACTTCCACAGCAAAAATTTGTCATGTAGCTACTACAGGAGCATCAACAAGCTTTTGCTTGGGACTATACAGACATGAAAGGCTTAGATCCTAAACTCTGCACTCATAGGATCTACATCAACCCTGAATACAAACTTGTCCAATAGCCTCAAAGGAGGGTCAATCCAGCTTTAAGAGATATAGTTAAGAATGAATTGCAAAAGTTGTTAGATGCTGGTTTCATTTACCCTATTTCTGATAGCCAGTGGGTTTCACCTCTCGTTATAGTTCCCAAGAAGGGAGGGAAGTGGAGATTTTGTGTCAATTAAAGGGAGCTTAAGTAGCTACTAAGAAGGATCACTTCCCATTTCCATTCATCAACAAAGTCCTTGATAATCTGGCTGGTAAGAAATACTTCTCTTTCCTGGATGGCTTTAGTGGTTACAATCAGATTTAGATAGCTCCTGAGGACCAGGAGAAGACAACTTTCACATGTCCATGGGGGACATTTTCCTATTCAGTCCTACCTTTCAGTTTGTGCAATGCTCCTGCCACTTTTCAAAGAGTTGTGATAAGTATCTTTTCTGATATATCTGCTGATTGCATGGAGATTTACATGGATGATTTCACTACCTATGGCAATACCTTTGATGAAGCCAAGGAAAATCTGACAAAAGTCCTCCAGAGGTGTTGAGATTACAACATTTCTCTCAATAGTGAAAAATGCTTCATGATGATGGAGGAGGGGGTTGTATTAGGCCATTTCATTTCCTCAAAAGGTATTCAAGTAGACCCCGCCAAGATTGAAGTAATCAGTACATTACCCACAACAGTAAAGCAGAAGGATGTGCAAAGTTTTCTTGGGCATTCTGGATATTATAGAAGATTCATAAAGCATTTCAGTCATCTTGCAACACCTCTATATAATTTGTTAAAGAAGGATGTTGAGTTCGCTTGGGACTCCGAGTGTACCAAGTCTTTCCTGCAGCTTAAGGAAGTTCTCACCACAACACCGGTTTTGAGAGGGCCAAATTGGGGTTTACCTTTTCACATTCATACTGACACCTCATATTATGTTATTGGTGTCGTTCTTGGTCAGAAGTTGGACTCGGTGGAGCATGCTATTTATTTTATGAGTAAAAACTTGCAAGGTGCAAAGTTCAATTACACGGTCACTGAGAAAGAACTGCTTGTCGTCATCTACGCACTGAACAAATTCAGGCACTATATTACCAGATATGAGATCTTTGTGCATACTAACCACTCTTCTATTAAGTACCTAATGAATAAACCTGCAATATCTGGAAGTCTGGCTCGTTGGTTGCTCTTAATGCAAGAATTTGATATCACCATAGTCAACAAGCCTAGTAAAGCTAATGTGGTCGCTAACTTCCTTTCCAGACTGCATGTCCTTGATGATCCTGTAGCCATTGACGAAAGCTTTCCTAATGAGCATCTATTTATGTTGTCTACATATAATCCATGGTATGCTGACATTGCTAATTATCTCACTACTGGTAAGACTCCAACTCATTTTTTTGCTAAAGAAAGAAGGTTGTTAGCCGAAAAAAGCTTTAATTATTCTTGGATTTCTGGATTCATGTTTTATACTGGTCCTGATCAAGTAACCCGTAGATGCATAAGGGAAGATGAGACATATGATATCCTCAGGGCATGTCATGATGAGCCCTGTGGTGGTCATTTTACTGCCAAAAGAACAACATTCAAGATTCTGACTACAGGATATTACTAGCCCAGCTTACACAAAGATGTTGCTCAATATACAAAGAAATGTGATAAGTGCCAATGCATGGGGCACCCTACTAAGATGGATGAAATTCCCCTATAGCCTCAGGTAATTGTTGTACCATTTGATAAATGGGGGATTGACTTTGTCGGTCTTATTGAGCCATCTTTGCAAGGCAAAACTTATATCCTTGTATGCATTGATTATGTTACAAAGTGGGCCAAGGCCAAGCCAATGAAGCACCCTAAGGATAATGATGTTGCTAAGTTCCTCTATGAGTTTATTTTCACAAGATTTGGTGTGCCTAGGGCATTGCAATATGATCAGGGACCTCAGTTTACTTCTAATCTAATAGCTGCTTTGATGGAAGAATATAAAATTCAGCATGGTAAATATTTGCCCTATCATCCCCAAGAAAATGGATAGGTAGAAGTCACTAATAGGGACCTAGAATCCATTCTTACCAAGACCATAGCACTACATAAGAAGGATTGGGCCACATGACTTCCTGAAGCTCTTTGGGCTTACAGGACTACATGGAAGACTACTACAGGCTTTACTCCATTTGAGTTCATCTATGGTCGATCCGCTGTTATTCCTATAGAAGTTGAACACAAAACCTTAAGAAAAACTCATGACCTTGGATTGGATCTCACTATAGCATAGTAGGAATGAATTATGAGTTTGAATGGGCTAGATGAATGGTGCAAATCTGCCTTGCACAATACTGAACTCCTGCAACAACAGCGAAAGTAATGGCATGACAAGTATATACAGGATAAAGTCTTTTCTATTGGTGATTGGGTGCTTCTCTTTGACTCAAGGTATCAGCATCATCCCAGGAAGTTTCAAATGTGATGGTTAGGCCCGTATGAGATTGTAGTTGTGTTTCCTAATGGAGCAGTCCAGCTTTCTACTATTGATCCTGTTCGGTTTAAGTTGCTAGTTAATGGTCACAGGTTGAAATTGTATCACAAACCCCAAAGTAAGGAAGAGTTCCTGTAGCAATTTTTATCTGCTGCTAGCGATACATTTCCTGCAGCAACTGAGAATGAGCCTTCTGCTTATTCGCATTCGTCACTTTGAGACGTTCTCGTCACTTCCATAATAAATGCTTTCTTTACGAAAGTTCTTTCTCCACAATAAAATTCCATTTCATTTCTTGCTTTTCACCCATCCATTTTTATCATTCTACATTCATGGATAACAACAGCTGCTGCCCTCAGCACACATTCAGGTTAGCACACTATCCGAGGTACTTATTCCTACATTAGTTTTTCTCCTTTTTAGCTATGCCTTGTCACATGTGCAAGTGTGGGACCACTTGCTTGTTTAAGTTAGGGGGGAGTTATTTATCATTTTTTTGGCTTACGTATTCATGAAATCTTTATGTTTTATTCTTTTGTCTTGTTTGTACTTTACACTTCTTGTCATGATTTGACAATTTTTAAGAGTTGTGTACTATGATTTTATTTTGCACATATCAAGTAAAGGTGGCAAGTACATGATAATTACGAAGTCTACAGTTTTTCAATTATGAGAAGTTAATGTGCGAGATATTCTTGATTTATATGCATATTTGCACTAAAGTTCATTTTAAAAATGCTAGACCTTTCTATATTCAAAACCTTCTTGTAATTTGCCAATTCAAAACTCCTTGTCCGAGCCTTGTTCTTGACTGTTTAAATTTCCTGCAACTTCATTTTGAGTAAGTTGACAGCCTGAAGATGGGAGGTGATCTTATTCATAGGGAATCCATAGTGCATAATATCTTGCTAGATGATCAAGCATGTAGGTTGTATTTTTAGGCAAGGGCATGGCTTGATTACATCCTGAAGCTAACCGATTGGGATGATGAAGTTGCGTTGCAATTTCTGGGCTCATTGAAAGATGGAGTGGCCACAGTCAAGGGGTTAAGGGTACCATTTTTGCAGGCAATAGTGGCAGAAGTTATGGGGTTGCCGTAGGAAGGGGAGGAATTTTTGGAAAGTCTTGATCCAACGACATCTAGAGCTCAGTTTACCCTGCATTCAAACCCACCTCTGGAAATTGACCGGAAGCAAGGTACATTTATAATGTCTCTTCCAGAGCCATTTAGGCAATGTGTAGTTCATGTCATCAAGTATTTCACTTGTGAAGGATGGCAATCATACCTGTATTCCATTCATTTCAAATTTTTAAGTTTTCTGTGGCATGAAAATAGGCCTATAAACATTCCTAGCTTCATGTTTAACATCTTGAAGAAGCAAGTTGCTATGGTATAGGAGGGTAAATGTAATTCTATCTCACACCATTGTTTGGTCAAATTAATAGTTGAAAGAGCCTTAAGGGAGCAATCAGAATTATCTTGGGAAGAATTTTTGTTGCAAGGGTTTAAAGAACCAACTCCAGAGCCTATTGGGTGAAGGGTTGGGTAGATAGTTCGAACTAACAAAGGGTTTTGGAAAATTATTGTCGAACTCAGACCAGGAACTTCTTCCAAGAAAAAGAAGTCTAGGGTTAGGGCTTATGAGGATTCCTCTCACTCCTCTACTTTAAAGTCAGTCTAGAATGAGGAAGAGGAGAATACTTCAGCTGAGAAGTTAGCTTCTGTGTCGAAAAGGGTTTCTTAGAGGAACAAAGGAAAGGAAAATAGTCCTAGTTCTAGTCAGCAGGCAATGGAACATTCTATTGTCACAAGCACTTCAAGGAAGAGGAAAATTTTTTATAAAAAGGAAGAAACTCCATTGAAGAGAAGTAACAGAAAGAAGCAAAATGAGACTGTTGATATACCACTTGAAGGGTTAAATGTTGAACTTGGGATCTCTGAGCAAAAGGAAGAAGATCTAAAGAATATGCAGCAGGAAACAGTTGAGAAGCCTCCTGAAGTTAAGCAAGAGCGGGTTCTTGACAAGCAAGTAGATAAAGAATGCATCATCATTGATGATGACTCCATTTCTGAGGATCAGGCTTATGTATTCCGAAGAAGGGGTTCCTCCTCTAGGGGACATCAGACAAATGATAGTTCCAGTGACTCAG
Organism: Chamaecyparis obtusa; assembly: GCA_027943335.1. NCBI lineage: Eukaryota > Viridiplantae > Streptophyta > Pinopsida > Cupressales > Cupressaceae > Chamaecyparis > Chamaecyparis obtusa. The sequence continues at coordinate 2,270,796 of BSBK01001088.1, read as the reverse complement.
GAAATGAAGAAATGTATGGGGGATATTATGAGATGGAAGAAGAGGAGCTGGGATTATCTCCTGCAGTAGAGAGGAATACATATGACGAAAACCCTGATATTGATATGGATGTTGCTAATAGAGTGGTGGAGCAAGTTTTAAGTGAGGGTTTGGATGCATTAGCCTCTGCTACGCAGCAGTGTTGTAATTTTGAAAGAGCTCTGGTGGTATGGACAGATCCTATGGAAGGGATACGTTGCAAAAATGGTAAGCCTCTTGTTCCTCATCCAATGGAAAATCCTAGTCTCAATTTTATGTCAGAAAAGTCTGGTACTGTGTCTTTATTATTATTCATTTTTCAATTATCCAAGCAATTAGTTTCAGATAGGGAACAATGGAAACAATTAAATGAAGGAAGCAGGAAGGAAAGGAAGAGCAATTAAATGAAAAACTCACTAAAGTGATAGCCCTTATTCCTGAATTAATGAGTTGTAGGTCCTCTTCACTTGTTTATGCCCTATTCCTAAAAGAACAGTTGTTGAACTATCAGATGAATTGCATTATGCAAGATAGATCCCCATTGTTACAATAGCCTCTTCAATTTTCCCAGGCCTTTAATAATTCCCCTGTAGCTATAAAGAATTTACTGTGTGAATTCTTTCTCCACAATCTAGTAGTGCCAAATGATAGAACCTGGAACCCTTTACTTTATGTAGGGGATATATAGCTAAGAGCTCTTATGTCTTGGATACAAAATGAAATCAGTTGGGAATCACAGGCCAAGATCTACAGGGAATTAGAAGAGGAAATTCCTCTATACCTAAGGCCAGAAGTTAAAGATCCTAGGACATGTTATTTTGATTGGTTACGAATTGCCCCATCAGATGCAGGAAGCAAGATCATTTACCCACTTTGTGATGAATCATTTGATGAGTATGAGAAGCTGGTTAATTTTGAATTGACTGAAGCCATGAACGCCATTTAGTGGCATTGGATTAATTTAACTAGAGAACTAAGGAACAAGGAACCACATTCACCTTTGAACTTTGACATGGAAAACAGGTGTGCACCTTGGTATATCTCCTTAGGAACGGGGGAATTGGACAAATGGGCCAAGCATAGGGAAACCAAGGGATTCTTCTGGAGCTTTGCAAAAGGAGGTAGTGGATAGAAGATAGCTGTCGATTATAGGATGACTGCCAGACTTAAGAATTTCATGTTTGTTGTGAGACCAGCAAAAAGTTAAGTTGGGGGGCAATGGTGAGCCTAGTTTATGGATTGTTTTTTTTATGATTTTCTGGATTAGACTTAAGTATCTCATGGTTTTCATAAACAATACTTAGACTTTCTATGCTCCTAAGTTATGCCTATGTGTGTATTTGGTACTTTTAAGACTAAAGAAATATGTTGAATATATATATATATATATATAGATTAAGTGGATATTATGATGAAATTTGATATATCTTTCCTCTATGCATTAATGGGTAGTGTTCCTATAGCCATGTGATGGGAATATGCTAAAATAGGAAAACTTATTATGGATCTTTATCTTGGATTTGTGTTGCAAGTTTGGTGCGCTAACCTTTTGCAAGGAAGGATTAAGTCAACCGGTAATGAAGACTCAGTGTTAAGGTGGCTTCATCAAGTTGAGCAACCGTTTCTAGAATTCTTTATGGTTCCACTACTTAGTGGTGTATGTTGAAGACGGAGTCAATTCAGTTACCAGATGTTTACGAGGATATCCAGTGCTTGAACATTCCTATATTCTTGCAAATTTAATATGGTTTATTCCTACATAAATGATGTTGTCACTTTTATAACTGAAAGTTGTTATCCCCATTTAATGGAGGATCCTAGTTCTTAGGTGTTCTATTTTTCAAGTTGTTTTAAATAAACTAGAATTTGTGATTCCTGAGATAGTTAGATGTTAAAGGAATCTATTTTGTAATCCAGAGAAGAAGTGAATACACTTTGACGGTCTATATTGTACTTGTGTTGATGTTTCATGAATGAATAGATGTTAACTTCAGATTTTTTATCTCTGAGTTTTAAATCCATTCACTCTTTTGTGGGGGCCCACACGGAAGGTGAACTCTGTTCATGCTTAAGCAGGATCTAGTCTTAAGTTCCTTTGAAGTTGTTTAGTATTGTTGCTCCTGCAGCCACTGGTAGCAGAACCACTCACTGTTCCAGCAGCATAGGTTTACTATTGAAGCATTGTTAGATTATTGTTGAAGCATTTCCTTAAGTTTTAAGTTGAGATTTTTTTTTAATTCCTAGCATAGATTTCCTGCAGCAATTCTTTTCTTTAAGTAATAATGGCTTTTGAGATGAACTAGAGCATACACTTTGCAGTCACCATTTCAAGTTTACACTCCCGGATTGATGAATCTAAATGAAGCTCAGCATGATACTCTAAGTAAATATTTGATGGTATTACTCGTAGAATCACTGTGAAGGATTTCCAATCCTTGGGATTACTGAGTATTGTTCTGACCAACCACTCATCATGTCCAGATCTGATATCTAGTCTATAGAATTCCTCATTTTACCGAGCTATCTTTTTGTTTTAAACTTTGCATTCGCCTAACTAGGTTAATCTGATAATTACAAGGTAAGAACTTTCCTTTCAACTTATTCACCATTTTATTCCATACCTTGATTTTGCCTTTGCCTTTCTTCTTCCGATCCAATTGCAGATGCTCCCACCACAAGGATGCATGACCTTTCAACTTTATGCCTACAATCTTCACCTTCTTTTCTTTAGATACATTTTCATATTCAAAATACTTTTCCATCTCAGTGATCCAATCTATCAATTCATCAAAATCCAATTTCCCACTATATTCAGGAGGATTTAAATGTGGTGTTGACTTCAAGCTTGTCAATGCCTTCAAGAATCTTTCCTCACCCTGATCCATCACAGGTGCAGGTTCTGCTTCACCTTGTTCCACTTCAACTTCATCATCACTAACATCTTCAAGATGTCTATCTCTTCTCTGAGCTATTTCAACAGCTTCTAACCTAGCAGCAAGTTGTCTCAACATGCTTGCCAATCCTAGATTCTTTTCTTGCCTCCCACGAACCATCTTGGAACCCTCTACAATTGCAGGTCAGATCACAATCTGCTACCCCACAACAATTCAACTAGGGCTTCACAAGAAAAAAACTACAAACCTAGATCCGCAGACCTAGATCTAGATCTCACCTCGCTCTGATACCACCTGATGCAAGGGCTAGATAAAAGGGGCCAAATGATGGTGCACCCTATAGATCCAACCCTGCTCAACAACTTGCGGAAGAAACAAAAACATACAGTGAGAGAGAGAAAACAAGATCATTCATATATTAACTTCATTCAAATTGATTCATACATGTTAGGTTGTAAGGCCTTCCCAGTTAGGGCCGGATATTACAATGAATTACAGAAGTCCTCAAACATGCAAGGATTTGCCAACAATCTCTATCTTACTATCTTATGTCTTCTACCAAAAACTCCCTAAACTCTAACCAAACAACTATACTTATACAAGAGGCTACCAAACTAAGTCAGCCTTCAAATCCACAATCAAAGGAAGGAACAGTTAGATCTGGGACCACACGCTTCCCAATGATTGATTACAACATTAAATCTGTGACCCATAATCAATGCACAAGTCGGCCTCAACAGAAACTCAAAATAAACTACTCGGTAAGCAAGGATGACCGAGCAACAGACAAGCATCGCCAAGCGCCAGTGAAACAACTGACCGCCCAGGAGATAACCGACCATGCTTGGTAACCAAAGGAAACCGACCAACTCGGTCAGAGTAGGAGCCAAGCAACATAGACAAACTTCAAATCTTTTTGGTGACACAGGATTGCCAAGGACTCGAGATGCTCCTGCATCAAAAAGGCATTCACAATTGAGGATGATCTACTTGTCTTGGATCCTCAGAATTTCGACACAATTCAAGACTATGTCAACGCAGCCAATGAGTTGAGAACACTACTTAAGGATTGTGGTAATCCCATGAAGGATGAAAGGTTGATTCATCACATTTTGAAAAGGCCACCTTCAAAATATGCAGCTTTTGTATTGAGTTACAATACTCACAAGTTGACCATGGGAAGTGCCTTCATTAAGCCTTCATTTGATGCATTTGCATTTAAATGTTGATGTTGGAACAATCAAAGTTGATGGATATGGGAATTCTTAAGTCTTCAAAGTCTATGGCATTGGTGGCTAATAACAAGAATCAAAGAAGTCAAGGTGGAAAAAATTTCAACAACAAAAATAAGAAGTGGAAGCCAAAATCACAATCAAAGACACAACAATCTTCCTCCTCACAACAAGACGATTCTTCTTCCAACAAGAAGGGAAAGAATAACAAGAAGGATAAACTATTTTGTGCATATTGCAAGAAACCAAATCATGATGAGCATCATTGCAAGACTAAGAGAATTGATGAGTTGGAAAACTTATTGAAGAAGAACAAAATCAATGTGCCAAATGCTTCCAAGGATTCATCTCCATCCACTTTAAAGGGAAAAGGGAAAGCATTTATGGAAATTTCAAGTTCTTCAGAGGATTGGATTCTTGACGTGGGTGCCACACATCATATGGGTGCTTCAAAGGGGAAATTTTCTTCATTGGATCCATCTAAGGTACCTCACATCTTTGTAGGGAATGATACACTAGTGGAAGTTGAAGGGAAAAGACTAGTTGAGATGGAAAATACAGAGTTCATGGATGTTCTCTATGTTCCTAACCTTAGCACCAATCTCCTTTCGATTTACCAAATCGCTAACTATAGAGGTGGAAATAAAGTCGAGTTCCTTCCCGATTCGGTCATGGTGCAAAATCTTAAGGATGATTCATTGGTTGTAGTGGGGAAAGCTAATCATGACACAAGGCTCTATTCTTTCTCCCACTTTGTGCCTAAGTCTCCTTCACATGCCTTGTTGACTCATGCTCCATCACAAAGTAAAATATGGCATGAGCGGTTTGGACATCTTGATTACCACTATCTTCAGCAACTTAGCTCAAATAATATGGTCAAATTTCTACCTACAATCAACTTTTCCAAGGGTGAATGTTCAACTTGTTCAATGGATATGCATCTTGAAGAAAAGTTTGAAAAAGGGAAGTCTTGGAGAGCATCATTTGTTCTTGAGTTGGTTCATAGTGTACTAGTAGGCCCCTTTCCAGTGACATCAATTAACAAGGGTCGCTATGTCCTCACTTTCATTGATGACTTTTCCCGCTACACATGGGTCTACTTTTTTGGTCACACAAATGAAGTGTTTGATAAGTTTCTAACCTTCAAGAGTCATGTTGAGAAGAAATCAAGTAAATCCATCAAGGTTCTTCATGTAGACAATGAAAGAGGATATGTGAACTCAAGACTTAGAGACTTTTGTGAACTTGAGGGTATTGATCTTCAGAATCGAGTTGTATTTAGTCCACAATAGATAAGAGTTGTAGAAATGAAGATTAGAACTCTTAAGGAAATGAAAAGTTTCATGATTGAAGCCAATTTTGTTGATCCATCACTTTTGGTAGAAGCCATAAGTTGTGCCAATCACATCCTTAATAGATCTCCTCATAATACCTTAGATGGAATGACACCTTTTGAGGCATGGTGTAGAAGAAAATTGGTTGTGAAACACTTCAAAGTATTTGGTTGTCCAACATGGGAAAACATATCTTCACAAAAATGGAAGGCACCTCCACCAAGGCCAAGGCCTTGAACATTTATTGGATATGAAGAAAGTGTTAAGGCATATAGACTTATGGATCCTGAGACTCATGAGATTTTCAAAGAGAGGAATGTTCACTTTGAGGAAAGTTCACCTAGATTATCCTCTACTCCTCTCCATACTTCAGACATTGTGGAAACTGATAGTGACAATAGTGGCAATGATTCAGATGGTTCATCTACCTCAACCCCTATACGCAGAATTACACCTTCGCTAGGTCAACTTAAGGTTGAGGATACTCCTTCATCATCATCTTCCACTAGACCTCGTTGGGTTAGAAAGACTCTTGATTTAGCAGGGTCCCTTGTGGGGAATCCTTCAGAAAATCACAGGACAAGGTCACAACATTAGCACATTCCACATGCATACATTTCTACAATGATTGGTCCATATGATTCAGCACAACATGGTACACCTTGTCTTCCAACTACGACATCAGGGGATGACTACTTGACAAACATTGTAGGTTTGGTTGTGCATTCCTACATTTCCGATATGGGAGACATCATTGATGATATACATCTTCTCTCTGATGGGGAAGATCCTTCTTCATTTTTTGTGAGGGAACACTCTAACCCTCATGTCCATTCTCTACAAGATCAGTCTTTCAAGGTTGATGTAACTGTGGATCTTTATGTACAACAGTTGCAGGAGGTCTCTTTATCATTAGAGAAGACACTTGGTTCTTTGAGACATGTTCTACATCCATCCTTCTTTGATCCCGACTTTTTATTTTTAATAGTTTTGGAAGGGGCATCCTTCAGTATTGACACATGGATAGTTGAGCAATTTTCAGAGACATCATTCATCTTGAGGTTTCTTTTGAAAGATTGGGGAGATATCTCATATACTCCAATGGCTTTGTTTCTTACTAAGGGGAGGAACATTATTCGACATTCATGGACCAGCTTCTACATTCATCCTGGAGAAGCTATCACTGATGGGCATTCGACATTGGGGGGGGGGGGGGCTACCATGTCTCTTCTTCTACTACTTCTCTCTTATGGGGGGGAATTTTTCCTCATATGGGGTTTTTTCCTTCTCATACTTCTATATTGTATATACATGATGTATATCATAATGGGGGTTCTTGATTACTCCATCCATCCATGCATCTTATTTTTTTCATCTCTCTTTTTGGGGGAGGGTTTTTCCCATGAGGTTTTCCCTCTTTCTCCGCTTTATGAGAGATTGCATTGCTCTTGCATATTGTACATGGGTACCTAACATGGCCTAGTAGCTGAGACCCATCATGCATTATCATCTAGAATTGTGAGCTTAAGTACATTCCCCTAAGTTGCACTTAAGGGGTGGGGGGTGTTGGTGTAATTAAATATTACTAATTATACTTTACTTAAGTTTACTTAGGATAATGCATTTTCATATTAGTTTTCATTGAGACACTTAGGAGTTTGGATTTCATTTTAGCACATGGTTAGGAGAAATTCCACTTTACATGGTGATAGTTGTCATCCCATACCTCTTTGTGTGTGAGATCCACATTTAGTGCTCTTATCACATTATCATCCTCTCATTGTTGCACATATTTCACATACTTTGATGTACAATGGAGGATGATCCACCTTTGGTGGACATGTGATTCCACCTAGTGTAGTTGATAGCCTATCATCTCCTCATCATGTAGCCTTATCACATTGCCTATACATTCAGGCACTCCTGCTTTGTATTTATCCATTATGCATTCTATTTGATTATTGAGCATTATTGAATTATTCATTTGATTATATCATCTCGTCTCTCTTGTGTTGTCTCTTGAGCTTCTAGATCTTAGCATTTTATTCTTTGCCTTAGGAAAATTCTTACAGTTATATTAAGCATAAAAATTCTATATATAACTTCCATAATTACTACTTGATGTATGTTTCAACATAATAAAATATAGAAAGATATTAAAAACATAGCCTAAAATATGCCAAAAACTAGGCTCATCAATTTTCACAATCATAATTCATATATTAAGAAATCCTAACCCAACTCAAGTCAAGCCTCATGTCACATCCTCACATCCCCCAACCTCCAAATCTCATGTCAAGCTTAAATGCTCTTACATTCCTCTTACACACTCCACCCATCTCTTACACTTTTGTCCCCTCCCACATCTCCCAAAATGGTCACATTCCCCATTCTTCCAAACCTCTCTCCTTGTGACACTCTTCATAATGCTATGCATTTGAGAAAGCACAATCCATGTGTTGTCTCTTGGATGCATCTTGACCCTTCCTCATCTTTGCATCTCAATCGTTCCTAATGGCAAAATCATTCCAAATCCTATTGAACCTTGAGGATCTACATTGAGCACACATCTAATCTAAAATCTTTGGACAAATCCACACATCAAGGAAGAATTTGGGTCACTCTTATGGTTTGCAACTCTTTGTTTTATATGTTTTCTTTTTTCTAATCTAGATGTTTGTTTGAGTAGTGTTGTTGAATTTTTTTATTAATATATTGCATTCCTAGTTTACACACTATTTCACTCACACATAACCTACATTTGAAGTTCCTCTATTTGAGGATGAAGGTGATAAAGTTGAACTTGGGAAGGTTACTCCTCCTCTCTAGATGTTAAATAGCAATACAACTCTCGTAGACAAATAAAATTAGGAATGTATTCCGTCAGATAATGCTATTGAAAGATCAAAATAAAATGATCCAAAAAACATCACTATTGTAGAAGAGACTTGTCCTTTTGATATTGTAAGGAATATTATTGAAAGGGAACGATAAAAAAAAATGGTTCCTAAGAAGGCATCTATAGAGGTTTTTGAGAAGCTTGAGACTTCTTCAACTAAAGATGATGATGAAGGATCTTATAGCTCCTTCAAAGACTTGTAGGGTCTTCAAATGCAGTTTCAGCCTATGGTTTCTCCACAACTACTACAAATACCAACTCATGAGGGGCATATTGATTTATCAAATATTTACCCTCCATAAGTTTCAACTGGGAGACATTATGCGTGTGTCAAAGGAATTGCTAAAATAACATAAAAATAAATCAAACTAAATTGATGATGCAATAAAGATAATACATGAGAGCTACCCGAGGTAGACATTGAATATTCTTTAGCTTTGGAATAGAAGCTAAAGAAACTCATGGAATCTTTTAAAGATCATTCAATCCACTTAGAGAAGAAAGTAGGAATCATCAAGGAATATAAAAAATAAGAAAATAGTTGAGGCCTTTGAAAGGTTGCTAATGCACACATATCTCCGCAAAACAACTTGAAGAATTTCAGATGTTATATAGATGATGTTATTGCACTAAAATAACAATTTTGTTTAAGATGGGTAGATTCCTGAAAAACCATCAAATGGAAAATTGACTCAATTGAGTCCCAAACATTTCAATTAGCCAATGCATATGATTTTGAGAAGGATAAGGATGACACCATAAGGGTGCCAATAGAACAAATTATGAGCCTTGGTTATCTTTGCTACAAGGAAAATACATCAAATTAAGACACAATTTTGTATGTTTTAAGAGACACTAAGTTTGAGGTTGGCTTCTTTGACTTGTACTTTGAGAGAAGTAGAGCAAGTTGAATACAATATGATAATTTGTGATGTTAATATTGGTGAGCATTTACATTTACAATTTAAATGTCAATTTCGGATCTTCTCCTTAGGAAAGGTTACATAAGGTATTATTTTGACTGAATTTAAGGAAAAGCATAAGAGAATCTTGCCTTCCAAGAAGGCATAAATAATATAATTTCTCATTGTATATATTTGTAATTGTAGATATAGTATCAATTTTGATAAGGGGTTTCCATCTAAGGGGGTGAAAGAAATATGTGCATTAATGGGGGGAGCATACAAAATATAGTTTTCATGTTGTAGATATTTCACTCTTTGTCCTTCAAGTCAAAGGGGGAGAGATGTTGGTGAAAAGAAGAGAGTATGTACAAGTATAACTTATGTTTACAAATATAGTTGTTGTGAACACATATTGTAGTGTTTCCATCAATGACAAAGGAGGAGATTATCAATAACATGTTTCCATTGCTGTCAACATGATGTCTAACAATGTATGTTGTCATTAAGTAAGATGAATACAACATGTGGTCATTCAAATGATCAAAGTTTCTATGATAGTTTGGATAGGATACATTCAGGAGGTAGAGATATATTTGAGAGCAACCATGCCATGTTAGTTTGGTCAAAAATAGGGAAGGAGGTCCAAAGACTCATTAGACAAAAAAATATTAGTTTGGAGTTTTGGTATGCATAGATTCACTTGAATTTTTGCTTAGGTACGATTATCTTGATAGTTGCCTACATGGTCAAGTGTTGTGTGATGTCTATGCTCAAACTCATATTTGAGTGCTTAAAGAAATTTTGTAAGTATTGAACTAGTACATTTTATCATAACTATGAGTCTATTTTCTTTTCTGCATTTCATTGCATTATATCCTATGGTTGTGCAATTTAGGATTCTAAATAAGATAAGTGCTAGGTACCTTCTATCAATCTTTCAAGTCACAATACAAAAGTTATTTAAGGTTTGAACTCCATATCACAGGCTCAGAACATAATATTTTAGTTAGCTCGCTAGAATTCTCCACATTCCACTGTGATGATTAATATGACCTTGCAATTTTGGGAAGATTTTGAGGATAACGTAGTGGACTTGTGGCAAGAGATTAAGATGTTTTGGTACTCTAGTGCATAGTATTTATACAATCAATCTATTTTATACAACGTTCACGAATTTAGAAATTATGCTCTTTTGCAATAACTATGATGATTGATCTCCTTAGGAGATGTTGAAGAAAGGTTGTAGATGGTCTCTAACATCTTGATCTTGGTTCACATAATGATTTTTGTCTCTCACTAATGGAAAAAAAGGGTAACAATGGCAATCTTGACAATGACATTAATATTAGGCCAACTAGGTGCATTCCTTTAGTTTTAGTTGATCTTGACCTATTCCATTGCTTTGAAGGATATTTTATAATGTTTTAAGGTTCAAGTAAGGGCCAGGTTGATTTGCAACCTAATTTTTATTGTCAATGCATATACTTGCATCTGACCTACTTGATGTTTTAAGATGTTGTTAAGGATATATAAGGATGAATAAATTTCCATGTGGAGGTGTGTTAGATGATTGGAAGTTCTAAAATGTGTGAAATTGATCAGTAATCAAATGATTAAGCATGCAAAGTCAATGTAATAGATGAATAGGGGCTTCAAAGAGGATTGCACTATCAACATTAGTTAGATGATGCTTCTTCCACAACAGTTCATATCATGTATTTCATTATAATCTAATTGTATCTTGTTGGGATATTGCTATCAGGATTCAACTGTGTAGTTTTTTGAGTCAAACTCATTGACCCATGTTTCATGAGTAGTGGTTCACATGAACCCATCTCTCATGAGAATGAATGAAACACTTAGCACTCATTGGATCTAGGTGATGCTTGAAGGACCGAGACTTCCTAGGAGGTCACCCATCCCAATACTACTCTAGCTCGAGCGCGCTTAACTACGAAGATTCCTCCATGGTTAAGCCCACTCTTCTTGCATCCCCATTTGCGAAACCTTCACCAAGTGTTGTTCCTTATGAACCATTATTTAGAAAGCCCCTTAAGCTCATCAATTGATAAGGAGGAAATATTTTCCACAACAAGTCAAATTGTGCAAAATATCTCATACTTATCAATTGATGAGTTTAAGGGGCTTTCTAATGAATGGTTCATAAGGCACAACACTTGGTGAAGGTTTTGCAAATGGGGTTGCAAGCAGAGTGAGTTTAACCATGGAGGAAACTCCATAGTTAAGCACGCTCGAGATGGAGTAGTACTGGGATGGGTGACCTCCCAGTAAGTCTCGGTGCTTCACCTCTATGAGCATCACCTAGATCCAATGAGTGCTAAGTGTTCCATTCATTCTCATGAGAGATAGGTTCGTGTGAACCACCACTCATGAAACATGGGTCAATGAGTTTGACTCAAAAAACTACACAGTTGAATCCTAATAGCAATATCACAATTTGACTTGCTGTGGAAAATATCTCCTACTTATCAATTGATGAGCTTAAGGGGCTTTCTAATGAATGGTTCATAAGGCACACCACTTGGTGAAGGTTTTACAAATGGGGTTGCAAGCAGAGTGGGTTTAACTATGGAGGAAATTTTGTAGTTAAGCGCACTCGAGTTGGAGTAGTACTGGGATGGGTGACCTCTTGCAAATTCCCAGTGCTTGACCTAGATCCGATGAGTGCTAAATGTTCCATTCATCCTCATGAGAGATGGGTTCATGTGAACCACTACTCATGAAACATGGGTCAATGAGTTTGACTCAAAAAACTACACAACTGAATCTTGATAACAATATCACAATTTGACTTGCTGCGGAAAATATCTCTTACTTATTAATTGTATCTTACTTTAAAGAAGTGATATTCAATTTGCAAGTATATTGTATCTTTCCCTAAGACAGTGAGTCATGGCTTCAAGTTTGGCAATGAGCCTCTTGTAAAAACTTGTAACATATATTGTGAGTTTACCCTCACCATGGATTTTCCTTATGTGGTATATGTTGTGTGTTTGTTCTTTAAATCTACACACATGTTTAAATGGCTTAAAAATTAATAAATATTAAATTTTATTTTTTGATGATTCACCCCCCACCCTCCTCTCTAGATGTGTTCAAGAGGTATTCCTCCACTTGGCAAGAAAAAGGTTTGATATTTTATGCAATGATGACAACCTAACAACAAACATTGGATGAAATTCTACTTTAATAACCCTATAATAAAAAAGGGTTGTATTTTTCCTAATCACCTAAGTAAGCAAGAGTTGTGTGGAACGATTCTTGGCTTTAACTTTGTCTTTTTCACAACAAAGGAGTGCATCATATGTCATAATGCTTCCTCTTTGAAAAATCACAACTACATTAGTGTGAGGCTAATTTTACATTTTTAAGGAAAAAAATGGCCTTTAACTAAGATAACACTTTCAATAGTGTCACTTCTTCACTTTGAATTTATACTAAATTTTTAAAAAATGAATTTTCTTTTAACTTGCTTATAACATTTTTTCTATTTTTCCTCTTTGTAGTCCAAAAATAACTTTCATCAATTGATTATCTATCTTCAATTTTTGAAGATCATGACTAAGAAGACTTAAATTGTATTGAAAACACACTAAGCTATCAATTTTGCATTTTACAAACCAAAAGTGTAATTTGTTTTGACCACAGGTTTTTCAATTTTTCCTTTTAAAAGGCCTGTTTCAATAGTTGTCTAGTGTTTTTGCAAAAAATCACCATATTTTAGTGTCTCTTACATCATACAAACCAAAAATGCAATTTCAAAACTGAAGGGTCTAACTTTCCAAATTTTCACTTTTAGACCAAAAATGTATTGCATAGCTTGTTTGATTGTTTTTTTATGTTTTCCACTTCTAAGATCAAAATTGTGTTTTTGAATTTTCTCTATATTTTTTGAAAAATTATAATTTTTGACTTGTTAGACCCAAATTATACCCTTTCCTCTTTGTTTTTTTCCTTCCATTTATGAAGAATTAACTTCAATGACAAGAGTTAAACATCATCTTCAATGCCCCCTACCTTATTTAGCTTCCAAACTAGCGATTTGAGGGTCCCCACCTATATAGATATATTCTTTTTACCAATTTTTAGCCCTTAAAACTAAAATCACTTTTAAGCATTTTAAATCACTTGTACAGATTTTCAAATATTTTGCAAAAGAAAATAAATAAATAAATATGCCCTTTCTTTTAAAATTTTAAAATATTTAATTATTATTTTTGACTAATAATTAGATTTTTCATCTTTTCAACAAATTTTTTAAACTAAAATTACACTATAAAACTAACCGATTTAACATTAGGTCTGAGATGATTTACAAATATAAAAACATACTAATAGTGATATATGCAAAAATCTCAAATTTATTAAATAAATTTCTAAAATTTATATATTTTATTTAGAAAAGGTTTTACATTAATATAAATTAAAATAAACAAAATAGAAACATATATATTACATACTAATATCAAATGATGATCACCTAATAATTATTAATATAGCAAGTTTCTAAATTCATATTAAAATATTTTAAATTTAGAAACAATCATATCTATCATTTAAAATATCTATATAAATTTATATTTTAAAATAGCATACATTTATATTATAAAGTAAAATATTATATTATATATAATAAATTTTTACAATTTATTAATAATTTAAAGTGTCATAACAGCGACATCCATAAGGAGGACAACGAAAATACAATAGCAGAGGAGATGCAAATTTAGCACAGGAGCAGATTCGAATCTAATAAGCAGAGATCAAGACATAAGGGAGGCAGCCAGATCCGAGTTTGCAGTAGCAGTCAAGGGCATTGTTGAGATCATAATTAATAAGAGCAGGCTCGAATTTCACAAGAGTGTAGTCCGAATTTCATAGAGTAGCAGATCCAAAATACTATAAGTGCAAATCTAAAAGCATAAGGAGCAGATCCGAAAATTTCCAAAATATAGGGGCTTCCAAATTTGTTAGAAGATCCAGATCTGATATTTCAAAAGGGGGGCTGCTATTTGCAGGGCCATCGCAATCCATAGAGGCAATTCAGATCTTATTTGAGGTGCAGCGATTTGTTTGGAGGCTCCTACTTTGATGCTTGAAGCCACGAATTGTGGAAGGAAGACACAGATTTTGACAGAGAGGAGGCTTCCATTTGTTTGAGCAGAGACCTGCCATTTAGAGAGCCACGAATTTTGAGGGAGATCTCAGATTTTGACAGAGGGAGGCTACTGAATTCTTGCCCAGCCCATGCCATAGAGATGAACAAAATTTGCAAAATTGTCAGTATGAATAGGAGGAGCCAGGCCCTTTCTTTCAGTTTCAGCTAGCAATCCAAAGGGAGCAATTCAGACCAGTGAAAGAGGCATCAATAGTTGTTCATTCCAGGACAACTATTTGACAAAATTCCCAATTAACAAACAGAGATAAATTCATCCTATTATGGCACGGGACATTACACAATCAGCGAAATGCGAACTTTTCATTCAAAAAGGAAATCTGCCTTACAAAGACGTCAAATAAATATTGGTCTTTTCCATGCGAATCGAGATGCAAAGAAAGATTTAGCCGTATACAGTAAGGATAACCCTAGAGCAGAAAGGCCCAATATGGCTACAGGTGCTGCAAAGAAGCAAGACAAAGAAGAGGTTTTTTCAAGTTATTGTTTTAATTGTTGGCTCTATGGCCACAAGAAAAAAGATTGTCGTAAACCAGTACAGCATCACCCTTCATATGAGCATTTGAAAGATTTCATAGCAAAACAGAAGAAATTAGCTGAAGAAAATACAGATTTGGAATTGCGCGCAGTCTTCACTCAAGCAAAACCTTATCCTTTCATTGATGTCTCTGCTTCGATTAAGGGTTCCTCTGAATCTTCACTACCAGATAAGCAAGAGAAGGATTCCCAGAAAGAAAAACTTAAGGAAATTGCTAGGGTGGAGAATCTTGGTTATGCACTTAGAATAAACAATTTAATCCCTAAGCAAATAGGGAATGGTAAGCTAAGAGTCTTCTCAGTCAAGGAATTGGACAGACAAATAAATATCTATTCCAAGACTAAATATGCAAAATCGAGCATAAGCATCGAGGCTGCTAAGGTGGGAAGACCTGAGTACAATTTAAATTGTAGAACCAATGAACCCCTATCTGCTAAGGGGGAAGGCAGGATCTTACCTACTCAAGCACCTCCTGTTTGCATGATGAAGAACGAATCCACTTGGCAGACGGTTAAAAACAAGAAAAAGGTTAACAAGTATCAGCTATCTCATAGTCCTTTTAATCTATCTCTGAATAACCCATTTGATTTTCTTAAAGAGGAAGATAATGGAAGATATTCACCCCCCCAAAAAGGCCATAAGGCAGGACAGAATAAGTTCCATACCAATGTCTCAGAGATCTACCCACAGAAGGATCAAACACACAAAAAAAATCTAAAAGGTTTAACAAGTAACAATGTATTAAGGAAGTTTCAGGAACAAAACATACAGGGATGCACGCCCCCTCATAAGTGTAATAAAACTATGGAGAGTAACAATGATAAAAGAATAGGTAATTTCTTTCAGAATCCTAACATGATTAGAATAGATCTAGATGGAAAATGCATAGAACATAGACAAAATTCTTTTGCAAATACAGGGCTGATTTGCCGATGGTCTGGAGTAGGAACTTCTACCACAGATCTGATAGCCTGGTTGAAATCTCAACTCTCGAATGAGGTAAGTATATCTATCTTATTAGAAAATTTTATTTTCATTAATTGTAAAGATGGAAATATTAAAAGTAAAATTAGAAATGAAGGGTTAGCTAAGTATAAAGACTCTGATTTTTATATTTTTGACTGGGTTCCCTTATTCAACCCAATAAAACTTAAGGACTTTCTTGTAAAAAAAGCTATAGTTCTTAAAAATCTGCCTATAGAATTATCTGATGTACAAACTGTCAAATTAATAGGAAAACAAATTGGTGACTTTCTAAGCATTATTGATAATGATAATAACCAGTATGAAAAAATCATTAGAGTAAAGATCAACTATCATAAAAAATGGATACATCCCATTAGAGTATGCTTTAATTCTAACTCTATTATTATTAACCCCATTATTCTAGAAGATTTTGTAGAAAGACAAACAAATGATCTAGAAACCAATAATTTAGGACAAATGGACACTCATATTCAGAAGACATCCGAATTGAAGGAGAGCTTTAACCCAGAAAAAGGAGGTTTCACTATGACTTCTCCTAAGAAAACTAATCCGATCAGCATCTCCACACAACCTTCAGACTCTGAGTGTCAACCCCCTTTTGCTCTAGAAAAGGAAATATCAATAAATAAGACCTTAAATGTTGAGGTCAAATCTCCCCTACCTTTATCCATAGAACATGAGAATAACCTTAGTACTCAGAGTTTCAAGCAAGAAATTAACACTAAAATTACCTCTTACAGCCCGAATAGAATCTCCAACAGTCCAGAAGATAAAGAAAGATCACTTCTTAAGGAGAACCAAAAAATAGAAAAAGAAATAGTTGAGATCACCAATGAGTTAATGGACACCCTTTTAGACGAAATATGTGACAAAGAGGAACTTGAGCACCAAAAAAGTTTGCTAATAAAAAGCATTATAGAGATGTCGGCATCAGATAATACTCAGGAAAATGGAGAAGAAGACATGGAAACGGAATGCTTTCCAAATCTAGATGAGATAGGAGACATGGAAAGGGATATTAATGAAAGAGAAGATCCCTCATATGGTAGGAAAGAAGAAATAAATAATACAAGGTATCAGAACGAGGAAGAGATCAGAATTTGCCTAGAAGGTATCAACAATGAAGATCGACAATTAGGAATGGCAACAACCATTGATGGAATCAAACCCAACGACAATCACTCATTGGTTAAAGACTCCATAGAAGGCCTCTTTGGCATCACCAACCAAGATAGGCAGTTAGGAACAGCAATGAAAAGAGGAAGTCTGAGCACCCCTAATATCAATAGAATTAAAAAGAAGAGGGGGAGGAAATCCAAAGTGGAGTTAAGAACTATAAATTTTAATGCAGGAACACAAATAGAGATTGCAGATATTCCTAATATTGATAAAAACTCAGAACTCATCCATTACGAATCTTTCCATCAGTTAAAAGAAATGCAAAAAGAAGAAATGGAAAAGTCCCCCTTAGTGGAGACCATTGACCAAGGATCACTGCTAGACTTTTTAGGATTAGACCCTGCCTCTATTCTGGAAGTTTCTAGGAGTAATGATATAATAACAGGAGTATTAGGCTCGCTATCGAAAGAGGAACTCTGTGAGGAAAACAAAGAGAACATCGTTAGGAACAATACAGAAACTTTAGGTTTAGGAACATCTATTAAGGGCAAGTTAGAAGTTGATACGAGGAAACTAGTCAAACCAAGAGGTAGAAAATCTCTTGCTGAACTAAGAGCTAAGGAAGGAATGGCGCCAGGTCAGGTTAAAATTACCGATATTCTATACTCTGGGAAGGGGAAGATCCTTCCCGAGTCCTCATGAAGATCATTAGTTGGAATGTTAGGGGTTTAAATGCCCCTAACAAACGAAGCCTTGTAATAAGGCAATTAGCGAAAATTAAACCAAATATGGCTATGATACAAGAAACTAAACTTTCTAATGAAGGATATGAGAATTTAAAAAAGAGTATAGGGATTAGAGAATTAATAGGTTGCGAGGCAGAAGGCGCTTCGGGTGGGATTGCTTTTATTTGGGATCCAAGAGAAATAGTTTTCAATATTCATGAAAAACATAAAAATTGGATGGGAGGTCAAATCAAAAGTTTAAAATCAGATTTAAAATTTAATCTAATAAACATGTACGCTCCAAAATTCTTACATGAAAAGAGAATTGTATGGCAAGAGGTTAAGGATTATATTGAAAGCTTCCCGAACAATACATTTATACTAGGAGGAGATTTTAATGCTATCCTATCCTTGGGAGATAAACTGGGTGGGACAAAACACATATCAAAAACTACTTTAGAATTTCAGGAATGGATAAATAATATAGGGGCTTCGAAAATTGAATCAGACAGAGGGAAATACACCTGGACTAACAAACGAAAAGACACAGAGTTAATAGTAGAAAAATTGGACAGGTTCTTCTTTATTGGGGAATTGAGAAATTTTGACTTTGATCTTACTAATGAGGTACTACCTATTGCCGGTTCCGACCACTTTCCTATAGAACTAGTAATTTCGGAACCAATCAGAAATAAAAAGATCCCATTTAGATTTGAAAAAATGTGGTTACTTAATGAGAAATGTTTGGATCTAATTAAAAAATGGTGGACAAAGACAAGATTTGAAGGCTCCAAGATATATAAAGTCATAAGGAAACTAAAATTAATAAAAAAAAATCTGTCTCAATGGAGTAAGAACACTATTGGGGATATATTTGTGAAAAGAGATCTTATAGAAAAAGAGTTGGAAAATGTGAATAAGGAGATTACTGAAGAACGTAAACAGACTTCAGATGATAACAAAGAGCAAGAACTATTATGTAAATACTATGATTCTCTTTCACAAATTAGCGCCTTCTAGGGGCAAAGAGCGAGAGAAACATGGCTCAGGGAAGGGGACCGAAACACCAAATTTTGTCACAATAGCATCAAAGCTAGAAGGAATATAAATAAGATTTCCAAAATCAAAGATAGCAATGGTAATACAATAGAGGATCCCGAAGAAATTGCAGATTTAGCAGTCTCTTTCTTTGAAAAATCTCTGAATAACTTAGGGAGTGTGGATTTGTTGGACCAGACCAAGCTATTAAGAAACATCCCTCGTATAATAACTTCGCATCAAAATAACCTCCTAAATGATGCATTTACAGAAGATGAAATACTCAAGGTTTTAAAGGAAATGAACCCGGATAAATCCCCTGGTCCTGATGGATTCCCAACTTTTTTCTTTCAAAAGTGTTGGTCATTTATGGGCAAGGAAATTACTGATGCTCTAGAGGGAATGAGAAACTCAGGACATATTCTTAAAGAGCTAAATAACACATTCATTGCTCTTATTCCCAAAAAGGTCAATGCAGAGAAATTTAACGAGTTCAAACCTATCTCCCTGTGCAACACTTTGTATAAAATCTTCTCAAAAGCTTTGGCAGGCAGAATGAAACAACTTCTTCCATTGATTATATCCGAAGAACAAACAAGATTTGTCCCTAATAGGTCAATTTTGGATGGAGTGATTATTGCTCATGAGGCTATACATTCAGTAACAAATAATAAGGATCCGAGTATGTTGATTAAGTTAGACATTAGTAAGGCATATGATAAAGTGGACTGGAGATTTTTGTATAAATGTATGGAAGCTTTTGGATTCTCAAAACAATGGATCAATATGATTTTTGAATGCATCTCCACCCCTCACTTCTCAATTATGGTGAATGGGTCCCCTGAAGGCTTTTTCAGCTGTTCTCAAGGTTTGAGGCAAGGAGATCCGTTATCTCCTTTTTTGTACATTATTATGGCAGAAGCTTTAGGGAGAGGTATCAAGAAACTTCAGGAAGAGGATAAGGTTAAAGGAATCAAGATTACTTCGGGAGTCGAGGCTACTACTCATCAACAATATGTCGATGATAATCTCCTTTTTGGAAAAGCGCTTTTAGAAGAAGCTCAAGCTTTCAAAGAAATTTTAAAAACTTATGCTAACGCTTCTGGACAATGTATAAATGAAGAAAAATCAGAAAAAAAATTTATCAATACTGAAGAGAGACGAAAGAATGAGATTAAACGTATTCTAGACTTCAAAGAAGGTTTCTTCCCATGTAAATATTTAAGTTTACCTCTGGATAAGGGGGTCAAATCAAATCACTTATGGGAAAGCACAATTCAAAATATCTCCAAGAAACTAGATCAATGGAAAGGTAAATGGTTATCAAATGTGGGAAGGGTTGTTATGATCAGGTCAGTCCTCTCTGCAGTTCCTATTTATCAGATGATGAGCATGAGAATCCTGGCAGGTATTAATAAGGAGATTGCTCGAAAGTTAAGGAGATTTTTCTGGCAAGGGTCGGAGGAGAAATCTAAACTAGCTTTAATTGCTTGGAATAAGATTTGTAAGCCAAAAGAAGAAGGAGGTTTGGGAATAAAAGACCTTATGCTTCAAAACAAGGCCTTGGGGGCAAAATTAGTATGGAGAATGATTAAAAACCCAAAGGCAAAATGGGTTAAAATACTAAGATATAAATACTTACTAGGAGAAGAGGAGGAAAGTGTTTGTCGTTCTGATAATTATCCGACGGGCTCACGCATATGGAACTTCATAAAAGAATGTAAAGATATAGTATTAGATTCCCTTTCTTGGGACGTGAAAAGCGGGGATAAGGCTCTTTTCTAGGATGACTCATGGGGTGGAAAACCGGCCCTACGTGAAATTCTTGGGAACGATCAGCTAATTGAACTAATCAAACAAAGTAAGGGAGAGCGGGTTAAAGACTATTTTTCACAAATCAATAATAGTGAGGGTAGCAGCTGGGCATGGAAATCTCTAGAGGAACTCAGACTTCCCCTTGATTTCCAGAATAAACTTAACAAGGCTCTATAAGAACGAAACTTCTATCCACGCTCTGGGGAGGACACAATTATATGGGCTGCCTCAAAGAGTGGTGTATACAATTCGAAAGAAGGTTTCAAAGTTATTTCTGGGATAGATAATCCACCCACCAGTCTTCCCATTGATCTATGTTGGAATAGAAACTGTCTTCCTAAGGCAGGTCTATTCTCATGGGCAACTTTACAGAAAAGGATTCTCACCGCTGAATGATTTGAAAAAATAGGGTACCATGGTCCTTCTAAGTGTGCCCTGTGTGAGAAAGAAAGTGAGACGATTAATCATATTTTGTTAAATTGTGAGTATGCCAATAAATGCTGGCTTTGGGTTCTAGAGAAATTAGATCTGAAGACTGCTCTTCAAAATGATATCACAGAAGTTTTTATTTCATGGCAAAGATCATGTAAGGAGGATTTATACAGTAAAATGAGATACATAATCTCATCTCTGTTAATCTGGGAATTATGGAAGGAAAGGAACCGTAAGATTTTTCAAGATAAAAGAATGAACATTGAGAGTTTTTTGAACAAATTAGAGGCAAATATAGTAGAAATTACAAACAATAGAAATATGCTGGGACAATCAATGATGGAATTCTCACTAGAAGACAACAACCAGAGAAAGAAGTGGTATGGCTTGAAAGTTCCTCCCTGGATTGGATCTAGCATTGACAATAAATCCTTATCAAGGGCGAACTGTAAATGGAAACCACCGGAGCAAAGATGGATTAAGTTGAACTTTGATGGGGCAGCTAGGGGAAACCCAGGGGTGGCGAGTATAGGGATATGTTTACATAATGCGGAAGGAAAGTTATTAGGAAGGTTAGTAAAACCTATAGGAATTAAGACAAATAACGAAGCTAAAATAGAAGCTATAAGATTAGGTCTGGCTTGGTGCAAAAAATGGAGGCTTAAAAGAATTGTGATTGAAGGAGACTCAGCTATTATTATAAATGCAATAAGATAGGGTAGAACGCCGAACTGGAAACTAAATAGTGCTATTGAACAAATATTGGAATCTCTTGAAGTTATAGGAGATTATACAATGAATCACATTTACAGGGAGGGCAATATAGACGCAGATAAGTTAGCTAACCTAGGAGCTGACGGGCAAGAAATTGAAGAAATTCATGAGAGTTTGAAAGAAGAACTCGGAAGGTGAAGAAAAATGATTTCAAAATAGGAAATCAAGATTAGATGTAAATAAATGTAAATGAATTTAAAGGTAAACAAGTATAGATACATTTGCGAGTATAGTATAAAAATGCAAAAATACACACACAAACACACACACATATATATACTGCCCTCTTACATAGCAGACTTCAAGATAGGGAATGTAAGAAGTTAACATCTCATTTAGTCAAAACAATCATCATATATTAAGAGCATGCCAACCTACAATGAAGTCTCATCGATCACAAAAATGATAATCTTTAAAACAGAAAATGTTATGACAAATTAAAAGATTCGTAAAGTGCCCATAAATTTCTTATGTTCATAGCATGACTGTCAATAGAAATGGACTCAGATTGTAATGTTTTATTTAGTAGACTAACTCATGGATTAAGATTTGAAATTCCTTAATTTCATCAATACCTAACCTGAACTAGCTTTATGAAGATTCAATCATGAAAATGATTAATTAACTGTAAATTAGGAGAATAGAGGTTGCATGGTGTCTTTCTATTTTGCAGGGATACAGGGAAAGCATAACAAACCAAAAAGGTAGAAATAAAGAAAAAGAGGCTCAAGAACTTATCAAAGCTAAGGCAAATACTCGAAGAGCGAGGATGAGAGAAAATAACATGATTTTTCAAAAGCACAGTTAAAATTAAAGGAAGGCTCATTAGCTCTAAAGATAAGAGCAAGGTATATGTAATCTCAATCTAAATAAATGTACGGCACAAGATGGGAATGCTCATCAGTTCTTCTTAAAAGACCATTGTATATAAAAGATTAATATATTTGTGTTCACTATCATGGAGGTATGCCTCCATTAATCTGTACTAAAGAGAGAATGCCCTCTTCGACTCCATCAAGTGGAGCTTTGTAATCCTACGCTTGTAGGAACTCTAAACTTGATTTGTTTCTGGACAAAAGTCCCGAGCCAGACTGGAGGTTTTCTTCCCCGTTCTTTTCTGCCAGTGCTCGCACGAATGGAGGAAAATGTAAAAAGATAAATTTTAAATAGATAAAATCAAAGCTTCGGCTGTTTATTGATCAAAAAAATAATAATAATAATAATTTAAAGTGTCATAATTACAGTTTTATGAAAATATAGCATGTCAATCCATACGATTTTAAAAAAATTCAAGTTCTCATATACAGTCCAAAAGAGCAAAAACAACAAACACGGTCATCAAATTCCAAGCGTGGTTTACTGTTTAGACGTTTCCCTAAAAAAAACCTAATTGCGATGTGGTCCACCTTGGATTGCATACGGCTGAACCAATATTCCCCACTGATATCTAATTCCATGTACTATCAGAATATATTGACACACGCATTCTCATTGATGAATCAATTGTTTTATGATTTTTGTTTCAATATGTTTCAAAAGCTTTTGCCCTTATGAACTAAGCTCGTAGCACACTGGTATTTTAGATATAATGCTTCATTCTTCAACCATATAACAATAATAACAAGAAAGTGTAGGTTGGTAGCAATCCGAGGGAAGACAAGTAAGATGAATGCACATTCAAGACCACAAAATGCTAAGAATCCATTATTAAATGTCACTTTGTGGAGCTGGCCTAGAAATTTTTACCTAGTGAAAAATGATGCCAACCATGATTTGCTTACAAAGAAGTTTCCCATAGATAAAGCATATACTTTTATGGCCAACAACTACTTGAAGCCTCGCTTGAAATCATTCCATTAAATAATTTGATATACTTTGAAAGGAAGGGAGACTTTGAGATCGACAGAGGACTGTGCGGTGCTCTGCCTTACGGGATGTCGATGTTCTGCAAGGTGCCATAGATGCACTACTCGAAAGGTATTCAATTTGTAATGAAGAATCATTCAAAATAGTTCTACTTAAGGTAACTGACTTGGACCTAAAAGATTTGCAAGTCAGATCAAAAAAACGGATATCATTGCTAGAATTTTGCTTTTTCCATGTCTTAAACGGCGCAACTTTTGAACTTTTTCCTTCAAGACCACATTTGTCTAAATTTTCCTTAGCTTGTCCACCCTCTGGATTATCTGACCAATTAGCACAATCTTGTTCATCAGAAGTGGCCAGATCTTCATCTCCTTCATCTGACCTTGCAGATTCCTCATCAACAGAGCCTTCTAACTGAAGCAACAAAAATAGATTAGAACCGAGTTCCTGTTTAAAAATATAAATACAAGGTATATCTTGCTAATTTATAAGGCCCACGGAAGCTAGGTATGAGGGATGCAAAATAAAAGTTGTGTTATGGAAGGTCAAATTTCTATTTAGTTATGTAAATAATTTTTTGCTATTTATGTTTTTCTGGAACCCGTCATTTCTTCTATTTAATCATTTCCAGCATTTCAGGCTTGTCTTCTACACTATTGAGGATTTAAACTCTAGACCATTATACTCACAATCTATTTATGTTGATAAAAAATTGCATAAACAAGCAAAAGAAACAGACATTTACCTCTTCCTGCTGGATGCCTGAATCACTGAGGTCATCTTCAGTGTCAACAGGAGGCGCTTCATCTAATTCTTCATCACTGCTTGGTACAGGCGATTCTTCAGTAGGCTGCATTTACAGTAATCTACTAAATCAGTATGAGTGTAATTTTAAACACAGAGAAATATAATACCCAACGAATGAAGAACATTTCCTAGAACAAAGCTACGATGGTAATTCATAATCATGTTTGGTAAAAAATGTAATATGAGAGATCAGGAAGAAACATAAAATTCACAAAATTGAAAATACACAAAAATAAAAGAGGAAATTGATACATTGTATTTATTGTTCAAGACAATATAATTAGAAAAACAATGTTTCACAACACAGCAAATAAGAGCGAAAATGTTTTTTCCCCTTACAATTTGTAAGTGTTTTCTGCTGCGGATGGAAGTATTAACAAACAAAAAATGGAACTGTACTGTGGATAATTAATACTTGTTGAAAGCAAAGTATTTTGGAGCACAACTTAATTGTTCTTTCATGACCTGACTAAATTATTTGGCAAGAAATAATAATCAAATGAACAATATCAAGGGGAAGGCTTGCTACCGTTATGAACAAAAAATATGTACTTTGAAAGGTATCCAAACTTGAATTGTTTTAAAATGGCTAACAAGAAAGATTGACCACTAGATATATAATATTCCTGCCCTGGAAACTGTAATTTGTAAAACATTATCTAGAGATTCAAAGAAGAAACTAAGTAGAGGTTTCATGCAATTCTCAACTGGACCACTTCAGAAGAGTCAATATTAATCTTATAGCAAACTGGGCTCATCAGAAGGGAAAATAGTGAATAACATAATAAAAATACTGCAATTAGGACCAGAAAGGAGATCGTTATTTTTTAAGCAATACATTTACATAGTGCACATAGGACAATAACATTGTTTAAATGAAATAATTCTGAATTTCGGCATCATTTGGATCAATCTTATGTAAAATACCTAGCAGAATCATAGAAAAGTACGTATTATACCTCCTTTGCAGGTCCATCAGAATGCCTGGGTGAATTTGAATATGAAGAATAGTGACTGATTACTTCATTACCATCAATGCTGCTGGCATAGCTCGTTCCACCTGTGTCATTATGCCAGGAACTAATACCAAAATTACCAAATTGGAGGTTAACAGGTTCTTCTTTCTCAATTTCCAAAGGTCCATACATGGGATTTCCAATACAACTAACACTTCCATGGTTCAAAACAGGTTTACCATCACTATCTATTGCATCAACTAGCCAAGCTTTCGCAACAGACCCATCTGTATTTACAAGTGCCATGAGCCGTCGGAATGACCCTTGTCTCTGGATAAGCTTAAACATACCCTTCGAGCTAAGAGAAGCTGCTGTACATCGATTACGATACTCTTCATCTATAATCTTGACAGTATTTGTTGCCTGATCATAAAGGTGTTCACCTCCTGCTCGCCTACGTAAACAACTGAAGATTTTGGCATGTATAGAATCCACACTTCTGTCCACGTTAGTATTATTTACCTTTGGAACAAGATGTTTGTCAGCTCTTTTACACAAGTAATCCTGAATTGCACGGATGTTGCGAATGTATTTAACATACTTATTCTTTAAAGGATCTAAGGTCATATACTTTGCGCGAACGGCAAAACGCTCCAAATGCTTATCTTCATTTGCAATGTAGATCATAAATGGTATGATTGATGGATGTTTTTTCATGAGCCCCATCTGTGAAAATTTGAGGAAAAATTTAACACAACCAATGAAACCATGCTGTACATTGCAAACTTTTTTAGCTAGTTCCACATTACTTAATAGAAACATGAAAGGCTGCCTACATCACAGGCACACACAAATGCATGAACTACATG
The DNA here is from genome assembly GCA_027943335.1 of Chamaecyparis obtusa. Taxonomy (NCBI): domain Eukaryota; kingdom Viridiplantae; phylum Streptophyta; class Pinopsida; order Cupressales; family Cupressaceae; genus Chamaecyparis; species Chamaecyparis obtusa. The sequence goes on along the minus strand of BSBK01001088.1, from coordinate 2,244,391 downwards.
CAAAGAAACTCACCACAAAATTCAAGCTCAAATGGACTCCTTCAACAACAACAGATTGCTTCCTTTCTTCCCATGCGGTGATTAACCTGTCAAGACTATCAATTACCATTTCACTCTGTGCCTTATACCCTTCAATAGCCATAACTTTGGATCCAACAGCTTCCACACTAAGATTAGCCTCAAATCTTTCTCCATTTGTCGTATCAGATGCCATTTTCTTTTTGTTCTCAATCTCACTGCCTGCATGACTATCAGCTTGGTAATCAGCTTTTGCCTCTCTTCTAGTAGACTGGTCATTTCCAGGCTGTCCTGCAAAAGTTTTCTCTTTCTTTTTGGCCTTTGCTTCTGCTACAGCAACTGGATCCAAACACTCACCAGCATGATATGTTGAGGCCCACAACAAAGGATTTTCCTTTTCATCTACAAAACTCCTCATCATGTGGCGTATTGAGTCTGTTGAAACAACGGTTGTGATTCCAAGTCTGCTAGCCTGCAGCAGGAATAGATCACATTAAAAACTAATATCACACCAATCAATAAATATATACCAAAAACAAACTACACACTGAAGTTCTGAACAACCCAAAAATTATGGGGCAGAAAATTTGAAATTTGAAATTTACATAGAAGGCAACCAAAAATATGGTAAACATACAGATAAATAAATATAAATTTGGAATGGCAATTGACTTTTTTTTGTTTGCCGCATTTAAGTATAAGTACCTAAAAATAGCATATTATCCGATAGTGAACTTGTTACATTAAGTCCATCCAATCAAAAGCATTCACAAAATAAATTTACTTATCATTTAATAAATGACTGTAAAAACCCTATTTCTAGGGATCAACAAATAAAATGTACATTGCAGAATTGGCATAATAATGATTCTATATGGGAAATTACTATGTTTGTAAATGTCTCAACAGACTACAGTCTAAGGCTAGTCATAATTGTATATTACCATTCCAAGTTTCAAGAACAGGGGGATGGGGTTGTTAGCAACAACAAAATAATTCTTGATTTTCGGAATGGCAAGGATGCATTTGCTAAAAATTAAATAATATAGATAATAAATTTTAGTTTTGTGGATTTTCTGACGCATTCCTGTACCAGGGATGCAGTGATGCCTCCAAAACCTTGCCCAGCCATCCCCAGTCTGCAACTTCTTGTAGGAAACGTTTCAGAAATGGTGGCTCTGTGGGGAAAACCTACCATCCTGGGAACAGCAGGCTTTGTCCACATAGAGTCAACCTATGTTTTCTTTTTAAAAGTGCACGTTTAATTAATAATAACTATTCTCTTCTATGGAGGGCCCCGCACCACACTCAACCCTGAATGGTTAAAGGATAGTTCCCTCTTCCATTCCAAACCATTTTAAGTATAAACAATTTTGAGTTTTACTTATACAAACCATGCTAAAATAGTATGATACTAATATTGAATATAACACTAGCAATGAAATTATGACAAAAGGCATGCACTTTTAAGGTTTGTGTGGTTCCAAAGGCTTTAATTCGTGCTTGCTAACAGGACCTTGTATCACGACAGGGAGACATTTGGGGCACTGCTGCTGGACCTTACAAGAGGCACTGCCCTAGATCCCTGCAAAGCATTCAGCCCCTCAACCCCACAATGTCCACTACAACAAAATCCTGTGAGGAGCACTATCCCTTGACCTCACTAGGGACCACCACCTCCACCAACCCTAGTTTCAAAAAGAAAAAAAAGAAAATTTGTACCCTGCTGGATGGACAAACAACATTTTTTTCTACATAAATAGATGATCACATCTGTTGGGCATTTCTGTTGTAATATTTATATGTTACATATGTACATTTATGATGACAGCAAAAATATTTTGACATTTGTTAATTTGTCTCTTGATTCTCATTAAAGCTTAATTCAGCTCTAGTGTTATGTAAAAAGGTTTTATTATGTATATGATGAATGCTTTATCAATGTTAGTATATGAATATTTTAAATTTCCTATATTTTAAAAAGTCCCCTATCTTTTAATAGTCATCACCTAAAATAGCTATGTTACCGATCTACAAGCTTTGAAGGTCGGATCTTGGGCCAGTTCAACCTAGTTCGCGGTCTGTCTTTGGTCAACTATGGACCCGGATAGGGTTCCGGCCACAATTTGTGGGTTCAACCCGGATGAACCCATCCAAACCCAACCCATCTTTGGTCTCATCTAATACAGAAATGCCCATTTTCACTTGTTTTCTTTTAATTTTTTAGCTTATTTTTATTTGTCATTGATTCAAAATAATACACAAGCCCGAGCCATAAAAACTTTGGGCAATAAAGAACTAGATATTATACAACGCCTTGACTTCCCCACCATTGATTCATCGCTATGGAACAGACCATCTCTATGTCCAAATCGCTTTTGCTTTCTTTGCCCTTCAAATATTTAGCCTTTCCTTTCTACCCCCAACCCCATCACTAGACCCATATCAATGTTGGCCTCTTCATCAGGTTGGACCAACTGATGACATTACAATATAGACAGCGAAGATAATAAACGTGAACTTCTATATATGTACATGAATAATATGCATTTACATTTATATATTAATTATTAATATTAATATATTTTTATATTTTATATATCATATTATTATATTAATAAAAAAAAATTTATTCATAAGTTAGACACAAGGGAATTATACCCCATAAAAATTGAAGTATGTCATGTCCCCATTTTGGCTGACATCGTTTGGCATGACGGATTTGCCTATCATCGACTCTCGTAGGCAAATGGTTTGGAGAGAGGGTCATTATGTTGATCATTTGATTGCATATTGCTGACAGAGCCTACATTCGGTAGAGCCTACATCCAGTTTGGGCCTACATGCAGTTGTAGTGGAGCCTACATCCAGAGTGAGCCTACATCCAGTTTGAGCCTACATCCAGTTGTAGTAAAGCCTACGTTCAATCGTAGTTGGGCCTACATTCAGTTATGAGACATTTGGGCCTACATTGTTATAATTTTGAGTTGAGAAATGCACTTTTATATTATAATGTTATTTTATTATAAAGTGCATTATAATTGGATGTTTCTAGAAGTTCTTAGTAACTTCTTAGAAAAGTAAATAAATAAAGGGCTTGGCCTCTCATTTGGACATGCTTGGATTTAGATTTTCTTCTACTTCTTCATTGTGAAGCAATTGGTAGTCTTTGGTCTACAAATTCTATTCGATCTTTGGGAACGAATCACTCCCTTGGATTGGCATAACTGAGGTAGTGAAATATCTACTGAAGGGTTGCAAATTTGGAGTTGGTACTCAGCCATCTCATTGGTACTTCATTGAGAATTTGATGTAAGGGTTTATTTGTGATTGAAACAGCATTTCAAGAGGCATTTTTAGTAGGGCCGAAATTATAGGAGGCAATTTTTAGCAGGTCCGAAATTATAGGCGGCCGTTTTTAGCAGGTCCGAAATTATAGGAGGCCGTTTTTAGCAGATCCGAAATTATAGGAGGATGGCCAATTTCTGAACTATTGAATTTGAGGGTTTGTATTTGTGGTTGGAATAAGGGTTTGAATTCACCTCTTGCATTGGTGAATTAATTTGGCAAAGGATTGAAGACAAATTGGCACATTTTCAGACTTTCAATATCAAGGTGTGGAACCAGAAATTTGCTCATATCTCCTAATCCTCTTGGAGAATATTTTTATGCATTTGAGGGGACAATAGTACTTCATTGGCAGTCCTGTTAATACCAATTTGGAGGCACAAAACCCTGCCATTTATTTTCTGCAGGTGCCGTACTGTACGGCCCTGGTATGGCAGGTACAGGTCTGGTACAGCAGCAGCAATCTGGGCTATATCAGGGTGCATTCAGAGGTGTCTCATCAGCGTTTGCAATCAGGGTTCAAGGAGCGGTTTCCAGGTTCATTACATGAGTTTTTGTTGTTGTTATTGAATGTCAAAATTGTGTAAAAATTGCATACATTTTCAGTCACTGTCATAACAGTCCAGCATATGTCATAAACAGTCACTGTTATCTGTTATATGTAATTGGATGGTCATAGTAAATAAGAATGCATTGATAGGATCAAGTCATTACAATAGTTTCTTGTTCATGTGTGGAAGATATAACAGTCCATTCATTCTCAGAAAATCAGTCAACTGAAATCAGTCATTATCATTGTAATCAGATTTGGAATGTTGGACATTTGCATTGATAAGAGAGTTCAATCACTGTGGATATATTTCATTGTATGGTGCCAAGTTATGGAATTCTGAATATTGTTATTGGCAACTCTCTTGTAATACATTGTTTTGGTATTGTTACTACATCATTGCATTAGTGTGCATTTGTATTGGGTATTCGGTTGTATGCCAACTGTTTGACATAACGTCAACGGTTGTAGATGTACTACTCAGCATATAGGTTGCATGCCAAGTGTTTGTGAAAATACCTCTTGGCTGTAGGTGTATATTTTACATCAGGATTACATGCATTTGTGCTTGAAAGGGAATAAATATAAGTTGCATATCATTCAGACTTCCTATTAGTTACTTTGCAATCATTTGCAAGCATTAAAACATCATTGGTACCCAACAATCAAATCAAAACAAGCAGACATCAGCAAACTAAGGTTGCAAGAAAAGTGTTTGACGAATTGTCTCAGTTCAGATTTGGGGGTTTTAGTGATCCTATTAGTAAGGGTCATTACAAAGTACCACTTATTGTAAAAGTGCACACGCTTGCCATGAGGGGTGCAATAGAAATACAACACTAGTCATGTTGACAAAACTTCACAATACTATTTTAACACTATAAATTAAAGCATAGTGTTAATTTAATCTACTCTCAGTAGACCCATTAAAAGAGGTATTTTCGCTCTATCCCTAATTTCCCCCTTTCAAGGAAGATCTGAGCAACATTCGGTGCTTAACTTGAGGGGCTTTCTCTGAATAACCTCTATCCATCCATGCTTAGATTGAGGATGAACCATTGTGTTTTGGTCCGCTTCATCTAAGGGGGAGTTACTCCTCTTAATTGTTGTCCATGCCTGATCAGATTGAATGTCATCCTTGAAACAAAGCCCATCCAACACTTGGACGATCAAAGAAGTGGTTGAAAGATCCATAAGCTTGAAATCCTTTTTCTCCATTAAATTTTTTGAAAATTCTAGAGTGGCAATGTTATTAGAGTCCCATTATAGAACCCCCAAATGTGAGTCCTGCAAATTGTCTCAAGGAGAAGAAAAACTTGTATACAAGTAGTGTTGTGACCATTTCACACCATCGGCCCATTGCAAATGGGGACTCACTCTTTTCACTTGGTCGGTCTTATGGTTATGGCAATAGAAGTGTCAATTTTGAGCTCGGAAGTTCAAACTTTACTTAGGGGCATTGTCAGGCTTCAAAGTCCTTAAAGTGTAAACATAGACATATCTTAAAGTTTTGAAGTCATTTGAGTCAAAATGCAAAGGTTGCTAAATTCTAGGGGAAAATTCCCAAGTGCCAAGGTGTTTTGGCTAGTCAATTGGTCTCCATGATGCATTAATTTCCTATCTTACCTATGGATTTGGACTAAAATGATGAAATATGGAAGCAAAGTGCAAAGTCTCCATGAGGATCGAATTTCCACCAAGTTTGGACCAAAAGTCCCTATGGAAATTGATTTTCCTTTGGGTACTAAAGAAAAGTCCCTATGGAGGTCGATCTTCCACTCTTGGGTAGTGAGGACAAGTGAAATTCAAGTTGAAAACCCATGAAGTCTCTATGGAGGTCGATTTTCGACTCTAGGATATAAGGATTAAGGACAAAACATCAAAAGTCCCTATGAGGGTTGTTTTTCCACTGAGCAGATACTTAGAAAAATTTGAGAAAAGAGTTGAGGTAGAAAGTCCTAATGCATGGGGAATTTCCACTTCGTCCTTATTAAGATCGATTCTCCACTTTCTCCTTATAGAGCCTAGATTTCCACTTTACATGCTAAGGACCAAGTTTGTCCCTATTGATGAGGAATTTCCACTTGTCCTAATGACTATGAAAACTCCACATGTCCGTATAGGGGTTGCATTTCCCCTTGAGGATCAAAATGTGTTGAAAGAAAAGTGTCCCTATAGGGGTCGTTTTTCCACCAGCAAGGAGGAATTGGAAAGTTATGTATGGATTGTCCCTATGGACATTGAATTTCCCGTTTGATGACTTGATAAAGGTTTCAAGACAAATCCAAATGCAAGTGTGAGGAGTCCCTATGGTGGTTGATTTTCCAAGCTTGAAATGCAAAGAAAAATGACTAAGTTTAAATGCCACCAAGTTTGTTCCTGTACCCATCGATTTTCCACCAGCTGGGCAAGGTGTGAGAAAGACTAAGGCATGATCTGAATATGTCCCTATGAGCACCGGATTTCCACTTGGGGCAACTTGGTGAAGTATAGCAAGGTTTTCAAGGACAAGGGACTGAAATTGCCCCTATGACAACCAATTTTCCCCTTTGAGTGCTGGGTGAGAGGAAATTAAAAGTAAACATGTGAAAATTCAAGTGTACTTGTCGTGGTCGTGTTAAAGTATGATCAGATTTAGAGGTTATAATAATTTTAATTTTTCTATCTTCTATAATTTCTCAATATATTATTCTTGAATATATATAATAATATAATTATAATATTAATATATATTAATAATAAGATCTTGACAGATCTATATATAATAATATATATTATATTAATGAGAAGATGCTTGACTGAATTTTGGATCTTCACTTTATATGAATATCACTCAAATTACTTTGATTCAATAATACCAAATATATTTGTGAATGCTGTACTTGATTCGCACTGTATGTTTTTTTGTACTAACAAGATACAATACACTCACAATATATATGAGGAGAGGAGGCATGTCCCGTAGGGACATGTCTCTACGTAAACTATGTTTACGTAGAGACGTGACATGTCCCATACGATCCAACCAATATGTAATATGCTGTTTAGTAATCTCAACCGATACTAACTTAATCGGTATTCATTATTTATCACCGATACTTGTTATCGGTGCTTGTTAATATTAATATCAATATAAAATCAATACTCAAATCACAGCCTCATTGATATTATTGATTCTCATTAATCATTAACCTATATACATATTGGTATCATTAGATGCTATCTTTGATAGCATATAATGATATATATATATATATATAATGTAAATCGATACTCAATATAGATGAAGGCATTAATAAGTATTAACAATATAATTAATACTAACATGTTATTAACAGCATAGTTAACATTAATATAACTCATAGTATCAGCAGTACGACTTATATCAATAATATGATTAATCACAGTTTATATCATGTATATATGTATATATATAATATCATCTATATTAACAATATTAAATATATATACATATATACATGATTGGCAACTTATTAATAATCATATATATGATAACCAAAAATCAGAACAGTAATATAGATATGATACAAGAAAATGCAAAGTAAACGGAACCACATTTATCCCCATGACTTCCAATTTTCCACTTCAAGGCACTTAGTGAAATTTTATAAGGCAAAGTTATGGATTTAAACAAGTCCCTAAGGTGGTTGATTTTCCACCGGTACGGTGATAAAAGATAAAAAGGGAAAATTGCAAAGACATTTTTATTTCCCCATTTGCCGTGGAGATGTATAGCATGATAGTCCCAACCGGTGCTAAGAGGGGAGCGGTGAATCAACACCTACTAAAATTTCAAAACCAAATCTGATATAATGTAACTAAAACTATAAGCATAATAGATTCTCTCACAGTAATAGCTATCACACAATCAAGCAATAAACAACACCAAATTTATCACGTGGAAACCCAAATCGAGAGAAAACCACGGTGTGAATAAACCTCACAAATGTTGCACTCTTTTGAAGTGCGCCCTGTAAGGAGCCTTCCCTGTTAAAGGATTACAAATGCACTGTTAGATGCGACCCGGTTAAAGGATTTAAGAAATAAGGCCTGTTAGAACCTTCCTGGTTAGAGGACTTAGAACACCTAAACAAATGTCACCCGGTTAAGGGATTTAATACAAGGGACCTGTTAATGTCCACCCAAAATACTAGTATTTTGCTATTGCAATTGTTAGAGAGCAATAGAGGGTTTGATCATTTAATGATGGCTTTGTTGAGCTTGATAAGATAAATGTTCTATTCAACTGAGAATCATCATCGGTCATTGCAGGTATGTTCTCCTTGGCTGTCGTGCTTCTTTGCACACTCTACTTTCTTCTCCTCTCTTCACCTTAGTAGCTTCTTCAGCATACATGTTCACTCTTTCCTTTGGCAGAATGAAGGCAAACTATATTCATGTCAGGCAAAAAAATATATAGACTTCTTGCCCTTTCTGCATTTTACATGCACGACCTATTTAAAGATCACCTTCGGATCCATCACTTAGTGGAGTCTCAAATCACTGAGAGAACATCCAATGCATACCATGTTTTTTTCGCTTTATGAAGGAAACGACAAAAATGTGTCAAAAGCTTTCCTTCACAAGAGATATCTTAATGTTTTAATGCCACAAACTTCGGCATTAAAACCTTCAATCGCACCTTGTACCGATCATCTTGATAACTTAAAGTCTACCGGATTTGGTGCAACAAATCCCGGTTAAAGAGTCAAACAACTGTTTGTTGACTATGACTATCCCCGGTTCATCAGCCGTGATGAAATATTCACTAATCAGTTCATATCCTTAGGTTGCGCATGGGTAAGAACCTTACCCTGTCACCAACCCGTTTGTACTTGCTGTACCAGTAGCACCCTTTCCTCGGTTCTTGTTACCGGTTACCGGTTCCACCTTCCTTGGTCCCCGGTTGCTCTGATGATCAGTTAGAGCTTTATTAGTAACAGAGTCAGTGCTTCCTCTTTCTTACTATGTGTCACCGGTCTCCAAACCAGTCTCTCCTTGCGCTTATTATTGCCCTGTTTCTGACCTGTTGATCTGTCCTTGGTTTCTAGACATAACATTGTGGGCCTTCTTAGACATGACTAACAATCACTCTTTGCCAATCAATGACAAAACTAGTTTGCCATATACCAGTTACATTTCTTACCCGGTTGCTCTGCTAATGCCAACATAGCAGAGATAAAATTGCCTTAAATTGCCAATGAATTGCCAATGAACATCGAGGTTTAAACACCATACAAGTAGGCAATTCAAGTTTGAGGGCCAAAGAAAATTATTAAAGAGCTGGTGAATTGAAGACAAGGCAGGAAGAAGAAGTCTGATTAGAGGCAATCAGCACCTAGAAGGAGACGGCTTTGTGAAGAAAAATCAGAAAATAAAGAAATCAAAAACATCCCTAAGGAGGGTGAACTTGGTTTGAAGGCCCGAAGTTTGATCGAATCTCCATCATTAATACTGCAAATTGGGAGAAAAATCAGAAGTTTGGAGACTGAGGTTCATGAGTTTCAGACCAAAGTCTCAAAATTTTATCCAAGAAGCGCAGTGATTCTGGAAATCAAAGCAAAAATTCAGGAATTCCTTCATCTAATCCGACCTAGGGCACAAGGATATAAAAGATTTCTTTGTTCAAAAATCAGAAAATACATAGAAGAAGACTCCTGGGTAGCAATTTCTCAGAATTGTCTTCAGAAACCAGACCTTTTTAGAAATCTGGTTTTCAATCTTCAGATTTTCAGGTCTCTTCTAAGTTGTGTTTCACAAGTGTGATGTTCTGATTTTCTGACTTTAATGCAATAAGAATCAAATTTTGTTTCCAAATCTAAGCATTTTCAGACTTACATTATCAGATTTCTTTGTTTGTAACTTGAGTTTTCTGATTTTCCAAGTCTTAAAAGTCTGGAACCATACAAAATCAGAAATTAATAAGTCTGAAAAAATCATTTTCTCAAGTAGATTTTCTTGTAAGCATAATAACTTTGAGCTTCGTACAAGATAATGGCTGATGCAAAGGGTGGAGCTGCAGCTAGGAAGATGCAAATGAAGAGGATCATTGAAGGATATTACTCAGAGTCTCAGATGTCTTCCAATTGGAAGAAGGTTGATGATACATGTCATGTCCCCTCTCTAGTCTGACCAACAGAGTCATGTGAGTTAGCCTATCATGGGGGTCTCATAGGCTAGCAATTGTGGATAGAGACTCATACAAGATATGCAGTGACCGGACTTGGCTTTATAGACAGTTTTGAGAGTCAATTAGGGTGCAGCTCCTTGATTTAGGGGGGTTCCCCTACTTTTTAGGAGGTTGTGGCAGTTTCCAGATTTGAGGTTCCATGGGACCATTCTATGGTTTCAGTTTCAGGATGACAAGGTTTGTTTCCTAGTTTATAGGGGCATCCCTAGATTTTAGGGGAGGGACTGCCAGTTGACCCATCTCATCCGGTATTAGTCACAGACAGGTGACATGGTCAGTTTCTTATTTTTGTGGTTGATTTGGGCTTTCATAAGCTTAAAGGGAAATATTTTAACATTTTAATATTTCCTAAGTTGGTAATTAAATAAATTATAATAAGGCTATTTATATAGCCATTGTGGAGTAATAAGGAGATTTCTAATGGATTTGGACACATATACCTATGTATGGGGGCTCGTTGGAAAGGTCTCGAATTATTATAAACTGTTTTCACTATCCGGAGGCCATTTGGTGCCATGAGTTATGACATTTTGATAAAGTAATGCTTTTTCTTAAGTTTGGAGGACTTTAATTGGGAAAATGTTATTTTATTTAAAGTGCAAAGTGTTATTTCACTTAAGGGTTCGATTTGCACTTGGAAGGGGATAAAGGAGATGGAGACCTAATTTCTCATTATCTTTGGACATTTGAAATTTGTGAAAACCTGAGATTGCTCTGGTGGAGCGATTCAAAGGCTTGGGACGAAACCCCTAAGTCTGGATTGTTGGGACGCAAACCTCAACAAGGATTTGGTGATTCAATATTGGAGTTGGGAAGTATTATAGTGGCAAGGATCGACATTCTTCATAGCACCAATTATCAGAAGGAGACATCATATTCAGTTGGGCGGCAGCCTATTCCAGTTTGGAGGTTTTCCAAGAGGCCGCTTGAGCTTGTATTTTGGGTGCCATTCTTTCTTAGCAGCCATCGTTTAGCAGTTCGGAGGTATTTATAAGGGTTTTTGACAGCAAGTTCTTCGTCTTTGGTGATTGCAAAACATTTCTATAGCTAGCATCAAGTTCTGTGGACACCCACCAATCCATTTTATACATTTATTCCTTGAATATAGAAGTCTGAATATTATGCCTGGTACGATTTGAATTATTCTAAGATTGTTAAGTGATTTTGATTTATATGAATGCTGCTTATCATTTCTAGTTCGCAGTTGTTTTTTATTTATCATTTACTTGCATATATCTTCAATAACACCAAGAAAAACAACAAAAAACTTGAAAACAAGAAAAAGCCAAAAAAATCAGAATTCAACAAAGGTTAATTCAGAGGTACAAACGCTGGTCAAAGTCTCAGATTGTGAAACAAACAATAATTCACAAGGTCACCGGGATTGGGGATCTTTCAATACAAACTTCGAGCACTTGAACATGAAGAGGATGAAGTGAAGGATGTATGGAACTCAAGATCATCTAGATGGCTTCTCCAATGGCTGTCAACATAATGAAAAGTGGGATATATCATGCAGCGGGCTTTCCACTAGCAATTCAATGCAATGAACTTATGGTAGAGTGTGCAAGGCATTACGACGATCCTCAATCAAGGGCAGTCAACACTTCTAAGGGGGCGGTGCTTGCATTTCTCAGTGAGGAGGCAGTACGGGAAACTTTTGAAATTCCCTATCATCTGAGGATGCAAATGAGAACAAATGAGCTCAAGCCATGTTTGAAAAGAAGCCCTATGCATGTATAGACCTCATAAACAAAGGATGGGTTATCAAACCAAGGAGAAATCATTCCAAGTTTCCCAAAAAGCTCATAAGTACAGACTTCAAGGTTGAGTATAGTAACATGATCTTCCTGTCAAAAAGAGTCATGGGAACACCTCAAGGGGCACAACCAGCTGGATAGGGGGGTTCAAAATTCCTCTAGCACCTCTCATTTCCACCCTCTTTGTGGCCTGAAATCCTGCCCTGCCCTGCATTTTCACAAAGGAGGATACAAATGAGAACAAATGAGCTCAAGCCATGTTTGAAAAGAAGCCCGATGCATGTATAGACCTCATAAACAAAGGATGGGTCATCAAACCAAGGAGAAATCATTCCAAGTTTCCTAAAAAGTTCATAAGTGCAGAATATAGTAACATGATCTTCCTGTTGAAAAGAGCCGCAAGAACACCTCAAGGGGCACAGCGAGCTGGATAGAAGGGTTCAAAATTCCTCTAGCACCTCTCATTTCCACCCTCTCTTTGTGGCCTGAAATCCTGCCCTACCCCTGCATTTCCACCTATGAGCAGTCATTGAGGTCACTTGATGAGAAAACAAGCATGACTTGGAAGTCAAAACCTAGGAGGAAGGGTGAAAATCAGATTAAAAGACAGATAAAACATGGAATCAAACTTCTAAATCGCCCAAATCAGATTGAAATGAGCACCAAATCACCTTAGATACAAAGCTGGAGTTTGAGGGCAATTGAACGTGGGTGTAGGAGAGCTCCTAGGACAATTTCAAGTCAAGGCAAAATCCTCTGGAGGTGGCGGATTCTGCCACCCTCCCAGGATTATTAATCCTCTAGGGGGCAAATCTCTGCCTTGTAGTGGAGGATTAAAAACTAAATTAGGCTCCCCCAATCTGAATGGTAAAGAACAAGTTCGAAAATGGAGGTCAAAAGGTAAACTTGATGAAGTGAAGAAGGTGAAAAACAAAGTGGAAAATCCTCAAGGCAGGGCGGAGTCCACCTGCCCTTGAGGATTCTAAAGTCCTCTTCCCCCACTAATTTCTGCCTTGGATTGACATGTCTTCAATGTGAGCGATGAGTAAATGGACAAGAATAATGGAAATTACAAGATCGAAATTGAAGTTTGAGGATAGATAGAAGGATGGATATGTTGGCATTAAGAGATGGTAACCGGTAAGCCTGCTACCGGTACAATTATTGTCATTGATTGGCAAAAGAGGATAGAGATTTGTCATCTCTCTAAAGTCTACAGATCTAAGTAGATCTGTATAAAAAGAGGCTGGTTTGGCAACCAGTGACAACATGCAAGAAATAAAAGATTGTAATCAAGAGCAACCAGTCACTACACAAAGCATCAGCAACCGGGTAATGTATACAGTCAAGGAAAGGAGGATTCAACCGTCAACCGAGAATCAGGATACAACCGGCGTAGACAAGCAAAGGAAGGGACAGTGACAGGTCAAAGACTCTTACCTGTTCACAACATGAGGATCTCAACCGATTTAGTAAAGACTCCGATATGAACCAAGGAAGTCATAGTCAACTATCTGTTTCAACCAACTCTTTGACCGGGATTTCCTACACTAAATCCGGAAGACTTTGAGTTAACATAGTGATCGGTTTGAGGCGCGTCTGGAGGTTTTAAAGCCGGAATCTGTGGCTTTAAAACAAAGAGTTATCTCTTGTGAAGGAAAGGTGTTTGACACACATCTATTGTTTTCTTCATAAAGCAGATAAAGCTAAAGCATGCATCGGATGTTTCCTCAGTAAACTAGTACTCCACTAAGTGATGTATCCGAAAGAGATCTGAAGATAGGTCATGCATGAGAGGTGCAATTAGGGCAAGAACTCTATATATTCTTCTGCCTGTTGAGAATATGAGTTGCCTTCATTCTGTCAGGTAAAAGAGTGAACTTGTATGCTAAAGAAGCTAGGGTGAAAAGAAGTGAAAAGAAGTGAGAAGAAGAGAGAAAAAAGAGAGTGCAAAGAAGCACAGCAGTAAAAGAGAACACACCTGCGGCAACCGTTGATGCTTCTCAGTTGAGCACAAACAGAGATCTTATTAGGCTATGCAAAGCCACTTGTAAAAGGTCAATCTTTCTATTGTTTTCTAACAATTACAATAGTTAAATCTCAGTATTTGGGTGGACTCTAACAGGTCCCTCGTATCAAATCCCTTAACCGGGTGACATCTTTCAAGGTGTTCTAAGTCCTCTAACCAGGTAGGAACTAATCGGCCTTATTGTAACAAATCCCTTAACCGGGTCGCATCTAATAGTGCATTGTAATCCTTTAACCGTGAAGGCTCCTAACAGGGCGTACTCCAAAAGAGTACAAAATTTGTGAGGTCTCCTCACACCGTGGTTTTCACCCTAATTGGGTTTCCACGTGATAAATCTAGTGTCACTGTGTGATTGTTTGCTTGATGTTATTTTATGCTTGAATCTGTTTGGCTTACAGTTATAAGTATACTTCACCAGATTTAAAGAGAAAAGTTTTAGAGGTGCTGATTCACCCCTCCCCTCTCAGCACCGGTTGGGACTGTCAGGATAATCCTCAAAAGGCCTTGAATTCCGCTTAATCGAGGTAGAAAATTGCACAAAGAAAAGAGTGAATCTAGACTAAAGGATTAAAATCCTCTTACCTCCTTTAATTCTGCCTTGTAGATGGCAAGAGATCAATAAGCAAGAGCATATAAACATGGGAATGGAGATGACCGAATCAAGGAAATTTCCTTGAAGGGTGGCGGATTGTGCCACCTTCCAAGGAATCTCTTATCCTCCACACCATCTAAATTCTGCCCCCTAGTTGAACTTGCACAATGAAAGGAGAATGGGGTGGAGACTTGATTAGTTATGAATATCATACCTTTGATTCCCTTTACCAAGTCGGCCTATATTAGGGCAATGAAAATGATCAAGTAAAAAGTTTTGATTGGACAACTAAAAGGAGCAGGTCGGCCCTAGTCTCAAAAGGCATGTCTTTGGCATTCAACGCCTATATAAGAGGACCGAGTCCTTCATTTCAACATCAAAGACAAATCAATCAAGCAACAAATCAGGGCAGACTTGGCAAAGCCATATTTCATCTACAAAGGTCAGGTTTGAGGAGTTAAAGTGCAGATTGGTTTGAACTGCAAAGAAAAGAAAAGATCTGAGGCGAATGAGGGACAACTAAAACAATTTCTAAACCATGCAAGGCCGATCTAGGCATCATTTCCAGGTCAAAAATCAAAAAATCAGAAATTCAAAGCTTGGAGAAAACTTTTGAATCCCAACCACAATCACAAGAGAGGTGAATCCTCACAAAATTTAAGTTGCCACAACTCAAAGCTTCCTAAGCATTTGATCAGGTTTGACCTGAAAGTAAGTTTGTAATGATGAAATTGTGAAAATCTAGGGAGCTTGTTGAATACTTTTTGAAACAAATTGAATATTTAAAACTTTGAAAATCAGAAATAATTGAAGTATTTTGCTAATTCTCCTTGTCATGAATTTAACATAATTATCTTTTCTTTTGTAAGGTAAAAGGGGGGAGCTAGGAGAGCAAGGAGATGATGACAAGGCCAAAAGCCCAAAACTTCAAAGCAAGAAGATAGCTTGAGGACTTCAAATGAGAAGGATAAGCAAAATCAGATTATCAAAGTACAAATTCAAGAATCAAGATCAAGATGGAGTTCAAGAAAAATCAAAGAACAAGAGAGAATCAGAGAATTTATCACCAACTTGAATTTCCTTTTGAGGGATCCAAGTGCATGAAGACATCATCACTTCAAGAAGATCAACGTCAAGGCATTGAAAAAGACATCAAGTTTGCAAGTACAATCAAGTCCAAATCATGGCAATAAGAAAATTTCCAAAAACGAAGATGGAGAAAATTTGAGAAGATGAAACAATTTGGGAATATGCCATCACAATTAGAGGCTTGATAATGTTGAGTATCAAGACATATTTATCACCACCAAAGGCATTGATCAAGTATACAAGAGGAACCTGAGGTGGCGTCCACTTGTCTTCCACCAATCAAGAAATTCTAGTTGCACATGTTTCAATTATATTATGCCAAATGTACAATTTTCTCATTGGCTCTCAAAAGCATTGTAATTTTCTTATTGGCCCACATGGTGGTGCCTTCATGTAATTGGTTGATAGGGTGGCAACCCTAATTAGGGGTTGTGATAGATATATATTGGCCCTTTATCTTGAATTGATCTTGGCCCTTCATTATAATTGAACATCTATAAAAGGCCAAGGCCTTCTCATTTGTAAAGGGTTGGAAATTAGATTCATTAGAGAGGAGATTAAGAGTAGTAGATTAGGAAAGGAGACTTGATGGAATTGTTGCCATAATGCTATCAAAGTGATTGATGATTCATTGTTGGTCTTCATGGTGGATTACTTAATGTTGCTTTGAAGTGTTGCATGGTTTCTTCAAATCCTCACTTAGAGTAGATTTGATTTCATGTTGATTAGAGGTAGAGTTTAGTTGGATGAAAATTATTTTGGATGTATCTTTGGTGAACTCGCTTAGACCAAACTACTAGCTACTTGCTGATTGTAAGTTGACTTTGTGTGGTCAAATGTCATTTATATGAACTTAACTTCGATTATTTCTTGCGCATTGATACGCATTGATGGATGGTGTTAATGGAATGGTGGTAGTTTGAACATCTTACATTTACCTAGGAGATTGCACGAGTTTGGTAGATGTTCATGGCTAAACTAAGTCTAGTAGAGTCACAAAGACATCCACAGTTTCTTGTACTCTAGGAGTAGAATAGCTTTCTCTAAACCGTCAAAGTCAAGTTGATATCCATTGAATGAATAGCGTAAGTCCCTTTGTGATAACAAACATATCACATCATTAAAACTGAGTAAAAGTCCACAAATAAGAAGGAACCTTGAGGTTGTCTCATTTGATCACACAATTCATCTACATTGTTAAGCATACGAGCATCCTTATTCAAGAGAGAGTTGGAGATTTGGTGTTTCATCTTGGACTACTAAGTATTCAATTCTATATGTTGTAGTGGAACAAAACTCACATCAACACACCTACATAAGGATTCAAAGATTTACCTCTCAGCCTTATAAACTTCCAAGGTATCCTATAGATAAGTTAGTGTTTCTTGAGGTGGTTAGACAATTGTCTGAGATCGATCATATCTAGAAGGAGAAACACAGGCAAGGTATGACCTTTCCTATCACACTCGGCAAGATGTTGGAGACATGTCCATGGTACTAGCAGCAAAGACAACTAATATGGAGTTGTAGTTCTACCAACTTGGAAATTAAAAGACCAAAGATCATTTTGATCCATTTCAAAAGATCCTCGCATCCAAAGGAAAGAAGTACAAGCACAAGATTGATATAGAAGATTATTGGGCAAATCTCACAAATGAATATGCGATTAGGACAAAGATGTGGTCTAGGATACCTATAGATTTCATGAGAAAGTGCAACATCTTCCCCATTCTTGATTAGGCCAAGGACAATGGAAATCATATACACCTCCATTATGAGCAAGAAAAGGATAAGTCGATTCCACCACCTTATTGGTCATAGTTGAAGGAGCTAACAGATTTGAACATTTTGATGAAGTGATGGATAGATCAAGGAAGTGGATAGATAAACAAATCAACAAGTTGAGGAATCAAGGAGTTACCTTGACCTATGCAAGTATACAAAATCTTCTCATCCCACTTCCCAATAGATTTTGTTTTGATGTTGTCTGGTCCCCGATTTTGCTAGTTGTCGTCTAGAATGTAATATCCCCGTCATTAAATGACTATTAAAACTATTGTATTAGGGGTCCCGATTGATTTAGTTTATCTCAAGCCCATTCTTTCATTTTGTTGGCGTAGTTTAGTTGTCCTCGTCGGCTCTTTTGTGCACTCTCGAGAGTTTTCCCCGACGGGTATTTATGCTCGGCGTGTAGGTTAGTTTTGATATGTTGAGATTTATATTTGATTTATATTTGCGAATTCCCGTTGGGATTCTACTGTTCGCCATTTCGGAGGTGAAAGACCCTCCCTATTTGGTTTGTTGCAGTTTTGGTGGGATTCAACCCTCACCCTACTCTGCTTTGTTCTACTTGTATCGGATTTGGCAAATCCGAGATTCCGTCAATAAATTCAATAGAAATATTTCTAGCAACTATATTTGGGCTTGTGTATTGCTCTGTCTGTAGCAATCATTTGAAATCACTGACGAAGGAAACGGGAGTATCATAATATCATCTTGGAGGCATCCTCATCCACCGTGCACCCAACAAATTCTCCGTACGACTACCTCTGCTACACCATACGACCTACAACACCAGACTTACGTACGGCTTGCACTCCATACCGTATGGCCACATCTTCCTCTCCACTGTACAGCCTGCATCATAACACCATACGGCCTGCAAACTCACTTCACCGTATGACATACACCTCCGTACGACCCAGGCCAACTCCGTACGGCGTCCAGGCTTCCACCCTAAACGTATACTGATCTTCCTACGACACATGCCACCATTCCGTACAGACTCACCACCGTATTGTCCATAAGTTATACACCCTCCTACTTCCGTACGGTTCTACAATTTCCTCTCCGTACGAACTCACCATTACCGTACTATACAGATACTAATCTTCGTACGACACATGCCACCATTCCGTACGGACTCACCACCGTATTGTCCATAAGTTATAAGTTATACCGTACACCCTCCTACTTCCGTACAGTTTTGCAATTTCCTCTCCATAAAAACTCACCATTACCGTACGGCCTGCAATTTACTCTCGGAAGAGACCCGCCAGAGGTTGGGAACATAACCTCTGGCGGGTCTCTTCCGAGAGTAAATTGCAGGTCGTACGGTAATGGTGAGTTTGTACGGAGAGGAAATTGCAGAACTGTACAGAAGTAGGAGGGCGTACGATATAACTTATGGACAATACGGTGGTGAGCCTGTACGGAATGGTGGCATGTGTCATACGAAGATCAGTATCCGTACAGGGTGGAAGCCTGGACGCCGTACGGAGTTGGCCTGGGTCGTACGGAGGTGGATGTCGTACGGTGAAGTGAGTTTGCAGGCCGTACAGTGGAGAGGAAGATGTGGCCGTACGGTATGGAGTGCAAGCCGTACAAAAGTCTGGTGCTGTAGGTCGTACGGTGTAGCAAAGGTAGCCGTACGGAGAATTTGTTGGGTGCACGATGGATGAGGATGCCTCTGAGATGATATTATGATACTCCCGTTTCCTTCGTCAGTGATTTCAAATGATCATTACAGACACAAAGCAATACACAAGCCCAAATATAGTTGCCAGAAATATTTCTATTGAATTTATTGACGGAATCTCGGATTTGCCAGATCCAATACAAGAACAACAAAGCAAAGTAGGGTGAGGGTTGAATCCCACCGAAACTGCAACAAACCAAAGAGGGAGGGTCTTTCACCTCCGAAATGGCAAACAGCAAAATCCCAACAGGAATTCACAAATATAAATCAAATATAAATCTCAACATATCAAAACTAACCTATATGCCAAGCATAAATACCCATCGGAGAAAACTCCCAAGAGTGCACAAAAGAGCCGACGGCGACAATTAAACTACGCCAACAAAAAGAAAGAATGGGCCTGAGATAAACTAAATCAATCGGGACCCCTAATACAATAGTTTTAATAGTCATTTAATGATGAGGATATTACAGTCCTCCTGTCCCAATAAATGCTTGTCCTCAAGCAATTTCAAGCTGGGGTGTTCTAGAATCCCTTCTCCTTCCCAGGTGGCATCTTCAAGGGGAAGGTCCTTCCAACACACAAGAAATTCCTTGATAGTGCACGTACTCAATCTTCTCTCCCGGCTGTTGATGATTTCCACAGGTTCCAATACTAACTTTCCTCCGTCGTCAAGGGGTGGCAAGTCTGTGGAGACTGTCACTTGTTGGCTCACGGATTTCTTCAGACAAGAAACGTGGAAGACGTTGTGGATTCGGCTTCCCTCAAGCAGATCCAATTCGTATGCAACTTCGCCCACTCTCCCTGTCACACAGTAGGGTCCGTAGAAGTGTGGCCTCAACTTCTCCTTCCCGGAAGCCTTCAGAGACGATTGTCTATATGGTTGAAGTCGGAGGTATACCAGATCCCCTACTTCAAAACTCCTCTCGATTTGGTGCCTGTCAGCGTACATTTTCTGCTAATTCTAAGCGTGTTGGAGATTTTCCTTTAGGGACTTTAAAATATCTATTCCTTCCTGTAGCCAGTCTTTGGCCTTCGGCGTTTGACTGTCACCGAGACCCAAATCCACAAATGAAGGAGGTTCATACCCGTACAAAGCTTTGAAAGGTTCCATTCCAATGGACATGTGGAAAGTGGTATTGTAGCAGTACTCTCCCAGCTGTAGCCATTTTACTCATGCCCTCTGTTGTGCTGAAACATAATTTTTGAGGTAACCTTCCAGCCATTTGTTCACAATCTCTATTTGTCCATTGGTTTGCGGGTGGTAGCTGGTGCTTGGTGACAACTCTGTCCCTGCTAGTCGAAACAATTCTTTCCAAAAATTACTAAGGAAGCATCTATCTCTGTCACTCACTATGTTTTGAGGGAGTCCATGCAGATGGAACACCTCTCGAAAGAATAAGTCTACTACCTGTGAAGCGGAAAACTCTATTGGAATAGCAAAGAAATGTGCATACTTGGTTAATCTCTCGACTACCACAAAAATGCAGTCTTTCCCCTGTGCCTTAGGAAGCCCGAATATGAAATCCATTGAGATGCTATCCCACTTCTTCTCTGGAATGGGTAATGGTTGAAGTAAACCCGCCGGTAGAGTGTGTTCGGATTTACTTTGCTGACAGGTGGAACATTCCCGAACGTACTATAATATATCACTTTTTAGGCCCTTTCATGAGACTCTCTCCCTAATCTGTCAGTAGGGCTTTAAGTACCCTTATGCCCGGCTAGAGGTGAATCATGCATTTCTTTCAAGATTTTTTTCTTCAACTTGGATTCAGGCACCAGGTAAATTCTGTCCTTGTAGAAAATAATATCATCGACCACCTTATACCTGTCGTCCTGTATTTCTTTGTCCAAGAGTTGGCATGCGAACATGTCCTTGGAGTATTCAACCAATAAATGCTCTTTCCAGTCCGATGATATTTGAGATAAGGAACATATGGCCGGCTTTCTTGACAAGGCGTCAGCCACTACATTATTTTTTCCTTTTACATATTCAATGTCAAAGTCGAAAGCCTAGACTTTACTTACCCATTTCTGTTGTCGCTCATTCAACTCCCGTTGTTCCAGAAAATGCCTGAGGCTGTTGTGATCTGTACGGACAACGAACTTGGCTCTGACAAGGTACTGCCGAAACTTTGTCAAGGCATGCATGATGGCCAGCATTTCTTTGTCGTATATAGAATACAACCTTTCGGCTCCCGAGAGCTTCCGACTTTTGAAAGCAATAGGGTGGCGGTCCTGCATTAAGATGGCCCCGATACCCTCTCCGGAGGCATCACACTCCAGGATGAAAGGTCGACTGAAGTCTGGCAGTGCAAGGACCGGACAAGAACTCATAATCTCCTTGAGTTTCTCAAAAGTCTGATGTGCTCATTCATTCCACTAAAAAGATGCTTTTTTTGTCAAGTCGGTGAGAGGTGCGCTAAGCTGTAAGAACCCCTTCACGAACCGTCTATATTAACTACACAACCCAAAGAATCCATGTAGTTCTGAAAGAGTCTTCGGAGGTGGCCAATCCAATATAGCCTGAATCTTCTCTTGATGCGCTTGAACTCCTCGGCTACTGACAGTGTGCCCCAAATATAATATCTCTGTCATCCCGAATTCACATTTGGATTGTTTGGCGAACAATAGTTGTGACTTCATAATCTCGAGCACTTCTTCCAAATGCCTTAAGTGCTCCTCCCATTGCTGTAGATCAGTATATCATCGAAGAATACCAATAGGAACTTACGCAGCTGTTTGTTAAAAATGTGATTCATGCAAGATTGGAATGTAGCAGGAGCGTTGGTCAATCCGAACGGCATGACCAGAAATTCATAATGCCCATAATGGCAACGAAATGTTGTCTTCTCCACATCCTGCTCCCTCATACGGATTTGGTGATACCCCGAATAGAGGTCTATTTTGGAGAAGTAAACGGCGCCGTGTAACTCATCCAACAATTCATCGATCCTGGGAATTGGATACCTGTTCTTGATAGTTTTTTTGTTCAGCGCGCGGTAGTCTACACACATTTGTAACGTTCCATCCTTTTTAACCAGCACTACTGATGATGCAAAAGGACTGGAGCTGGGTCTAATCCAACCTTTGTCAAGAAGTTCCTGTATTGTTTTTATAATCTCATCTTTGAGCCTCTTAGGGTGGTGGTATGACACAATGATAACCAGTTTGGCGTCAGTTTCCATCTCAATGGTGTGTTTGAAACCTCTGTGTGGTGGTATGCCTGGCGGTATGTCAGCGAAAACCTAGTGATATCTATCCAAAACTCTTTGAAGTTCTCCATCCTGGTGGTCCATTCTGTCTTTGTATGGGTTCTATCGAGGCAAAACAGTGTGCGGCCCAAACCACATTGTCATGTCTGAAGATTGCTTCCATCCATTGGGCTAAAACTTCCTTCAGTCCTCCATTCAACATCCCTCTCAGCACAACCTTTTTGTCGTTTACCTCGAAGGAGAATTCCATTCGCTTGAAACTTTGTGTGTATTCATCCAATGTTTCCATCCACTGAATGCCCAAAATGACTTCCATGTCGTCCAAATCCACCACAAAGAAATCATCTGTCACTGTGTGGTTTCCCATGGTGACGCTTAGTTGCGGAACCAGATGAGTGCATTTTAACAGGTTTCCTCCCGCTACTTTGACGTCAAATCCCTGGTGTGCCTCCGTACACAAACTCCGTCGGCTCACTAGTGATGAGTTAATGAAGTTGAGTGTGGCACCGCTGTCAAGCATGACCACGACCCGTTGTCCTTGGAGGGTGCCCCGAACCCAGAACACAATGCATCTCGACGTTCCCGCCAGAGTAGCAATGGCGCCTCCTCTTTTCAAGACTGTGGCAAGTCTTTCTGCACGATTGAGGTTTTCCTCCCCCAAAGTTTGTTGTTCAGCTGCTTCAGCTTCGGGTGTTTGTTCTTCCTCTCCGTCAGACGAAACCTCAATGTAATGGATTTTTCCTTTGCCAAGGCATCGATGTCCCGATACCCATGGCTCCTTATAGTTGAAACAGAGTTTTTTCCTTCTAAGTTCCTGCCTAGTTTCCTCATCCAATGGAGGCCTCCTGGGTGGAGGTCTGTTGTCTCTTTCCCGTGGAGCAAGAGGTGGTTTGAACTGCGAGTAATATTTGGTGGACAAAGAAGAAGATGTCGCCATGTCACGTGCCTTCTTAATTGCTTCCGTGATTGTGATAGGGTTGAATCCTTTCACCCACCCTTTCAAGGGTTCCGCCAGTCCATCCATGAACAGCACCACCAATCGTCTTTCTGAAATATCAGTCACCAAGACAGACAATCTCTAAAATTCTGTTATGTAACCATCGACTGTGCCAGATTGCTTTAACTGAGCCAATTCTTTGAAATTCAGTTCTGGATCTCTTCCATCGAAACGGTCTATCAACCTCTCGGTGAATTCAGCGTAGGAATTTATTTGGTCGTGGCCGAGAGTAACCATGCCATGATGCCACCATTCGTGGGCTATTCTTTGAGATGTAGTGCTGCAAATTTGATGGCTTCATCTTCCGGCATAGGGTTGAGCTGGAAATATGTGTTTGCTTTTTGCACCCATGCTCAAGCTATGATAGCTCCACACCCATCAAAGGAGAATAGATTAACTTTGCCCATCTTCCGTCTCAGATCGTCATTATAATAGCCATGCTTGTTTCCGCCAAAGTACCTCATTCTTAGCTCAGCATAATCTTTGTAGGATATATCTCCTTCCATATTTGCGTTCCTCCAATCTTCTCGAAACTGATCTTGTATTTCCTGGAAGGTTGGTTGCTCTCCTCGCCGTTCTTCCGTCCATGGAGGGAAAGTTGGCATTGACGGTCGAGAGCGTATGAGTTGGGGATTTGCCCATCCCGAGACAGAATTGTCGCTTTGTTCCACGGATCTCTTGCTTTCGGCCAACTTTGGCTGTGTCTCTTCCATGAGGCGTTGAGTGTCATTCATCTGTACCTGGTTCTTAGTGAGCTCACTCAGAAGAGTCATGACTTCGGCCTTAGGGTCTTGGGGATCGCCCATTCTACCAACTAAGTGAGATCTGCTCCTTTTCCTTGAATAAACTCTCATTCAATACCCACAAGCTGGCAGAATCACCAGCTCTGATACCACTGTAATGTTCCCAACCTCTGGCAGGTCTCTTCCGAGAGTAAATTGCAGGCCATATGATAATGGTGAGTTCGTATAGAGAGGAAATTGCAGAACCGTACAGTAGGAGGGTGTACGGTATAACTTATGGACAGTACGGTGGTGAGTCCATACAGAATGGTGGCATGTGTCTTACGAAGATCAGTATCCGTACGGGGTGGAAGCCTGGATGCCGTATGGAGTTGGCCTAGGCCGTACGGAGGTGGATGTCGTACGGTGAAGTGAGTGTCCAGGCCGTACGGTGTTATGATGCAAGCCATACGGTGGAGAGGAAGATGTGGCCGTACGATATGGAGTGCAGGCCGTACGGAGTCTGGTGTTGTAGGTCGTACGGTGTAGCAGAGGTAGCCGTACGGAGAGTTTGCTAGGTGCACCGTGGATGAGGATGCCTCCGAGATGATATTATGATACTCTCGTTTCCTTCGTCAGTGATTTCAAATGATCGTTACAAACACAGAGCAATACACAAGCCCAAATATAGTTGCCAGAAATATTTCTATTGAATTTATTGACGGAATCTCGGATTTGCTAGATCCGATACAAGCAGAACAAAGCAAAGTAGGGTGAGGGTTGAATCCCACCGAAACTGCAACAAACCAAATAACAAGGGTCTTTCACCTCCAAAATGGCGAACAAGAGAATCCCAACAGGAATTCACAAATATAAATCAAATATAAATCTCAACATATCAAAACTAACCTACACGCCGAGCATAAATACCCATCAGGGAAAACTCCCGAGACTGCACAAAAGAGCCGACGGGGACAACTAAACTACGCCAACAAAAAGAAAGCATGGGCCCGAGATAAACTAAATCAATCGGGACCCCTAATACAATAGTTTTAATAGTCATTTAATGACGAGGATATTACATAGAATATGACTTTCTTTTTGGGATAGCGGATGTAGTTCATCAATTAATAAAATGATTTATTTTGTAATTAAAGAAATGTTCCCCGACACTTGGTTGTTAGTTGGTAGTTTCCAACCATTGGTATTGTCAACCAATGTCATCTTTACTATATATTTCTTATAGGAGCGCATACGTGAAGTTCCTGTATCTTTTGCACATCTAATAAATGAATGCATAAAGATACATATCTTTCTAGAGCATTGTTGTGCATAATTGTTATGATTATATTATGCTATTTCCACTTACTCTATGCGAATCATTCAAATAGAATACTTGAGCAAACAATGTCACCCTACATTCTATAAAAGCATTTTGTGCAAACAAAACAAGTTTCACTACTTAAAGTATGGTGCAAGTTTGGTGATAGTCCACATTTAGCTTACTCTATCGGAACGAGAATCGCCATGAAATCGCTGGAATCGTCGGTTTAGCGATTCGATTCGACCTCCCCGATTTTTTATGATCCGGTGAATCAAATCGTCGATTTTATCCATATGAATTGCATGATTCGGCAATTCATGTCAAAAATCGCCAAAATCGCCTCTTTGAACGGCGAAAAATCGGCAAAATCACCCTGCGCGGATTGCTAAAAAGTCAAGTCAAATTTTAAAAAAAAACCCATATATTTTTAATGTTTTTTTTGCCTTTCCTATTTGTTTTGAGTTTATACAAATATAACATTTAAGTAGAAGAAAATTTAATTTCTTATACTTTAAGTTATATTTGTATAAATACTTTCAAGATGTTTGAGATAGGTTCCAGCTTCATAGGAGTTAAGATGCAGATTCTAGATTTTGGGGGTTTTCGAAAAATTCTAGACTTAGCCAAATTTCAGGATTCAGCAAGCCTTTAGCAGGGTTACCTCCCACAATCTATCATGGCTTTCTAAGATCAAACTGAAGCTGGCAAAAGGATTCTCAAAAGGTTTTAACTCGTTTTATCACAAATAACTTGGTTTCGACCCCATCTCTATGACAAACTTAGATTAGCTCTTGCCCAAATCCCAAGCAGACATGACTTCCCAACAGGGCAAAATCACTCAAACCTCATTTGCCGGACCTAGGGACTTGAAAACAGCCATCAACAAAGACTACCTAAGACCTAGTTATGAAGACTTTGACATTTGGCATTGATTAATGATCAAGCATCATAGATTCATACTATGAAACGATTTAGTTTTATGGATCTTACAGATACTAATAGACATACGTTTCATGGATCTTCATCTTACATACATTTATGATTTGATGTCTTATGGATCTTCATCTTACATACATTTATGATTTGATGTCTTATGGATCGTCATCTTACAAACATTCTATGATTTGACTCATTATGATCCTATGATTTCTATTTACTTCAGCTACAATTTACATTTTACGCGTAACGTATGTGATGGATTTATCATTTATGTTCCTTGTTTATGTATGTTAGCTTCTATTTGATGATGTTATAGTGTGTTTAAGTTATATTCAATAATAGAAAAACATGTTTTTCCCTTAGTTTCATAGAAAATTTGCTTGATGTTTCAGTACCCATAAATTAGTATGTAAACTTAAACTACAATGGGGAAGGCATACATACATAGATACACACACAGGCACAAAAATTGACAAAATTTCAAAAATAGAAAGAAACATGCATACCCATGTGAAGACACCAATGCACACCTATGCACCCTCACAAGCACAAATATGCCCACACCTAAATGCACCCAAACACGAGTTTGCATGTATGCTCACATGCACAAAGTTACATGTACACATGCATGCTCAAGCACATGCACATATATCTATGGAATGAAACTCAATTGAAGACAACAATATTCATAAATGAATATTTTTCTTTGTGTTTGCAAACTAAAACAACCCCTATGTATGCTCCCTATTACATTGTTCATCGTAGACAATGACCCACTCAAATATGGAATGTTTGTTAGTGGATAACCCCAATTTCAAGATTTACTTAAAAAACTAATTTCCCTTATTGTTTTACTCATTGGCAAAAATGAATTTACAAAACATTTCACAATGCTTTTTCCAAATTTGGACAAAACCATAAGATGTATTCAACATGATTGATCTTATGTTAGCCAAATAAAATTAATCTCTTTTTGTTACAACCAAAATAGGAAATAATCTTTTATCTAAAACCGTATCACAAGAATTATGAAAATACCAATAAAGAAGATAAAGTTGACTTGCCACATCCACTTGTACCACAAAGCAAAATAGTCATTGATTCCTTTCGTTCTCGTTGTCTGAAATGACCATTAAAAGCTGACAGCATGTTATTATAATTTAAATTAAAAACTTTATCATACCACAAAACCAGCAAAGTTCTATACAAACACACATTCTAAAATCATGAATGATATGAACTATTAAAAAGAAAAAAGCTAGTTTACTTAATATGAAACTTCAATTTCAATTACAGACGGGGAAAGAAATAAATAAAGGACCATCTCCAAGCTGTAATATTAAAGAATTGTCTTTTCAGCAAAGTCACATTCCCTAAGGGTACATATAACTGGTAACAAGGGATCGTTAAATATATAACTATCATGTATTTATAGCATTCAATAGCTGTTATAACCCTAATTAGCTAGCTAGGCTATCTTTGAGGCAATGCATCTTTATATTCACATCCCCTCCCTTGTGTATATATACTAATTTTTCATCTTCCATCTCATCTTGTTTTTATACTTTATCAATGTATATTGTCTTTATTCCATTGTTCTATTCTATTTATATCGTTATGAGTGGTTCAGAGCACAGTTTTGATCCAAGATAATTTTTTAGTAAGAGCTCTATTAAGTCATAAATTGCTGACCTAGATTTAGTCATTGTTGCTTTTCAGAATTCAAAAAATTGATAGCTGCTGAAAATTCAATCAGGGACTCTTTGTTTCAATGGAAGTTAATTCTGGTGGCAAATTAAACTGTACAACCTTCTATATAGAGAATGACTTATTAGTTTTTTAAAAACATTAAACAAAAAAATTTAAAAAAAGAATAAACAAGTATGAACAAAAACATAGATAGCAAGAATGAAGAATGAATAACGCCCACATACAAAACATAGTTGATTTACTACAAAAGGATCTACCCACATATGCCACAGATATTAATGCAATGCATAAAGATAACTATACTTATTTCAATGAACTAGAAAAGAACGAAGTAAAATGTTGAGACTATAAACACAATTACAGTGCAAATAACAAGGAAAACTCACAGCCTTACAGGAACAAAAGAACCACTAACTAATTTAGAAATGATGATGAATCAATTGATGTGGACACATAATCTTGCATTTTCCATCTTTCAGAATCTTGTTGCTTTGACAGACCTCCAAGAGTCTTCCAGACCCTTAAAAAATGCAAGTGTCAAAGACAGAGAGCAGTAATTAGGCCTTAACTATGTATTTTGTTAATAAGTTAGCTGGTTTTTTCTTCAATGCATTGTATTCTCTTTTTTTGTCCTTTATTGTGCTTGCAAATGAAATGAATATCATTTTGAAGAGTTAAAAATCATTTCATTTAATTTCCAAGTGTCCAAGCCTCATTTTGACTAGTTCATTTTGAGATTTGTAACTATAATTTTAAAAGAGATAAATTCAGCTCATAATGGAGAAAATTTTAAAGTAGTCATATTAATCCATTGCATTTGGTAATCGACTTTTATGTTCCCATTTTTCTCTCATGTACCTCATAGATCAAGGAATTAATCCATGTGATTCATGACAATCTTTACATTGCCAAACACAAAGAGTTCATCATTGTGGTCCATGACTATGAGATTCTAAGGATGTCACAAATTTTGATGATTGCAATTGGAGAACTAGGTAGTTCATATTCCTTCACACAACATATGATAGTTCGAGTTGAAGGGCCTTTTTTGGGACCTCACATATTACCTTAATAAAAATTAAATCACCTTGTGACTATGAAAGTCCACCATCAGCATATAACAAGAGTAGTTTGTTAGTGTAAATACTAGCTTTATCCATCTAAATCACCTACCTAGAATTGATCAATTCAAACCTAGCTTAAGTTTACTTGGGCTTTTTAATTCATGATTTTGCCTCACTTCTTATGCTTGAGACCTATGTCCTCACCTTGTGAGATGCCTAGTTAATTTGCATTTGACACTTGTTCACAAACTTGGCAAGTGAGCTCAAAAGTGTTCCATGTTTGGAGGGTTAGTCATAGGTTCTATCCTACCTTACTAACTCATCCAACTTGCCTATATATGCAAGGTTTCTTATTGTATTTTCATATATGATGTAATGTCCCCTTTTTGAGATGATATGGTTTATGATTGGATTAACCTATTATTGGCTCTCATAGGCCAAGTCAGTTGGTTAAAGGGTCCTAGTTGGTAGAACCAGGAGGCTCTTTCCCTTCCGGAGGTTAGAAAGTGCACAGAATTGTTCTTCGTTTGGGTTAGTTTAGTACACTTACTATTTATAGTAAGCTATTTATTCAACATTTCTACATTTGGCCCAGGCACCTGGATTGGCCTCTGTTGCAATGATGACCCTTGGCACCATTGGTTTGATGAGGTATTTAGGGATTTACTAATTATAGAAAGTCAGTGGTTGATAGAGAGGGTCCCTTACTATTCTTAGTAAGGCAGTTGGGTGTACAGTACACAATGGTTAACTCCTAGGTTCAGACGGAATTGAGAAATAATGATTATTTGACAATTCAACAGTTTCTAAAATGTCTTTTGAGAAATAATAATGTTTTAAGTTCACTTTATGCACAGTGGGGCCATGACCCTCAATTAAATGCCACTTAAAGTAAAATCATAGGAAATCCATCAGGGGGTAGAAAATCACAAGCTCGGGCATTTTTGGAATAAATGGGGCTACAAGCAAAAGAGCATATAACACCCTTGGGTATTTCCTTCACTAAAATGGTAGTGTATGGCACTCCTTAATTCTTTGAGGTCTTTGGTATTTCCTTCACTAAAATCTGTTAGGAAAATTAATGTTTACATTTGAGGTGTTAGTAATTATGTAAATGTAGAAAGTTAATTACTATTGTAATAGTGATGTTAATAAACAACTCACTAATATAGGTTTAGATGAGGATTTGACTATTCTCGTGCACTTATCCTTGATATTGCTTGCAATACTGATATCACGTGCTTAGGTGATATCTTGTCATCACAAGTTGATGAACTTCTTGTATCACATGTTTTGGTGATACTTCATGTCATGTGCTTAGGTGATATGACTTCATGTATCACGTGTTTAGGTGATACTTCATGTCACGTGCTTAGCTGATATTGCTTCATGTATCACATGTTTTGGTGATACCTCATGTCACGTGTTTAGGTGATAAGATTCTTTGTATTACGTGATTATGAGATTACAAAGGGAAACTGGTCATTGTGAGAAATGTGATGCTATATACTAAATATGTTGTCATTCATTTATCTTCCCTAGCTAAGAGGGAGTGTTAGAACATGATAGCTTCGTTAAGATAAATGATTGAATGAGAGATGATTGAAGTCTCTCATTCAATCATCTATCTCATCGATGAGTAATGATAGACTTCATTTATATATATCTTTTGTAATCACTAAGAGACCTTGTAACTACAAAGCAGTCTGCATATACCGAGATATATAATTGTATCTATGATCGAGCACATGATCATATAGACTTCTGCTTAATCCATTCACGATCATGAAGAGATCGTAATAGACTTGATCATATATTACCATAAGACAATGTCTATATCCCGATTAGTATCGGGTGGTATTAAATGGCTTAAGCACCGATTAGTATCGGGCTATATAAAACAACAATGTTATCACCGATTAGTATCGAGCTTGATACGATTGGTAATTGTTAAGAGTTAAACACCGATTCATATCGGTTAGTAATGCTAACAATAAACACCGATTCAGATCGTTATTAATATTGAGTTATGAAAGTTGCAATTAAGGGTTACCTTGATCGGGCATGCCTAAAAGGCATGACCGATCAAGATAACTCTTGATTAATCAATGCCTTCATACTTATACCAATCGATAGAAGTGCGAGCATACATCGAAATCAATTAATGTGTTCTCACAGCCATCTGCCATAAAAGAAGTATTAGTAATTACAATATTTATATTGTATGAAATATAAATAAGAAGACTAAAGAGACAACCTTGTTACATACCTTGATATTTAAATTGGAATTTGAAGAACTTTTACACAGGTGACGTTAGTGCTAAAGGAGGCACATTTTGATGTTTCTAAGCTATGTTGGCTCGATAATTATACACGTTATGGCTTCCTAGCCTCCAGATTTCATCAGCAATTCAAATTGGCCCATAGATTCATAGCTGTGATAATTTCCAGGTTTTTTTTTAAATTGCAAATAAGTTATATGTCAATGCATTTGATTATCATTGTATATATCAGCTTCTTGAATTGCAATAAGAGGAATTCTTGTGAATAGTTTGCAGCCGTAAGTTTGTATGCAAACTGTATAATGAAATGCCTTTGAATAGTTTGACACATTTTCAGAATGATATAATTGCCAAGAATTTGACAAAATGTCATGTTGAATATTAAGCTAATTTGAATGATATTACATAGTTGTTTGCAAGTCTATCTCATTGAAAAATCAGAATATTGGTGAAACCAGCTTATTAGTTTGCATGCAAAGTGTTTGACAAAATGTCAAAAATCCAAAATTGAAGTTATAACCCGAGGGGTTTTACAACAACCTCAAACAGTCTACAAGAGTTGTTAGTTGTCAAATTAGACTATGACTAAACATGGTTGTAAGTTGACTAGATAAGTACTCAATTGACATTTATAGCATAACAAGAATTACCTAATCTAAGACTATCGACATGAGTGTAGGCAAAGGTTTGTTGGAGTATGAACAATTCTCTTTCATTTTCTAGATAATTGGTCATTTTTTATCCTTATCATGTAGTTGATGTGCCATTTTCTATCTTAAACGCAAGGAGAGATATAGTTGCTCGTGATTTTGTCTTATGAAACAACTCTATGTGGAAATAATAATAATAATATCAATATGAAGCGCTTGATATTTTTAAAATAAATTACATGGAACTATCTAACAATTCACACAACAAGATGATCCTCAAAAAATCATGCAATCTTTGAAAAGATGGGTCATGAGCAGTCAACCTGCATACTATTGGAAATCATATTAATAAAAGATAAAGATAAAGGTTGTTGCTTAGGTCATAGCCAAGCCTAATAACTATATTGCATACTTTGGAAGCCCAAAAGGGGATTTCTTTCTATTTCTTTCTAATTTTGTAGCCTAGATTTCAACCTCATAACTTATTTTTGGAGTCAACCAAACCTTTCAACTCCACCCATCCCTGGACAAAAGATTGGCATATACCTTGTGGGTCTTCAGCATTCTTCATTTCTACATATCTCAATTGTTACTTACATTCCATTATTCCATGCTTTCAAAAGAAACATTATCCATTTTTTTAGCTCTATTTTTTGGTCTAGAACTAAAAGGTTGTTGAATCTAGTAGATCCACTAGCAAACCAAAAATCCTCATCCTTTGGTATTTGGTATACATGGTGCAATAATCAGGCTTCCTCTCAAAGAATGTACTACAAACTTGACAAGGTGTACTATGATCATTCTTCTCTGCCCTTAAAATTGGAGATGGTAATAGAGTCACTATTTGCCCTGCTTCAATCTCTAACCATTCCCCCATTTGTCTCCTAGGTTGGGATTGAGAAAGACTCTGCCACCTGTTAGAAAAGAGGGACTTTTCAAAGTCAATGCTTCACTCCTAAAAGATAGACTTTCTAGCAGCTATCCAAACCATAGATGGAAAACTCACACTCGGCAAAAACTCAGGAAAAATTCAGCCAGGTTTTGAAAAAACTCAGGGAAAAACTCGAGAACTTAAAAAACAGCTTAAATTTAATTAAAAATACATTTTTTTTGCAAAATTCAATGAGAAGATGCATCCAATGAGTTAATTAATGAGAACACAAAGGAAACAAGCAGAGTTTAGATATATATAAATACAAAGTGGGTACAAAATCACATTCTCATGCACAATGTTGATAGCTAGAAGCAAAATAATAAATAGTTTCTACAAAAATAGAAGCAAATACATCACATTACAATCACATCTTCGTCTTCCCAGCTCTACTAGCATATAATGGAGAGGGTCTACTCCTAGAAGAGGAACCCTATGATGGGCGTGAGTCACGTGACTATGCCTCCTATGCATTATATATACAAAAAAATAAGAGAAATATACATAATTGTAAAACTAAGTCATTTCATAGTATGAATCTATGATGCTTGATCATTGATCAATGCCAAATGTCAAAGTCTTCATAACTAGGTCTTAGGTAGTCTTTGTTGGTGGCTGTTTTCAAGTCTATCTGTTGAGAAGTCATGTCCGCCTGGGATTTGAGCAAGAGCTAAGCTAAGTTTGTCATAGAGATGGGGTCGAAACCAAGTGATTTGTGATAAAACGAGTTAAAACCCTTTGAGAATCCTTTTGCCAGCTTCAGTTTGACCTTAGAAAGCCATGATGGATTGTGGGAGGTAACCCTGTTGAAGGCTTGCTGAATCCCGAAATTGGGCTAAGTCTGAAATTTGTTGAAAACCCCCAAAATCTAGAATTGCATCTTAACTCCTATGAAGCTGGAAACTATCTCAAACATCTTGAAAGTATTTAAACAAATATAACTTAAAGTATATGAAATTAAATAAATCAGACACATTTTTGACATTTAAACCCTGACATTGGCACACCGCAAAGTTTTTTTTTTAAAATCAATGAGTTGTTTGGAAAACCTCACAAACTACTCGGCAAGTTGTTTGGAAAAACTCGCAGAATACTCGGCAAGTTATTTGGAAAAACTCGCAGAATACTCTACGAGTTTTTCAAAAAAAACTTGACGAGTTTTCTAGGCGAGTTTTTGGCTGAAAAACTCGCAGAGCTAAAAAACTCGACGAGTAATCGCCAATCAGCGATTACTCAGCAAGTGTTCCAACTATGATCCTGACAACAACGTGCTTGTCCAAATTTTGCAATAACAAGCTCAATCCGATTGAAAAGAGGGAGGCCTTGGTGATTATGTGGAAAAATATGTTTAAACTTGTTGGCAAGAAGAAGGCTATGGATAATAATAAAGCAGAAAAGTGGCTACAAATTAGACTATGCATAGCAGAGAAAGAAGTTCAATCTATTAATCATAATGAACTTGCAGAAACCAACCTCACTGTCATCAAAAATCAACTTAGGAAAGTACAGGAATATAAATTCCAAGGCTAGAAGGTGAGCACCAAAATGACATGGCTTAAGGAAGGAGATAGAGGCACAAATTACTTCTTCAAGATCTTAAAGAATAAGCAAAAGAGAGAATTCATTGAGAAAATTCAGGGGTATAATATTCAGGGAACAAGGGGACCTTAAACAAGCATTTACCAAATACTACCAGACCCTTTTTTCCCTCTAAATTATGTCAAGAGAATGATGAGGCCATCAAGCAATGTCTGAAACTGATTCCTCGTAGAGTCTCCAAAGAAGACGCCAAAAGACTAGATAAGGATATCTCTATTCAAGGAATTGATGACACAATTAGGTCATTGGCTAATGGTAAGTCTCCAGGTATTGATGGACTCACTGCTGAATTTTATAAAGCTAATATTAAATGGATCAGTTTGGAGCTCCTGGAACTATATAATCGTGCATATGAGAAAGGTTCACTGGGCAAAGATAACAATACAGGGGTTATTAGGCTGATCCCTGAAGATGGACACAAGACTCTTCTTAAAAACTAGAGGGCAATTACTCTTCTGAATCTATCATACAAGATCTTGGCCAAAATTCTTGCTAGGAGATTAACAGATATTTTGGGGAAGATCATCTTTGTTACTCAAACTGGGTTCATTAAGGGGAGATATATCCTTGAGAATCTGATCACAAGCTGGTAGGTTCTTCATTGGGCAAAGTGAGACTCTCAGGATGTTGCTATGATTTTAATGGACTTTGAGAAAGCATATGATAGGATAGAATGGCCATTTATTATTGGGATGCTCAATGCACTTGGATTCCCACCAAACTTTTGTAAATGGATGCAAGTTCTGTTTCAAGATGCTTCTACGGTGGTTGATGTCAATGGTTATCTATCTGAACCTATAGACTTGCAAAGATCCATCAGACAAGGTTGTCCAATTGCACCGGCTTTATTTGTACTTGTTGTGGATGCTCTATAATATGACCCTTTCTAGGTTATCTGATATCACCAATGTTAAACTCTAGATGATCATTTTTGTATCTTCTAACTCTTGTCCTCCGTGAACATATTACACTGGTTAAGTTTGTGTAGTAGCTGATGTTCTTTTTGGTTCCCACTTGATACTATTTCCGATCTGAACAGACATATATTGTAATTTTTGTATACTATCTTCAATAGAAAAAAAATGTTATCCATTTTCATGTCTTCATAGAAAATATATTGCCAATGCATAATATTAGTACATTAAAATAAATATCTCATATGCTTTCCTTGAAATATTGTATGATAATAGTAGACGAAAAGGGTGAAATACTTTCAACACTTTTGCATTGAACAATAGCTTTCCAAACAATTATTTATAGTTAAAATAAAAGGTTTTAGGAAGCACTGACAATTGAATCATTCCAAAAAATTATTTGCACAGTACCTGCATGCCACAATGAAATCAGCTCTTTGATTTGGACCCACGTAACGATATTCAGCAAGAGAATCACAGACAACATCCAAAAATTTATCCCTCGTCTCTACAACTGAAATCCGCTTCTTGTATAAGGTCTGTTTCCCGTCTTCATCATTCATAACATCCTTCTCGGTGGCTTCTCTTTTCTTCTGGTTTTCTTGTTCAATGCAGTTTAAGTTATCTTCTCCAGCCTCAAAAAAATAATCATGAGAATTCATTAATGAGCTTCCATTCTCATCAATGACACTGCCCTCATTCCCCATGACCTCAAAGACCCTTCTACTAATCTAGCACATCAAAAAGGTAACAATAAGAATATAACCACTTAATCTATCTAAAACCATCAGTATAGAGCCTAAAAAAGCAAGATAATTCATAAACAAGACCTCTGCCGCGTTCCAAACATAAATAAGCAAATTATTCCATGCCAGTTTATGGTATGAGTTTGGATAAGTTGTAGGCATAAATAATTATAATCTATCACTGAAACAAGAATTTTTACAAAAATATCATTCCAATTTCTCATTATCTTTCACCTCATACTTGAAATTTTTTCTGTAATTTACAAGGAGAAGCTTATTATGAAAGCTATGATAATATGCATCATTCAAAATTCAAGAGCACAAACACTATTGCAAAGAAGAGCCAAAGGGCATATTTCTTAGCTTCATTTCATCAAATTACAAGTTAAAAATTAATTTTAATCCTGTTATAATTAGCCAATGTAAGATGTTTCTCTTATCAAGGGCCCCTGATCAAAAAAAATTACAAAGCATTAACCTATCTAGCTTCCATGTGAAGAATTTATTATGGAATTAAAATCCCTCCAGTTTGGTTCCATGTCTTTTAGGTCTCAACAACTTGATCTTTTACACCCTCAGAGTTAGCATATGTCAGTATTTTAACATTAGCATATAGTAATATATCCTCAAAAATCAATACAAACTATGGTCTATGCCAGATAATGCAAATGGTAACATTACTGCACTTTGATCTCAGCTGGTTCTTTTGCCACCCATTTCCTACTTCAGATTTGCTTCTCCTTAACCAGTATGGATACTTCAAGTGAACTTATATTTCAGAAAAGCATGTGCTGGCTGAGAAAAATTAACTCAAATTGTGTACATAAAACTGAAGAAAAAGGTGATGAGAATGCTTTTGGAAGAAAAAGGTGATATAGTGGTTCTTGCATTTGTATCTATCTAGATACATCTGATACATTGATTAGGAGCTAAAGATCAAATGACAAATAAAAAAGAATCATTAAAGACATTGGTGAAGCAAAATACAAGTCCATCAAAATCATAGTTGAAAAACAAGAGCTCAGTAATAACTCTGCTGACCCAAAAACATTCAAAAAGAGTAGGATTCTTCAATAACTCAAGAACTTAACAATAACATCAGAAAAGACATAAATTTATAAAATTATTCTTCAGAAAAACATTGCTAATTTAAGAAACATATTATTGATTTCCTTCTCATATATAGATCAATATTAAAGTTCAATACACATCATAGACCAAAAAATGAGTTCAATATATATCAACTTCAAATTTCAATATAAATAAAAATTAAAAATAGAGCTGCTGGTGGATGTCCTCAAACTGGAAGTTATAGCTGTATCAACCATAATAAGAGCCTTAACCATTTGATCATGTTATACATGTGATGAAACTCCCACTATTGCCTCAACAACCTCACCTTCTACCCCTTCAAATGTTGTCATTTTTGCTTCCCTTTCTGCTGCCTCCCGCTCCAAAGTAGCCAGATCATCATCAATGAACAACATATCAACATTTCCATGACTTGTGTCTACTTTCCAAGCACAAGCCATCAAAAGGGCCTTAGCCTATTATTTCAGTTTTCAAATTTGAAGCAATTAGATTTGCAAGCAGATTGTTGTGTTCGTGGTCCAAGGAGTTTCACTGCCGGTTTTCAGAATCTATTGACAATTTAATTGCTGATTTTCATCATCATTTGTTGCTAATATATTGTTAAGATTTAGGAGCCAACATTCTAGGGAGGTCTGTACCATTTTTGGGGGTGATTATATATCATTAGTTGTTGCAATCTATATATTCTGTTGAATGTATGGTCACTACAATCAGCAAGTTTTAGCCCAGTTTTAATCCATATTAACTGTTGTCAAGTAGTTTCTAGCCTTGTTGACTGCTGTGCCCACGCCTCCAGCCATCCTAGTAGCTGCAATGGCCATTGATCTACATTTTCCAACCATTCAACTTGGAGCACTAGCCTTGGAGTAGGTTTCAAACATCATTTGACTGTTGTTTCAGCATTTACCGACCCCCAAACCACCCTTCCAGAGAATTCATCAGTTCTCATTTTCAGTCCCATTTATTCAGATCTGCAAGTAAGGAGGCTTGTGAGTGTAAATCTGAATTTATGATTACAGCATTATACCTTGTTCCCAGCTGCTACAATTGAATTAACTCAATTGCAGGCATATTCCTATCACTGTTTTAATTATTTTTTAGCATAATTGGCAACATAAGGTTTATAACAGTCATCATCAGCAATTGTATTTGATGTATTTTAAGCCATACAATTCAGATCTGCCAATAATTGATACATGTGAAGTTCTATATCCGTATTTGGGGGTTCAATAAGAAGTTTCCATCTTATTGTAATTGAGATCACCATTAATTTCCATTTTCATATTGCCTGGTACAGTTTTATTTTGTTACAAAAAACTCATAAAATACAAAAAAATCAATAATTTCAAAAAATTCTAAAAAGGAGACATCACAAGTTGTTCCATAAATATTTCCTCCTCTAAGTCTCCATGCAAAATATTGTCTTAACATCCATCTACTCAATTTCCAAATCAAATGCAACAACAATTGATAACATCCTAGTAGAACTCAATTTAGCAACAAGACGAAAAATCTCACTGAAATCAATTCTGTCAACTTGGAAATTCCCTTTTGCCATCAGTTGCACTTTGTATCGCTCAAGTGACCGACTTGATGTGAAGTTTTTCTTGCACATCCACTTGGCAACAATGGGTTTCGTGTCCTCGTGAAGATCAGCCAAATGCCAAGTCTTTACACTGTTTCAGTGTCATCATCTCCTCATCCATGTCACCTTTTCAAGAGTTTTTTTCACTCTGAATGTAGAGGCTTTTCCACAAAACTCAATTTTCTATCAATACAAGTAAGAGAAAACACACATCAAAAATATGATAGACTATACCTATCTAGTGATGTATACTACCTTGTAGACCTTCTCACAGCTATCATGAAGAACTTCCTATCACATGTACACCCTGTTTTATTTCAAAGTTACTATCTGATGTTCTTTCTTGTTCCTCTCCCAAACTGTCTTGTCCGCTTTCCCATTCAGTTTTAGATGTACTTTGTTGATTTTGATCAGATTTAATAACAAAAGCAGAATTCTAAACTAATTAACACAATACACCAAGGTACCCTGGGAAAACCTTCAACTTGAAGGTGAAAAACCCAGCAAGAAATTCTGAATATAATAATCAAAATGTTAGGGTCTGATTAAAATTTATCAAGATCAATATTGATCTGCAAAAAGTATCTCCAATATGTATTACTGTCTGTAGTCCAGTAAGTATATTCTTTGTAATATACTTGATATGAATCACCAATAAGTATATATCCTCAACGCTATATATATCTCCTGTTATCAATAATATATGCTGTGATCTTGTAGCTATATAATGTGATCCTTCTTCAACGTAAGTCTGTGACAATATATATGCTATGATTTATATACTGCGACCTTATGCGATCTGCAATTATATATATCTGCAACTTTACTGTATGTATGTCCTCTTCGATATTTGCCCTTAGACTGCGATTGGAATGTCTTATGTTTTTCTTCAGCGACAAACTTAATATCTCCTGCGATATGAGTACAAACAGTCTATAATATACTCTGCAATGTTTATTAATATGTTGTTGTTTTGGAGACAATGTCATTGCCATTTTATATTTGCACAATGGAATGGAGCGCATCCATTCATCATGTCTTTTAGACTCATGCCCTCCTGTTTAATTATAATCGCAGTTTGGATATAAGATGTTTAGAATTATTTATTAACTTGTTAAATCAATGCAATGTATAACCAATGGATTATTAATCGGTTCTTCATTCAACACATATATCTTAATTATAATGTATATTTAATCATTGCCTCAAGGTCGTCTTCCCGGCGCTATTTTTTTCAACACTTTGTTGCTCTACTTTTGTTTCAAAAAGAATCTTCTCCTTCCCCATTACCTTTGGCTGTTTTCCTTGGAAGTATCCAAGTTCTTTAAATGCAATCTCCAAGTTCTCCAAACACCTTCAATGTTTCTGTATTCCAAAGCTTGCAGCCTTTCACATTTTCAACACGACCATTGAAAATACACCTTTTAGCCTTAAATCCAACTTAGACCACTGCTCCTTAGACACCTAAACAAATGCCTCATATCCAAACACCCCAAAATGAGTCACAACTGATTTTCTTCCAGCTGAAATTTCATACAACATATAGTTTTGTAAGGCAGAAAAGGAAAATCTCCTCGAAACACTACCAAAAACTACCATGTAAAAAACTCCTGTTTCTGCAAGTTGGTTCCAATAACAAATTATATCACTGTCTCTGCATAATTTCAACTTGTTCTACATTTCAAGCTCATTCCATGGCATCACTCCTCCAAAAAGATGGTTCCAAATTCTAACTTCAAGTTCTTGTCATATCCAATTTCCCTGGAGTTATCTTTCAAACTCGAAGACAATGTTCTTCTGAAAAATGAACGTTCTTCAGAAGCTAACGGATTCTCTGCATCCTGCAAAGAGCCATTCTGAAAAAAATCTCAAAATTCCTTCTTTCTCCCGTCCAAACCTTCCTGTTCAATTCCACTCCCTTGATCTGTCTTTTTGATTCGCAATACCCAGATTTATTGAATTCCTTATTTTAATCAGAAACTCCCTAATATAAGACAATTCGCATTTCACCTAAATTGATTTAATTTAAATAACGTAATTGAAATATTAAATAACATAATTAAGTACTAATGAGGGTCTTAGCATTTAATTTAAGTTTATATCATTAACTCATGAATTAGGAGGGAACTTTACATAGAACATGGGTACAAAAGGTATACATATTTTCAGCTTAATCCCATACCAAAGGGGGAAGCCATTTAGTACGCAGCAATTCATTTGGATGGAATAGCACATGAATGGCGGCATCACGACATGGTCACCATGGACCACAATCAGATTACTTCTCATGTGGAGTTCATTGAAAGATTGATCAAAAGATTCAATAAAAAGGATTCAAAATTGCACTTTAAGGAGTTAGCTTAGCTTAGACAATGGGGTCAAGTTGAAGCTTATATTGAAGAATTTCAAAGGCTTTTGGTCCTTGTGACAGGTATTTCACAGAGAAGACTCTTGGTTTTGTTCACAGATGGTTTGGCGGATCCGTCAAAAGGGTGGATCAAAGACCTTAATTCTACCTCATTGCAAGAAGCTAACAAGAAGGCAAGGGATATAGAACCTTGGTCATCAAAGAGTAAATTTAAATCCAAGAGTTGCCCTTCAAAAAATGACAAGGATAAAAAGTCATTTCACAAGGAATCACAACAAACCTATAGTGTTCCTCACAGGTTGCACAATAAGCAGTTGAATGACCTCAAAAGGAGGAAATTATGTTTCCACGATAGACAACCATGGGACCCTGCGCATAAGTGTGTTGTTAATGCAAACATAAAGCAAATTGAGTACTTTTTAGCTAAGGAATTGGCATCAGAAAAATCAAAACAGCAATCAGATTTAGGGAGCAGCGATGAAGAAAATACATCCAAAGGAATCTAGGGATGAGAGGAGTACTGCACAACTCACCAATACTCAAAAGGCAATAACTTTCAAAGTGAGTGGTGTAATACAGAGACAATGAGTGATCTCTTTGATAGACACGAGATCTACTCATAACTTCATTGATGAGCAATTTGTGAAGAAGAGAGGGTTACAGATGGAAGAACATGATGGGTTTAAAGTGATAGTAGCTAGTGGGCATAAGCTTCTCAACACTTGTAAGATCTCTAATCTACATATGAAGATGGGTGACTATGAGATGGTCGATGACTTCTATGTGGTGGACATGACTAATTACGATGCTATTCATGGTATGACATGGATGAAATCCTCAGTAGAGTTTACTTTTAATTTGGAGAAATTGGAAATGACGTTTGAGCAGCAAGGAAGGAAAGTGGTACCTAGGGGATTATCAAATGAAGGGCTTAGAATGACATCAGTTAGAAGAATGGAGTGGTTGTTCAAACACGATGAGGTAGAGTGGGCAGCAAAGCGTCTCATTATGCCCTCGGTTTCCAAGCAGCAAGTCAAGAGTTACCACCCTTTTGTACAAAACATGATATCCACGCACACTAAGGTTTTTGACAGTATTCCTCATGGAATTCCCCTTGAGAGAGTGTAATATCCCCAATTAGGACACTGCCTCAAATCTGATTTTGGTTGTCAATTTTGAACGTTTGACATTTAGTCAACACTTTGCATGCAAGCTCATATACCACTGTAAGAACCCCTACTGGTTCTAACTTTGGTAAACACCAAATTGCTTCACTTTTTAGATGTTTGACATTTTGTCAAACACTTGGCATGCAACCTCAATCTCGCTGTCTTTTATTTTTCAGATTGTATTTTCTTGCTTGAAATGGTTTTAAATGAAGTTTAATGCTAGGAAATAATTATTAAGATATCCAGGCCAAGAACTAAAATGCAAATGCAATCTTTTTTGCCCATTTGAATGCATACATATGATTTCTATATTTAAAATGTGCACCTACAGCCAATGGACATTTAGACAAACATTTGGCATGCACCCGTGTATCTTCATCTTAAGATGCAAACAAATATGATGTTGATATACAATTGATCTAACTGCAAGATACTGAAACCTGGCATCCAGACGATTGGACTATAGTCTTCACCAAATGATTGTAACAATGACTCCAAAGCTGGAAATGGTTGTCTGGCACATCAGTCCCAAATCATGCCTTCTTCCTATCAAAAATAGGCCTTCTAATAGTGGCTGCTGTCTCTAATGAATCTGTCGCTGCCTGAAGGTAATTGATGGCTTTCTAAACCCAAATGTAGACTTAAAGACTAAGCAAAATACTGTAGCGTTTACTGTTCACGCTACAGTAGCAGCCCATACAAATTTCAATATGCAAATAGCTGATCTTTAATTTTCTGATCTGCAAATAGATATACATCAAACCCTTGTGTCCTTGGTATTTCTTTTCCAATTTAGCACAAACAGAACCTCTGTATGAAGCTCTCCTAGATGCTAAATTCAATGGATAATTCACCACCTCAAATGGCTGCAACCCTAAAGAAATATTGTTCTCCAATGTTGAATGAAAGTTTGAAACCCTTGGTCTCTGCTCTCCACAAAATCATGAAAAATAGATGCATAATCATAATGAAACGAACTTCTCTTATTAAATTTATATATTCTCCAAAAGAAGTTCGAACTTCTCCAAAAAGCACTTTATTAACATTAAAAATGCTATAACATTGCATTGGCATCATTAATGAAATAAAACTTTGGGTTATGCTCATAAATAATTAGTAAATTCGGCCCCCTTCTTATGATGACTCAACCCTCAACTTAAGTGAAATTATAAAGCTAAATTATAACTTTATAATAAACCATTTAATGATTTAATAATAATTTGGCCACTAAAATAATAATAACTCCCAAAATACTTATCCTTTAAGAAAAGTCGTTTGAAACAGGAGTCACACTTATTATTTCCCTACGTGACCAAATGCACTTTGGCTTACTATAAATAGTAAACATGGCAAAAGTATAACAAATGACGCCAAATAAAAGCCAAACCAAAGAATATTGAATCCTGAAGTAGATGCCCACTGAAAAAGACCCTTTGTCCAACCTCATTAGCCTACGAGGGTCACATGATAGGTTAATCCATCCATAGTCATGGTCACGCTAAAAAGGGGACATTACAGTCCTCCCTCCCCAAGATTGTTTGTCCTCAAACAATCACAGGAATCAAAGAAACACAATGATCCACCTGAATCCCAAGGATAAATATGCATAATGTCCCTGGCGTCACCTGCAAACTCTCGTGATGATAACACTATCTACAATGTTATCTTGAAGATACTGTCACCATACCAACAATGGTGACTCACCCAATCTGCAGTGCTAATCCTATCTCTACCTAGATCCTAGTAGAGACGAAACTCACATCCATCCACAACCAGAAAGAGTGGATATCCGATATCAACTGATAGATCAAATCTCCTTGCACGCCCTACCAATCTGCTTTGAGGATGAAGCCCATATGTACAACACGAACAAGAACTCCCAAAAAAAATTGTACCGGAACTCAGATATCCATCCTCTGCAAAACCCTCATGGATATGTTGATCGTGCAAGTAGCCTCCTACTAACTTGCAACAACTAACCCTATCAACTGAAGAGGGTGTAAGCCCATCCCATAAAGGATGGTATGAACCTAGAGCCAACCCACACCTGCGCGAAACCAAGTCCTCTACCTGTGGGTCAAAAGAGAAATGATGAGCACTCCTCACTGTGTAGTTGCGATAAAATGCTCTGATCTCCGTCAGAGGCTCATCATCATCAAACCGAGAACCAAGAGATGGCTCCAATGTCTGTCTCCGAACAACTGGTTGGGCAAGATCCCGAGTAAACCTTTCAGCAAACCCAACCACAAATCCCTGCGAGGAAGCATTGTAGTCAAAGTCTCTACAATCTTTCCCACCAAAACCAGAATACAACGAGAACGCCGGATGAGAGTACCCTCTGAAGCTCTGAATGGTCCCTCCTACAATTTCGGACTCTCGAGCAGATACTCTATAAATGCCTCTGTGTAGTAGAAATTATATGAAGAAGCATCAACTTGCTCCCCTGCAACCCATAGCTGATCCCTCTGAAACTGTGGCACTGCCAACTATCTATCACTATCATCTA
This sequence comes from Chamaecyparis obtusa, assembly GCA_027943335.1. Classification (NCBI taxonomy): domain Eukaryota; kingdom Viridiplantae; phylum Streptophyta; class Pinopsida; order Cupressales; family Cupressaceae; genus Chamaecyparis; species Chamaecyparis obtusa. The sequence continues at coordinate 2,199,502 of BSBK01001088.1, read as the reverse complement.
TATAAGATGGAGTAATAGATTTGCCTCTAGCAGAAGGAAACAAATATCCATGAAAGCTCGTCTACAAATGAGATGATACCCTTCCCAAGTCTTGTGAAGAAGAGGGAGTAGTGTCAACAACTGGCACACAACTCTCTGAAGAATCCACTAGTGTCACATCAGGACCCTCAATAACTTGTTTTGCATCATTTGTCAATGTGCTAACTACTGGAGGACCTGATATAACAAGAAGCTCTCTGCAGTCCTCCATTGATGTACTCATCTCATATGTAACTACTGCACCTATATCAAGGATAGATGTAACTGTATCCTCAGCGCATCCATCACTACAATCCGTGGATATCAACTCACCACCAACCACCACTATATGAAGTTGAATTGGATCAGTGGCTAGCATAGACTGTACTCTCTCCAACTCTACGGTCACCTCACTCAACTACATCTGTGACTCCTAAAGAGCCAACTGGGTGCTCTCTAACACCACAAAAGTCACATCAAGCTCATGGGTGAGCTCAACTAACTCCTCTTTCCCTAACAATGTCTCATAACAAATGCTGCCCCACTCAAGAAGGTAATCCCTGTCAGCTACCAACTATAAATAATTATGCTTCAAGATCCTAATAGCCTCTCGAAGTGAATGAATCTCTACTAGGGAAAGGCAAGTACCACTGTGCTCATCTGACATAGGAGCACCCCAACCATATACAGCCAACATCTGTCGGATAGCATCATAATGCTCAAGAGCTGAAGATATATCACTATCACTCACCTTCAGCTGACTAGTCACATGATGTCTCTACATACCCTAGCTCCTACATACACTCTCTGACTCACTAACTGCATTGTGATTGGAAACTGAATCCTCACTGCTCACCTCATGATCAATATCATCATGTGCACCATCATCTGTTGCTAAGCACCTCAACAAATGACTCATCTAAATCAGTAGAAATTGTTACTACATCTGTCTCCTTGAATGCACCGACTACCAAAACAATTGTAAGTCCCTACAAGTCGCGATCTTGGGACCTATCATCAACCAACGAGTCCTCTAAACTATTTTCTAAAGTCTAATATGACAAATCAGACTCACTACAGCATGAGTTGTCTTCATAGATAACATCAGTAGTGTCCACATCACCAATGTCAATCTCATCAACCTGTAAAACCTTTGATACCTCATGTTGCTGCCAACATGACTCACTGTTGTCATAGAAAATAGAATTAGAAGAGCTCGCATTTTCCATGCAATCTTGAAAACTAACACTCTCATCATGCGAGTCAAACCCCATAGTGATACCCACAACATCCTCTACACTTACCTTGTCATCAACGACATTAATAGGCTCAAACATAGGACTACTATCATAAAAATCACAACTTGTATCATTAGTAATTTCATTGCTACCAGTTGATGTACGGCTGCCATCAATGGTGGCTATCATGTCATCAGCATTCCCATGATCACAAGTTGCTATCTCATGGAAATGATGAGACTCAATGCAACTGTCCTCAAGCAAGTCTGTCATAACCACATGCTCCTGAGAAGAGCCTCCAGCATCACGCATATAAGGACTAGTAACTGCCTCACAAGCAAAGGCTCCACTACCTAATGGTTGCTGGTTGCTGAAGCTACACGTGTACAATCCTCTCGTTTCTCTTCCTGCTTTCTCTGTGAGGAAGACTTTTTGAAGAAGGAAACCATAAACCTAGCTGTCCTATCAACAATTGTCGGATCTAAAAGTTGTGCATTTAGCCTTTCCTATGTTTGCCTCAATTTCTCCATTTCATTTACCAAGGCAACTGTTTGCTTCATGAAATTAGTCATGCTATTCAACTGGTTTCCCTGTTCACTAGTTCTCTTGTATTTATCCATAACTGAAATACAGCTAGAATGTTGATCACTCCTATATCAAACGTGAGAACTCAAGATTTCTAACCCCACAGTATGGCAAGAAACTACTCTGATACCACTGTAATATCCCTAACTAGGATATTGCCTCAAATCTGATTTTGGTTGTCAATTTTGAATGTTTGACATTTAGTCAAACACTTTACATACAAGCTTTGATACCACTATAAGAACCCCTACTGGTTCTAACTTTGGTAAACACCAAATTGCTTCACTTTTTAGATGTTCGACATTTTGTCAAACACTTAGCATGCAACCTCAATCTCGTTGTCTTTTAATTTTCAGATTGTATTTGCTTGCTTGAAATGGTTTAAAATGATGTTTAAATGCTAGCAAATAATTATTAAGATATCCAAGCAAAAAACTAAAATGCAAATGCAATCTTTTTTGCCCATTTGAATGCATACATATGATTTCTACATTTAAAATGTGCACCTACAGCCAATGGACATTTAGACAAACATTTGGCATTCAACCTTGTATCTTCGTCTTAAGATGCAAACAAATATGATGTTGATATACAATTGATCTAACTGCAAAATGCTAAAACCTGGCATCGAGTCGCTTGGACTATAGTCTTCACCAAATGATTGTAACAATGACTCCAAAGCTAGAAATGGTTGTGTATGGCACATCAGTCCCAAATTGTGCCTTCTTCCTATCAAACATAGGCCTTCTAATAGTGGTTGATGTCTCTAATGAATCTGTCGTTGCCTGAAGGTAACTGCTGGCTTTCTAAACCCAAATGTAGACTTAAAGACTAAGCAAAATACTGTAGCATTTACTGTTCACAAAACTGTAGCAGTTCGTACAAATTTCAATATGCAAACAGCTGATCTTTAATTTTCTGATCTGCAAATAGATATACATCAAACCCTTGTGTCCTTGGTATTTCTTTTCCAATTTAGCACAAACAGAACCTCTGTATGAAGCTCTCCTAGATGTTAAATTCAATGGATAATTCACCACCTCAAATGGCTGCAACCCTAAAGAAATATCGTTCTCCAATGTCGGATGAAAGTCTGAAACCCTTGGTCTGCGCTCTCCACAAAATCATAGAAAAATAGATGCATAATCATAATGAATCGAACTTGTCTTATTAAATTTATATATTCTCCAAGAGAAGTTTGAACTCCTCCAAAAAGCTCTTTATTAACATTAAAAATGTTATAACATTGCATTCGCATCATTAATGAAATAACATTTTGGGTTATGCTCATAAATAATTAATAAATTCAGCCCCCTTCTTATGATAACTCAACCCTCAACTTAAGTGAAATTATAAAGTTAAATTATAACTTTATAATAAGCCATTTAATGAGTTAATAATAATTTGGCCACTAAAATAATAATAACTCCCAAAATACTTATCCTTTAAATATGTCATCTAAAACCGGAGTCGCACTTATTATTTCCCCACGTGACCAAATGCACTTTCCAAAATTAGAAAGGGTCCTTCTCAAACAACATCAGGCTTACTATAAATAGTAAACGTGGCAAAAGTATAGCAAATGAAGTCCAAATGACGTCAAATGAAGTCTAAATGACACCAAACCAAAGCATACTGAATCTTGAAGTAGATGCCTACTAAAAGAGACCCTTTGTCCAACTCCATTAGCCTATGAGGGTCACATGATAGGCTAATCCATCCATAGTCATGGTCACGCCAAAAAAGCGGACATTACAGAGAGGAATAGAGCATGTCATAGAGTTGGAAGAAGAGGCCAAACTAGTGATCAACACCCCTTATCGCCATCCTAAGAAGAACAAGCATGAAATTGAGAAATTAATTAAGGAATTGTTGGAGATGGGACACATTAAGCTGAATAACAGGCCTTTTGCTTCAGCAGTAGTCCTGATTAAGTAAAAAGATGGAACGATGAGAATGTGTATCAATAACATGGCTTTGAATAAGAAACGATCAAGGACAAATACCCCATCCCACAAATCAATGAGTTAATTGATGAATAACATGGCACATATTACTTTTCAAAAAATGATTAAGGTTGAGGTACCATCAAATCAGGATGAGGGCTGAGGACATTAAGAAGACAACCTTCAGGTGTCATTACAACAACTTTAAGTTCTTGGTTATGCCATTCGGGCTAACCAATGGTCCTGCCACATTCTAGAATTGCATGAATCGGGAGTTCAAGAAACAGTTATAAAAATTTGTGTTGATTTCTTTGATGATATTTTAATTTTCAGCAAAACCTAGGAAGAGCATTTGTAGCATTTAGAGGAGATCCTGATCATTTTGGATTGTGAATCCCTTTATGCCAAGGAGTCGAAATGCGAATTTGGCATGATTGAGCTTTTATACCTTGGCAATATTATCAGCGCGGATGGAGAGAGAATGGGGTTCGGAAAAGATTAAAGCCATAGTGGAATGACCAACTCCTACAACTCACACCCAGCTTAAGGGGTTCATGAGTTTGTACGGCTTTTACAAGAGGTTTGTGTAGGGATGTTCACAAACAGCAGCACTACTTTAGATCTGACGAAGAAAGGAGCCTTTGAATGGTTTGAATCAGCTTAGAGGTGTTTTGAACAGTTCTAACAGGTGATGTCTTCCTATCAAGTTTTAGCATTACCTGACCTCACAAAAGCATTTGAGTTATAGTGTGACACATCAAGGGAAAGGATTGGTGCGATATTGATGCTAGAGAAACATCCTATAGCTTATGAGAGAAGGAAATTGAGAGGGGTAGTGAAAAGCTACTCCATTTATGACAGGGAGATGTTAGCCATCATGCATGCATTGGCCAAGTTCAAATCATATCTGGTAGGGGACAGGTTTGCAATTAAAACCAGTGTAACACAAGTCCTTGTGTACAAGGGGCGACAGTGTTGTTTTTCTATTTGCTCATTGAACCATGGGCAATGACTCCATTATTGCCCTCCCAACCATAGACAATTACTTGTTATTGTCTCCCCCGAGCATTGCTTATTCTAAATAAAGAAGATTGCGTGTGATGTTATATTAGTTTCAAGAGAGGAAGATTAATCTTCCTTTATACCTTTTGTAGTGCCCTTTCACCAAGGAACGCCACTCTTCAAAGTGGCTCCAATTTTTTTAATTTTTTTTTATCATTAAAAGGTCGAGGCTCGAAATTTTATTTAATTCATAAATCTTAAAATACAACTCCAATCATGCGGGCACTGGTAGGAAAGAATGGAGTGGAGAAAACCTCTAGTCTTGCCCGAGACTTTTCAATCCCTATTGTAGTGAAAAATTTCAATCTCGTTGATCCTATGATAATATTAAATGAGCACAAACCCCCATTTATAAATACATCTTGCGGTTACTCCTTCCTAATCTACTCAACAACCTAACTTTATATTGAATGTTCTTTTACAATCTACAAATCCTTAATTATCAGGATCTCTAACAATAAAGGTTTAGTTATAATTTCAAAATATCCACCTCTCTAGATGGTGAGGTACTAGATATCACGTAACATCTGACACTGGCCATATGTTGCATTTATACACGTACAAGGTATATACTTTTCTCATCCCCCTTCGTTTTGTTAAATTTGGGTCCCCTGTTCCTATAGACACTCAAGAAAATAGACAAGCAACCAACTTTCAATACTCTTTTACATGTTGGCTTAAGACATAATCGAGTATATATTTTTATTAAATTTTTAATCTTCTAGGAAAATAGATGAAAACAAATAACTCTACTATGATTCTTCATTTCCCATTTAGAAGTTTCAGATAAGATAACTCTACTGTAATACTTCATAAAGCTAAATGCTCTTCACAGAACAAGCCTCTTATAGCACACAAAAACTATCATTCTAACAAATGCAAAACCATCATTAGTAATTATAACAATAAGATGCAGGCTTGGTAGTCAATAGTAAATATGAGCCCCTAAACTTTGCCTCTCAGTTCCTAAATATATTATTTTTAAGATCACTCACAAGTTAGCATAATACTACAATGCTTTAATCTTTAGAAACTATGGCTAAGATCAACTGATACAACAACCATGGGAAGAGCTTGTTAGGATTAATAGAATCCAATTAGTTTTATTTCCCTCATCCCAAAAAAAAAACACTTCACCATTTTATCAGGGCCTCATGAAACAAAAGTAAATGTGTATAGGAATGTGTATGCTTATTTATATGTATCAGAATATCAAAATGTGTGTATATATATAAAGAGAGATTAGATATATATATATATATTCAGATAACAAAACAGAAAGTGAGTAATACTTTAGGCAAAGAAAATTAAGCCCTTTCATCAGAAGCCATAAAACAAAGATCATAAAGCTTAATAGAACTATAGAAACTATATTAATATTCACAGAGAATAGTTTCCTAAGCCACAAGTGTTCGTCATCAAAAGACCTTTATGTTAAACTTGCTAAAACTATTATAACCATGCGATTAATATGAAAGAGTTCAGCATATACAACCAAAGTCAACTCTAGACTCATGTATATGGACTATAAGTATACGTATACGCTAAATCAAGAATGCCCCATACTGACTAGGCTCATTCCAACATCGAGAGATGAATGCCTCCTATACAACCCTGTATATGAAATGAAGTATAATTGCAAGGATCTGACATTAGGATCCCTCTTATATTTCATGTTTTTGTTTATTTGTATTTAAAATTGTGAAGATTTGAGTGCATTTGTAAGATATTGTAAAGTCTAGTGGAGAGAAAGGGGTGTTGGTGATGGTACTGCAGGGAATGTCTCAGAGGCATGATTCCCATGCACTTCCAGAACTTCCCTTGTTTCCATAATAGAGCTACCATCTGCACCTAAGTTGGCCAAACTATCTACATGAGAGTTTCCTTCCCTATAGATATGGTTGTAAGTCACTTTTTTGAAAGATGAGGCTATTTTAAGGGCCCTTGATAATATTGGATCTAGTTTCTAGTTGGGCATTGATCCTTTTCGTAGGGCATATATCACTATTGAAAAATCCCCTTCAATCTCCACTTCCTTAATCTTCATCTTTTTACACATCAACATCCCTTCAACAAAAGCCATAAGCTCGGCCATGTTATTGGTTGCGATTCCTATTGGTCTTGCTAGTCTTGCAACCTCCACACCATCAGAGTCATGGAGACAACAACCAATACCAGCTTGACCCGGGTTACCACGAGAGGCTCCATCAAAGTTGAGCTTATACGATCATCCTTTCTTTGGTGGTTACCACTTACATTCTTTTCTTTTTTGCTTGGTCTCCTCAAGCCCAAGGCCAGCATAAGGCAGAATCTTCAAGCCTGCATAAGGCAGAATCTTCAAGCCTATCCATCTACCCCTCATTTTTTTATCGCAATAAGTAATTTTAGCATCCATTATCTGCCCATTCATGATTCTACTATTAACAGTCTCAATGATGTTTGCTTCCGTTTTATTGATTAATTGTTGCCAGCCCATCCCCATGTCTTTAAATATGTGTCTGTTGTGTTCCTTCCAAATTTACCATATTACAATTGAAGGGGCAGCAATCCATAGACCCTCATACAAACATCCATTATTTCTAATGGGCCATCCTTGAAACATATTCTGGATTGACCCCAGCGATGTCGAGCTCCATCCTAACTTATAATTAAGCCAGCTCCAGCATTGGTGGGAGTATTTGCAGGTTAATAGTATATGGTTTGTGTTTTCTTCTTCTTCCTCACATAGAGGGCATCTGCTTGGACCTTGGTAATCCATTCTTCTAAAGATATCAATTGTGAGGATCTCATTTTGTAATGCCAGCCAAGAGAACAGTCTTGCTTTAGGCAAGCATTTCATATCCCAGCATAATTTTTGTTGTATTGTGAGGTCCTAACCCAACCCATCTTAGCTCGACTGATGATTTGACACATGGACTAGCTAGATGATACATTGTTTCGTGATATTAGACCTATTTTGATTATGAGTTCATAGCATTAGACACTATGTGATGATTTTACTTGATTATATTGATGATGATGTTAGACGTACCTCTACATGCTTACGTTAGATTCATATTTGCTTTATGTTATGGAAAGACTAATGAACTCTGAATTTTGTATTTTGTTATGTTATCATATGGATTAGTAAAATGTGTTAGTGGTGATGTGAAATTCCTAAAGTAATGATTCCACAATTGATTTAGGGTTACTTGTTTAAGAGAAAATTGAACTTACATTTCGATGCTTATAAAATTAGGGTACATTATGGAATATGTTTATGTTGAAATCATGAAATGCAGTTTCTCTATGTATTCTTATTTGGATGTTACTATAGATCTTATTTCTCTTTCGATATGTTTATATATGCATTGTTTTCATGAGATACTGATATCTAAATTGAGTGTGCAGGATTATGACCATGGTATTAAATGCGGGGAAACAAGAATGAATCTATGTGAAAACAGTTTAAGGTCAAGGTCGGCTCTAAGAAGAGAACGACCTCGTTGTGATGTGATTTTATTTTCATAAACGTAATGCTTAAGTGAATTGTGTTGTTAATGTTAATATGTGCATCATTGGATATAAATTCAATTTGTATAAATGTAAATGTAAATTATCCACTAGGCATGCCAAGTGTGTAATGTGATGTGTACTTCTTTTGTGAGGTGTCACTTGACACTAGTGTAATGTGATGGCATGCCTAAGTGGAATGTGGAACCTACCTCACCCTTTAGTCATATTGTAAATCCCTAGGCATGGTTAGTGGTTTGAGAAACCAAGGTATGTGTCATCATTTTTCCATTTTCGGATGTAAAGTTTATTTGGGTTTTTGGAGGGTTATATGGAGCCCTATAGTGTAGTTAAGGCTAGTTTTAAGTGTCCCAAGGCATGTGTATAGGTTAAGGGGCCAACTTTCACCATTATCTTCACCCTAGGCTTCCATAATGCCTCTCAAAGTGAGTCATCTTTGATAATAACGAATTTGGACATGTCTTCAAGGATTATCCCCTTCCCATGTTTTGTATTACTTCCATTTTCTTAGCTTAGGGCAAATGGCTTGTGAGCTAGAACCAAGACATCTAACTTACCTTGGGATGAGGGTAGGAGAGAAGGAATGTCTTTGGGCTATTAGGAAAGGAGACTAGGAAAGAGTTACTTAGAAATTATGCAATCTTGTTTTGAGGAGAATTAACCTTGAGAGATCTAGAGGCTAGAGGAGGAAAGAGGAAAGCTAGGAAAGAAAAGTTTTTCATCAAATTCACCATAGCCATAGCTTGGAGGGAAGGTAGGTTCATCTACCATGGAAGTGTTTGTGTATGTAAATGTATTGTGTAGTTAAATTATGTTGAGAGTTTGTAGTGTTTTGTTCTCATTTTGTTTTCATAAATTTTACTCTTGTTTCCTCCTTGTATGTTGTGAATGTGTTGAGGGTGTGCAAGACAACTCTCATCCTTGGGAGGATTTGAGAGTGTCTTGGGGTGAAGGGCATAGTTGGGAAATCCTTATGTGTAGAGAGCTTGGATGTATGGGCATCCTTGAAGTCTACTTGAGTTGTAATTTGGAGGCCATAAGAGATGTGATTGATGCTCCATGTGATAAGCTAGTATGTTGGGAATGAGCCTTGTGAAGGCATGTAACATTGTTTTGTAAGTACTTAATTTGGTTTGAGTATGGCATCTCCATAAATGATGTTTCCACCTTCACCCATTTTTGGTTCAATTATGAACCTATGTGCAAACTTGGGAATGGAGTGAAAATGTAACGTCCCCATTTTTTGCAAGTCATTGATCTGATGGTGTCAGGTCATTATTGTGATCCTCATGGTCTGGCGAGGTGTTTAGAGGGTCATTGGTGTGAAATTACTATTTATAGTAAATCAATGGATAGTTCCGATGAGCTCAGATGAGTTAGAGGAGTTGAATGATGCTCTCGGTTTTCATTTCTGGCTTCCGGTTTGGGTTCCAAGAATCTTGGAGAGAGTGTCTATTTTTAGTAAGTCACCCCGTCAAGTTCATTCATCATCTTTCATCATCTGGATCAATCCTGTGCAGACAGATTTCGATTCGGACGCTTCTTCAGTTGTTTTCGCAAGACGGGTGGTTTATTATTATTATTTAATTAAATTTGCTAAGGTTGTCATTTTTGTTGGTATTATATGCTGGATACCTTAGTGTTATAACTCGTTGGAACCCAAATGAAAAGTTTTAAATCTTGGGCACAAGAAACAGGGACCTTGCATGTCATAATTTCATGATATTGGTGAAAAGGCCTTTTTGGAGCCAAATGAATTAATAAATTATATTATTCAATATGTGCCTAAGTATAAAAAGTGTTTTAAGTGAAAAGTGTGTGAGAGAAGACACTTTTGAATTATAAAAGCAATGCTTTGTGAAAGGAAAAGGATCCATTGTTCATTTTGATAAAAATTATCAAGTCTTTTGTTGAGAGCTTTCAACAAGGGTTTGAGGACTGATTCCTCTCTGCTGCACTTTGAATCATTCCTGTGGTGGTGAATTGTGCATTTGATTCTACTGAAGAAATTCTGATAATTCATGGCTGCGAATTGATGCTGATGTATATCAATTTGGTTTAAGAATAAATTGGATTTATTACTTCTACAGCTGGGTTCGATTTTCTCTTTATCTGGATGCCATTGCTAAGTAAGGGAGGCTGATGTATCTCCTTATGATTGCTGCATTGACTGTACGGCTGCCTACCAATAAATACAGGCTACATTAGTTATTTTGGAAGCTGCGTTTCAATTTCAAGGAGCCATGTTCTAATTTCAAACAGCTGTGTGGTGTCCTTTCTTGCCTACGAGTTCTTCCTAGGAGGCAGCGTTTTGATTCCTTGAGCTACGAAATTCTTCCTAGGGCTGCGTGATAACACCTAGAGTTTATTCATCATTCAACACGCATACTTTGCTTGTCAGGTGCCATTTTATGATGGAATTAATTTTCAAAATTTGAATTTACAAATGAAGTTTAATTTATAAATGGATTATTTGAAATTTATGATATTATAATTGTGAAGAAATATCCAAGTTATATATTTTTCTTGATAAAATTTTGTGGAACTGTTATCTATTTCAAAGAATTGAATTTCCTGGAGCCAAGAGCTAGTCAGGCTCTTTACAATGGTATCAAAGCTTTTTTCCTGCCATCCTGTGGGGTCTGGAATCATTTATTTTCAGAAGTATTTTAAAAGTGACCAGCACTTCCATTTTCCCTAGCTATGGATAAATACAGGAGATCCAGTTCCGGAAATCATCATAGCAGTAAGGGAAATAGAGCAGAATTAAATGCTTTAGTAGAAAGCATGGAGAGACTTAGACTGCATCAGCAGAGATTGGCAAAGAGTTTGTTGGATCCAGTTACAGTAGATAGGGCAGCGAGATATATGGTCTCTGCCTTTAGAAAGCCGACATCGAGTTTGCAAGGGAGAAGGCTAGAGTTTTCTCCGACAATTGTCTGTGATGCTGATGTTCCTACATCTAGTTCAACACCTGCTATTCCCATTCACAGTGTTGATGATGGATTTATTACACCGGAACCAGTGGATATTTCAGTGCCATTGGATGACAGCAGTGTTGAGCATCACCGGGTTGAGGCTCCCAGAGCAGTCACTACGGATTGTACAGAGGCAACTGATGTTGCAGTTATCACTGAGAGTTCAGACTCTTTCATGGAGGGAGTTATTATTGGAGATATTTATGTCAGCTGTAGTAGTGTTGCTCCAGTTCAGGAGGCAGTTGCTTCCTCAGTTGGAACCGAGGCATGTAGGGAGTCTCCCAGTGGTGAGGTTGGTGATCTGGGCATTACAGTGGGGTCAGTTGATGACAGTTCGTGCTCCGGCATTATTGGTGCACAGCCTGACATTGAGTCATGTGTGCAGAGTCACGTCTCAGCAGTTGTGATTTCAACAGAAGATGTGGGAGCTGATAGCATAGACAAATCTGATGACACTTTTGAGGATGTTGTGAGTAGCATTGGAGATGACACCCCCTGTGAAATGTTGGGTGATGACTGCGAGGAGCATATGAGCTCTGACAACTTAGAGATTTATGATAGCAATCACAATGTGGGATCAATACAGGAGACGGCGGTTTTTTCTTGTGTTGAGGATGTGTGCATGGAGCTTTCTGGTGATGATACTCAAGATGGGAGTGTTGCAGTTGATTTGGGCGACGTAGTTTCATGCCACTGTATAGTTGATTCACATGATGACATTGAGTCGTGTTTGCAGCCAGAGTTAGTAGAGGAGATGCGGATAGATGATGTGGACACTAGCATTGCAGATATCTCCGATGCTGAGAGCGAGGATGATGAGTGCTATAGTATTTTTGGCTTTCTATATCTCACTTTGGGTGTAGATTCAGCGTTGTCATATGGTGGTGGTGGGTTCCAGGATTCTTTGTTACAGGGACTACCAAATGAGGACAGGGAAGCTTATGAGTGGCAAGAGTTTATTACAGCCAAGGCTTCCACTTTTAGAGACAAGGTTACTTCTTCGGTAACTCATGAGGATGTGTCTCAGGATCTGGACTGTCAAATGGTTGCAGAGGAGGTAGCTGGAGATTGTGTTGAGTCAGATTCAGTAGCAGCTTCCCCGGGGTTAGATGAAGACGTGTCCGATGCTTGTACTCAGTTTTTAGATGTGTACTAAGATGAAAGTACACAGACAAACGGTGATCTTGAGGGGAGTTTGTTGTATACAGCTTCCTCTCATAGTGTAGATAGTGCGTTTGAGGTTGTTCGTAGGAGGCCTGTTGTGCAGAGTCATCATGTGACTAGCCAGTTGCGAGTTGATGAGAGAGATATTACTTCTACTCTCAGGCATTTTGATGCCGCTCGTCAGTTGTTGGCTATTTATGGTTGGGGTGCTCCTATGACAGATGAGGCCAATGGTGGTTACCTCTCATTGACAGAGATTCATACTTTGCGTGAGGCTGTCAAGATTTTGAGACATAACTACTTATAGATGGTAGCCCACCGAGATCACTTGGTGGAGTGGGGGAGTACAGCTTATCATAGCGGTTCCATTCATGTATTTTGAATGCATTTGATGTCAAGAATATTGCATGTTCTCAGTCTTGTTACAACAGTCCAGATTTATCTCTGTTATAACAGTCAGTCTTCTATCATTTGTAATTGAAATCAGTCACTGTTATTGTCATGGTATCATAGTTTTGATAGTGCAATGAATGAGGGTCTATGTTCATATAAAGACAGTCCATACATTTCATGACATAGCTCAGTAGATATAAACAGTCCATTGTATTCAGAATTTTGCTATACATTGTCTTTGGATTGATCTAATAGTTAAGGTGTATTGCAAGGGCATTGGCTTGTCACAATTCAGTGCTCATAAGTAATAGATTGTATTCAATCCATAAATCTGAACATTGCAATCAGAAATTAGTGAAGTTCATAATATATTGGCATCGAGTCTTTGCATTCATTGTTGCTCTATTGTATTTCATTACTTCATTGGTATTGTTATCTCAATAACATTTGGTGCCCAAAAACAAATATCAATCTAAACACATCATTTGAAACAAGAACATTCAGTGCATGCCAATTGTTTGACGATTTGCCACAGTTCAGATTTGAGGGTTTTAGTGATCCTACTGGTGAGGGTCATTACATTACCTCTCATTGACAGAGATTCATACTTTGCGTGAGGCTGTCAAGATTTTGAGACATAACTACTTATAGATGGTAGCCCACCGAGATCACTTGGTGGAGTGGGGGAGTACAACTTATGAGGCACTAATGGATAGAGAGGACGAGGTGAGTGAGCTTACCCAGGAGCTCATAGCGACTACTGAGGTTTTAGAGGACACTCAATGGGCCCTTCAGGAGTCGCAGATCCAGTTAGAGGAGGTGACCGTGGAGTTGGAGCATTTGCAGTCCACAGCAGCCCCAGACCCAGTTTGATTGCACATTGAGGTGGTTGGTGGTGAGTTTTCTCTTTACGGGTGGTGATGAGGAACATGATGATGTGGCAGACACACATGTTCAGGATATGGGAGCTCTTGGTTCGGATGAGGTAGGAGTACCAGTGCAGTCGAGCTCTCAGGTTGATTTGCTTCCCTTAACTGGGAGTGAATCTATTTCATCATCTCACATAGCTGATAGCATGGGACAGTGGGTTGTGCCACATTTTCAGAGGGATCAGCTGTGGATTGTGGGGGAGCATGTTGATGCTTCCACTTATAATTATTACTGCACCGAGTCATTTATGGAGTATTTACTTGAAAGTGCAGATGTGCGACAGGATTCTTATAGAGTGTCTAAGGGTACTCTCATCCGAGGTTCGTGTGCTATTCGGAGGTTGGTAGGGAAGATTGTGGAGACTATTTCTACTATGCTTCCCCACAGGGATTTCGAGGTTGGGTTTGTTGAGAGGGTTGCTCAGGTTCCTACCCTGCCTGCAGTTATGCGGAGTCAGAGATTGGAGTCATCCCATGATTCCCAGTTTGGCAATGATGAGCTATTGATAGAGATTGGGGTTTCCAACCGGCTGTATATGGTGGGGCATGTTCATCATTTATTTTTTGACCCACAGGTAGAAGATTTCATCTCTCGCAAGGGTAGTTTGGCTCCTAGTCCTTATCATCTATTATGGGATGAGTTCTCGCCATCAATAGTTGATGGGAATTTTGGCTGCAAGTCAGTAGCAGGTGACTTGCAGAGTTATGGTGACTGCAAAGATTATGCAGTGTGTGGATATCCGGGTCCTGGTACAGCTTTGTTTAGGGGTGTTCATCACTGTTGTGCAAATGGTCTACACACTCAGTACAGGTCAATTGGGAGCACAGAGGGAGTTCAGTGTGTATGGGATTTGACTCTCCCATACATCTTGGTTTTTGATGATCCTGAAGTTCACTTCTTTCGGGATTTGGGCAGAGACACATTCAGTACAGGAGTTTGGGTGAGTGGTTGTTTTGGGTCTCTTTACAGAGTTATCCGATTTGTATTTTGGGTGATGTTACAGGAGACTACAGTTGATGTCAATGGCACAGTATACTTTTTTCTGTGGGATCCAGGTGGATTGTGATGTTTCTTATTCCGGTGATTGCTTAGGGACAAGCAATCTTGGGGAGGGAGGACTGTAATGTCCCCATTTTTTGCAAGTCATTGAACTGATGGTGCCAGGTCATTATTGTGATCCTTGTGGTCTGGCGAGGTGTTTAGAGGGTCATTGGTGTGAACTTACTATTTATAGTAAGTCAATGGATAGTTCTGATGAGCTCAGATGAGTTAGAGGAGTTGAATGATGCTCTCGGTTTTCATTTCTGGCTTCCGATTTGGGCTCCAAGAATCTTGGAGAGAGCGTCTATTTTTAGTAAGTCACCCCGTCAAGTTCATTCATCATCTTTCATCATCTGGATCAATCTTGTGCAAACAGATTTCGATTCGGACGCTTCTTCAATTGTTTTCGCAAGATGGGTGGTTTATTATTATTATTTAATTAAATTTGCTAAGGTTGCCATTTTTGTTGGTATTATATGCTGGATACCTTAGTGTTATAACTCGTTGGAACCAGAATGAAAAGTTTTAAATCTTGGGCACAAAAAACAGGGACCTTGCGTGTCATAATTTCATGATATTGGTGAAAAGGCCTCTTTGGAGCCAAATGAATTAATGAATTATATTATTGAATATGTGCGTAAGTATAAAAAGTGTTTTAAGTGAAAAGTGTGTGAGAGAAGACACTTTTGAATTATAAAAGCAATGCTTTGTGAAAGGAAAAGGATCCATTGTTCATTTTGATAAAAATTATCAAGTCTTTTGTTGAGAGCTTTCAACAAGGGTTTGAGGAATGATTCCTCTCTGCTGCAATTTGAATCATTCCTGTGGTGGTGAATTGTGCATTTGATTCTACTGAAGAAATTCTGATAATTCATGGCTGCTAATTGATGCTAATGTATATCAATTTGGTTCAAAAATAAATTGAATTCATTACTTCTACAGCTAGGTTCGATTTTCTTTTATCTGGATGCCATTGCTGAGTAAGGGAGGCTGATGTATCTCCTTATGATTGCTGCATTGACTGTAGGGCTTCCTACCAATAAATACAGGCTGCATTAGTTATTTTGGAAGCTGCGTTTCAATTTTAGGGAGCCACGTTCTGATTTCAAACAGCTGTGTGGAGTCCTTTCTTGCCTGCGAGTTCTTCCTAGGAGGCAGCGTTTTGATTCCTTGAGCTACGAAATTCTTCCTAGGGCTGCGTGATAACACCTGGAGTTTATTCATCATTCAGCACGCATACTTTGCTTGCCAGGTGCCATTTTTTGATGGAATTAATTTTCAGAATTTGAATTTACAAATTCTTTGTATATTCATACCTGTGAGTTTAATTTATAAATGGATTATTTGAAATTTATGATATTATAATTGTGAAGAAATATCCAAGTTATATATTTTTCTTGATAAAATTCTGTGGAAGTGTTATCTATTTCAAAGAATTGAATTTCCTGGAGCCAAGAGCTAGTCAGGCTCTTTACAGAAAATGTGTTGTTCTATGTTTTATGTTGTAGTGTGTGTGTAGAATGAGTGTAATCTATCTGTCCTTGTTTCCCCTAGCTCGGGGGTGGCCGTGTAATGGCCTTGGCTGGGAGGTGAGCCTCCATGGCCATAAGATAAATGTCTTTGTTGCAGGTTTTGTTTGGATAATGAAGAGAAGAAATTGTCAAAGTATGAAGTTAAAATTTTCCTTGAATGAAGGCTTGTGTAAGTTTGAGCAAAATAGATTTAAGTTGTTTTACCTACCTTTTGTATAAAATTCTTGGACATGTAATAATCTTTGAAGAAACTCCTTATTTTTCATTGCATGACAATAAGAGAAGAATTTGTATTTTTTTTTTATTATGGTGAAATGTACTATGTTGTAAATAGTATTGAAGGACAATGTAATTTTATGAATTTGATGTAATAGCATGAGATAGCTTCCTTTTGAAAATTAGTACAACATTGTTGTTGTTTGTTGTTAAACATGTAAGATATGAAGGAAATAAATTAATTTCTCTAAGTACGAGAATTTCATTAATGTGACCATTCTTTTCAAAAAATTTAGTATATTTGATGTTGCAGATTGAAATGGAAAGAAGATTTTCTGTCAATGTGTGTATGGATTTCAAAACAATATAGTTCGTATTCTTTCACAAAATAAATATTTACTTTTCATTCTTGTGATATTTTCAGAAAATAAAAAAAATACTTCATGTTTACACATAGTTGTAATGTAAGTTGGAATTTTGTTGTTGTGTTTTGTCCTTGTATTTTTTGGGCATTACAGGTATATTGGTCTTTGGTCTAAGTTGTTTTCTAATAAGGTAATTATAGCCATCCTATTATAGTCTCCAATTTTTTGACCATCCCAAACCAATTTATCTTCTCCTGGGTGAAAGGTGATCCTTCTTGAGTTTAGAATCCTGATTAGCTCCTCCCTTTCCCTTTTTGGTATATCCCTATCTTCTAAGGGTTTCCACCTCCAACCATTAGCACTATACCCATTTTCAATTTTTATATAATCATGGGCCTCTTTCCCCCACCTGACTTCCATTATGGTTTTAGTATTTTCAAAGTTGAACATCTTATCTATTGCTTTATAGCCTCCCTAGGAGCTTGACCAGAACAGTGTTTTTTTCCCATTGCCCAAATTCCAAGTTAATTTCTCAGGAATTGTACTTGTGCAATCCAACATGAAATTCCAGATATGTGAGCCCCTAGGGGGGCAGCAGTTCTGAAGATGCTTGTGGGTTCATTGCTCCCAAATATTTGTTACATAGAATTTTTACCCATTTTAGATGGGGATGCTTATATATCCTCCATACAAGTTTAGCTCCTAATGCCTTACTTTGTTCCTTTTATGTTTTTTATTCCTGCCCCACCCTCATCCTTAGGTCTGCATATCTTATCCCATGTTGGTAGAGAGATTTTTTTCTTTTCCCCCATGCCTTGCCAAAAGAAGGTTCTTAGGTATTTGTTCAATTCCTCTTTCTTAGTTACAGGGAGATCAATACATGATAGCTAGTAAATTGGTATTGCTGATAGGACATATTTGATCATGGGTTACCCTCCCTGCTGAGGATAGCCATTTCCCTTTCCATCTGATTTATTTTTAATTTTTATATCATTGCATCCTTTATCCAAGGGAAGTCTGAGATATTTGCAAGGTAACTCTCCCTTTTCAAAATTTAAAATGTTGCATATGTCATTTTCCATGTCCCTATCCGTATTAAAGAAGAAGATTTTAGATTTATCCTTATTTATTTCCTATCTTGATGCTCTAGTATAAGAATCTAGCACTTCTTTAAAGGCTTTGGCTTCTTGTCTTTCCCCTTGACCATATAGCATGGTGTCATCAACAAATTGTTGATGCGTTGTGGGCTCTAGTTCACTCGTTATTTTAACTCCCTTTTAGGTAATTTGATAATCTTGCTTGGGTTAAGGATCTTCCCAAAAAAATTTCCATAATAATAAAAAGAAAAGGGGATATAGGATCCCCTTGCCTAAGTCCCCTGGAGATACTGAAAAGGCCTTCTGGGGTTCCATTTACCAGAATGGAGATTTTGGGAGAAGATATGCATATTCATAAATGAGATTAATCCATTGCTTGGCAAAGCCAAAGGCCTCTAAGCATTTACAAAGAAAGTACCAATCCACTTTGTCATAGGCCTTATTAATATCTAACTTTATTAGCATACTTGGTTCCTTATTTTGTTGGATTGAGTGAATGACCTCTTGGGCAATTATTACCCCATCATATATTGACCTACCTAGGACAAATCTTGTTTGTTCTTCACTTATTAAAAAATGAAGCAGTTTATACAATCTATTATCTAAGGTTTTAGTAACTTATAAATTGTGTTAAATAATGCTATTGATCTGAAATCATCATAATTATCTACCTTCTCTTTCTTTGGAATAAGGGCTAAGAAAGTATTGTTGATTTCTTTGAGCATACATCCAAAATTTATGACCCCCTCCAAAGCTTTTGATACCTCATCCCTAATAAAATGTCAGCACTTCTAAAAGAAGGCAGCTGGGAACCCATCTGGACCAAGTGCCTTGTCTAGATTCATTTGCATTAAAGTTGTTACGATTTCTATTTTGGAAAACTTTGCCTTTCAACATATGTTTTGTTCCTCTGATATCAACCTCAAAATGTTTGCTATTATATTATCTCGTGTGCTGCGATTGGATCCTTCCCAATTATTTAGGATCTTCTCATAATACTCTACTGCCTCAACTGCAATCTATTTGGGGTTTCCTCCACTAGTTTTGATCCTAGTTATTTTGTTCATTGTCCTTCTCTTCTTAATATTGTTGCGGAAGAATTTTGTATTCTTGTCTCTAGCCTCTAACCATTTTTCTTTGGACTTCTAGCGCCAAAAAATCTCTTCCTTTGCTAGGATATCCTCATATTTTGCTAGTAGTTCTTTCTCTTTAAGGTATAGTGTCTCATCCATACCTCTCTCAATTACTACCTTATTGACTTCCTCCACATCCTCTTCTAATTTCTCTTTCTTCTCAAAGATATTGCCAAAATTAGTTATGTTCCAAATTAACAAGTTCTTTTTAATCACCTTTAGTTTGCTAACTACTCTGTATAGCTTAGATCCTGAAACCTCAGTCTCTTTCCAACATTTCTCAATCAACCCCATTACTCTGTCGTCTTCAAGCCACATTTGCTCAAATTTAAAAGGACATCCTTTTGGCCTTGTGTCTTCCATGAAGATCAGCTGTATTGGGTGGTCTGAACCTGCTATAGGAAGGATCTCTGCTGAGAGGATATTTGAAAGATTTGTCATGCTCCCCTTGAGAAAAAACATGTTCAATTTTTTTGCAATATTGTTGAATGCTAACCTTCTATTGTTCCACATAAATGAGGCATTAGTTGTCTTTATTTCCATTAGGTTATTTTTGTGGGCCCACTCCCTAAAATCCCTTTCAGATTGTGTAACTGTCCTTATGCCTCCCTTCTTCTCAATGCGGTTCACAATTGCATTGAAGTCCCCTCCTAAAATGCAGATCTGATTTGGGATAGCCTACAAATATT
Source organism: Chamaecyparis obtusa (assembly GCA_027943335.1). NCBI lineage: Eukaryota > Viridiplantae > Streptophyta > Pinopsida > Cupressales > Cupressaceae > Chamaecyparis > Chamaecyparis obtusa. The sequence goes on along the minus strand of BSBK01001088.1, from coordinate 2,179,602 downwards.
GCTCTATTTCCTTCCAAACTCTCCTTTTATCTCTATTCTGTATTTGGGACATATACATTAATTAACAAGAATTGCAAGTTACTTTAATACTCTTGACCCACCCACTCATCCAGTCGTCATTGCTCTTGTCTACCTTGAAGGAGACCCATCTGGGATCACATATTACTGCCAGACACCCTGAGGCTCCATTTGTTGGTTGTCCAATTATCTCCCTAATGCCCAATTTTTTCTTAAAGATCTCTAATTCGTCTAAGTTTAATTTAGTTTCCTGAAGTAGTATTAACTCTGAATTGGTTGTTGTTATGTAGCGTTTTATGATCTACTGCTTGTTAACATTCCAAATTAGGAGCTTCATGGCTCCTTGGGAAGGACCTTCCCCTTCCTTGCATGAAATAAGGATGTCATCTTAGTCTGACCATTTGCCTTCCCATCTCTGGTTCTTAATTCGGAAGTTGATTTTCTATCCCTTTTTCATTGATCTTAGCATAGTCCGACATCTTCTTTCCAACTTATGTTAGAGCAATACCCAGAATTTCTTCCCCCTACTCATTATCCTTATCATTTAGATCCAACGTCACCTCAGCTATTTCTTTCTTCTGCTACTCTTCATCCAATACCATGATGTTTGCAACAGTTGTTTTTGAAGTGCCAACTCCTCATCAACAATTTCCTCCACAAATTTTTCCATAAGTTCATTGATCACTTCATCACATATGCAATTTATGATTATCTTATTTTCTTCCCCTATTCTGTTGACATCATTAGGCTCCATTTCCTCCTCCATTCCACCATAGGATGTGCAGTTTTGAGTATCCTTTTCTTCTTCTTCTTCTCTTTTTCTTGGCCCAACTTAATACGATTGCTCACTTGAGTCCACCATTACGGTTTTACTTTTGGCTGCCTATAGGGAGTCACTATCCTTGTCCATAGGGTTCTCTGTGTTGGCAAGAGAGGTCATGTTCTTATATAGTGTCTTATTACCTCCGTCCTCTCCATCCATGCCATTGCTAGTTACAAATACACTCTCTTTCTCAACCCTTAGGAATCTAGGAGAAGTATCTATCCTTACATTCTCATCTCTACAAATGTTCTCCCCCCTCCTAGCCACTTGAGAATTAATAACAGCTTCCTCTCTATCCTCTAGCTCCATCCTTATATCAACCACATTTATTTTTGTAGCTATATTACATAGCTCTCTGCTGCCAGCCTCTGAAGCCTTCCTATTAGATACCATATCTTGAGGGGATTTGCTTGCCAGCAGATCCATGTCAGAGTTCCTATCATTATCCTTTTCAAAGGTGGCTCCCTCTTTGTCACTTACAATTTCTCCTTCTATCTCTGAATCACCCTAGCAACATATCTTAATGTGATCAACCCCGGTTTGTTCCTCCAACTGCTCTAGAGAAATAGTAAATCCCCCCCTTCTTTATTTAAGTTAACAGTGACATTATTCTTTTGTTTATCCTAGATGTATTTGCCCTTATCCTCAAATTAAGAGTTGAAATTATTTTTTCCTACCATAACTTGAGGTGGATTTATTTATTGTGGATTGACAATATCTTTCAATTTAGCAATTTAATGTTTTGCTGGTTCATTAAAAAAAATTAGGGTTTACAATATAAGAATCTTTTTTAGTTTTGAGCTCAATAGATTTTACATGAATGTATATTAATATCCATCTTTACTTCTATTGAAACTTCAAAATAAGGTATCAGATCCTCCTCATACCTTACAACTTCTCCCAACTGACTACCAATTTTTTTTATAATCACTTCATTCATTAGTTCTGCAGGCAAATTAGGAAGTAATACTAATCTATTAACTTTAAAATCTTTAAGGTTACTTGGGTTAAAATTCAGTTGCCAATCTAATACTAGAAATTTATGGTTCTTTAAGCATGGAAATTTCCCAAATAAAAATAAGCTTTTCGTTTTGTACTATAGCAATCAACATAAAGAAATTCTTCAGATAGGATAGCAATACCTACCTTACCCTTGAAGGTCTTTTTGAGCCAGTCTGCCACTCCTTCCCCAAAGATCCCTTGCCCACACCATCTTACAAACAGACCATATTTCTTGCAATGAGACCTCATATCATCAATGGTGTTGAAGTTGACCTCTAGAGTAACCTTGTCCTCTACATGGCTCCTTGGCAAAGACTGTGAGATAATGGAGGGATTTGGAATATCTTGGATATGCCTGAAGTTCCCCTTTTGAGTTGGCCTAGGCATATCATCATCGTTTTGTGTAGTAGCTTTATGAGTAGGAGGTAGTAGACCAGGAGGAGATCTGATCAACCATTTGGAAAAGGCTATCTCCGGATTAGAGGACCTTATCTTGTGTCGTGACTTAGTCGGAGGAATTCTTCCCAATGGAATTTTGTTTGCACCAAAAGCGCAAGAAGGTAGCTTATTCATAATGGGGATCACCCATATTTCGTTGAGTGCTTTATGTCCTTCCACATTCCTATCAACAATGGCATTAGATTTTAGGATCCTGTTTTCCTTGCGATTTTTAACCAATTGCCAACCATTATTTTCTCCATGTTGTTTTTCTAAGTGCTCGTTGAACCATGGGCAATGACTCCATTGTTGCCCTCCCAACCATAGACAATAACCTATTATTTCTCCCCAGAGCACTGCTTATTCTAAATAAAGCAGATTATGTGTGTTAGGAATGTAGGATCTTGATAGAGGAAATCTAATTTATATAAATGTGTTGTTTTATTTCTATGTTATTCTGAGCAGTGAATACTTATTAAATCTGAATCATATGACTGCAGAGAGAAGACAATGCCATGTGAATTGATTGCTTCCTCTTGATCATACAATCCATATAAATATGAATGTGAAAGGCCACATCTGCGTAGAGACATGACTCTACGTGGCTAAAGCCACATAGAGCCATGTCTATACGTAGACATGCCCTACGGCTCTCTTTGTTTACATAACCCTTCGTAACACACACACACACACACACACACACATATATATATATATATGTTACGTTTACATATATATGTTATGTTACATATATATGTAACATATCATATATTAATATGATATGCTACGTTAACCATCAAACGATAGTTAATCGTAACATCATTACAATATATGCTGGGCCATATTAATTATCGACTGTGTCGACTTAAATGCCGACGGTGATAAACTCAGTTTCAATATGAATATAGTCGATTATTAATAACAATAAGAAATATATATATATAGTATATGTAATCGACTATTATATTAATATAATTATATCAATCAATTCGATGCTATAATTTAACACTCCCTCTTAGCAAGAGGAGATTGATATTCACAAGAAGTGAGTGTTATTGAAATCCCCGACTTAATTCGAAACTAGATTTCCTTTTAATAACACATAATCACATTGAATCAAGATTTTCGGCATGATCCGGAACATAATTCAACCTGATAAGAAAATTTATCACAATCCCCGACTCAATTCGGAACTGGATTTTAATGATAAATATAGGTGTCAAGATATCCGACGCAATCCAAATCAAAACTTGAACCACTCGTTATCATGATCCCCGACTAAATTCGGAATTGGATTAGATGATAACTTAAGTCAAACTATTGTAGGTCATCACCTTACAATAGAGACTTCACACACAAGAAAGATCGTCATCTTTCAAAAACACAATATTGCAATATTTAATTTTATTCATGAATACATTAAATTACATATTTAAGAGATAGAATCTCAGAAATTTAATCACAACTTAATCATACCAAGTTTCTGTCTGAAGTACTCGATTTTCAACTTCGCAAGAGGCTTGGTAAAAATATCAGCATTTTGTTCTTCAGTACTTATGTAGACAAGTTTGATAACATTTTTGTCTACCATATCTCTTATGTAGTGATAAAGAATTTCTATGTGTTTGGAGTGGTTATGAAAAACTGGATTTACAGAAAGCTTAATGCAACTTTGGTTGTCACAATAAATTACTGTAGGTTGTAGAGGCTTGCCAAACAATCCAAATAGTAACTTCCTTAACCATCTGCTTCACGAGCACCCATAGAGGCAGCCATGTATTCTACTTCGGTAGAACTTTGAGCAACTGCTGATTGTTTTCTACTGAACCACGAAATCATTGTTGATCCAAGGCTAAAACATCCTGTAATACTTTTCCAATCGATAGAGTTTCCAGCCCAATAAGAGTCAGTGAATGCTTGGAGTTGTATCTCAACATTCTCATACTTTAGACCCAATTCAATTGTATCACATAAGTATCTCAGAATATGTTTAGCAGTCAATTGTCTGTAATAAGAAGAATCTGTAGCCTCTGAATTTGCAGCTTCTTCTTTGAGTTTATGAAGATTTGTTTCCATCAGAGTGGTTAATGGTTTACATTTCTTCATGCCAAATCTGGTTAAGATGTCCATAGTATACTTTCTTTGATTGAGAAAAATATAATTTTCTTTCTGTACAACTTCTAATCCTAAGTAGTGTAACAATCCTAGATCTTTCATATCAAATTCATTTGTGAGTTCTTGTTTGCATTTAGCAATAAGACGATCTTCTCCAGTAATTAGTAAATCATCAACATAAAGAACTATGATTACCATTTCACCTTTGGACATTTTGAAGTATATATTCGGTTCGGCTTCATTCTTAGAGTACCCTAACTTAGATAGATAATTATCTATACGTTCATACCAAGTCCTGGGAGCTTGCTTGAGACCGTAGAGTGCTTTCTTCAATTTGCAAACATAATTATTGTCAAGGGTGATGAAGCCTTCTGGTTGTTCTATGTATAGTTCTTCTTCAATGACTCCATTTAGAAATGTTGTTTTTACGTCCATTTAATGTATCTTCCACCCTTTGGATGTTGCAGTGGCTATAATAGTTCTTACAGAAGTGTAACGAGCAACTAGAGCAAAGGTTTCTTCGTAGTCAATTCCAGCCTTTTGAGAAAAAACCTTGGCAACAAATTTGGCTTTATGTTTTTCAATACTGCCATCGGATGCATATTTGACTTTGAATAACCATCTAGAGGAGATGACGGTTTTCCCTTTTGGTCTAGGCACTACTTCCCAAACATCATTTTTAACAATAGATTGGTATTCTTGTTGATGTTTATAGCTTCGATCAGATAAAATGATCTTAATATTATGAGAAAATAAATAAACAATATATTAATATATATATAATAATAATGGACATTACTAGTATATATATATTAATATACATATTTAATATTATCTCTTTATAATATTGAATTAAATAAATATCATTGAATTGATAATATTGTCATTCAGATAATACAATATGAAATAATATTATTCTACATTATATATGCATATTGATATATATAATAATAATGATATTATTATATATCAATATACATATACAATGTATATTTTATATAGTTGATAAAATAAATAATATAATCTCATACCAATTGATATCGATTTTAAACCAAATAAATGAAATCAGCATAATGCCGATTCTTATTGCGGGTTAGTATTAACATTGTTTTAAATACCGATTTGTATCGGTCTTACACATTAACGTAGGATGTGTATTGGTTAATACTTACCGATCCATTTTCATACTGCATTAGATTGTATCGAGTGCTACATACCGATTAATCAATATAAATTAACTTGCTAAACAAATGTTAGTCAATGGGTTTCCACGCAAGGTTATGAATGAAGAGACATGACCGTATAATACTGCCATGTCTTCCTTATAAGAGTTCTTTCTCTGTTCAATAAGAGAGCAAGTATATACATAAAACAATACAGTCTCTCTTCTTCAATGTGCAGAATTTAATATAATATAATTAACTATATCTGCTAATATATCTGTCATAAATATATATATAAATATATTGTGATTATATATATCACACATATTAGGTTAATATAAGATAAATTTAAAAGCCATACATTCTTGATCTAAATTTAACAATTCTTCGATCATCGCATCTTTCCAGGCTTGACATGCTAGGGCTTCTTTAACATTAGTTGGTTCTGATTTTGTAAGTTCTGCCATAAGTGCAAGGTAGCATTTTTGATTCCTTGTTCTTATACTTTATTTGGACATTTCATCTGGTTCAACATTGTTTTCCTCAATCATTTTTCTTGCCCATAATGGCCTTTTCTTGCTGTTAGGAATTTCAACATCTTCAAGGTGAGATGGAGAAGGTTCATAGTTTTCTATTATGTTCTCTCTTTGATTCTCATTATTTTGAAAGGCATTCTCCCTCTGATTCTCAATTTCATCATATTCTATAATATTCTCCCTTTGATTCTCATTTGATCCTTCTTCAGTGAGTGTGGATATTTTTATATTGTCCTCTTCAAATTTAATATCTCTACTAACTTCAATAGATTTCTGTCTAGGTATGTACACCCTGTACCCTTTGGTAGTTTCACTGTAACCAACAAATATTCCTCTCTTTCCGGAAGGATCTAGTTTGGTTCTTTTCTCTTTGGGAATATGAATGTATACAGGACATCTGAAGATTCTAAGATGACTTAAATTTGGTTTCTTTCCTATAAAGGCTTCCTCATGTGATGTTTTCTAGAATAGAGTGCGGACATCTGTTTTGAATGTATACAGCAGTGTTTGATGCTTCGGCCCAAAGCGAAGTGTGAAGATTTTGGTCATGCATCATAGCTTTAGCAACTTCAATGATAGTTCTATTTTTTTCGTTCTGCTACTCCGTTTTGTTGAGGATTATAAGGTACTGTATACTCTCTCTTAATCCCAACAAAAATGCAAAATTCTTTAAAGTTTTCAGAATTATATTCACCTTTGTTATCTGATCTTAGGATTTTTATTTTTCTCCCAATTTGGTTTTCAACTAATGCTTTGAATTCTTTGAATTTTAATAATACTTCATTTGATTATTTTAGTCTAAGAAAATAAATCCAAGTTTTTCTAGAGTAATCATCAATGAAGATCACATAGTATGAAAAACCTCCAAGGGAGAGGGTTGACATAGGCCCACATAAGTCAGTGTGAATGAGCTCTAATACAGCTTTGGTTTTATGTTCACTAGAGGGAAAGGATTTTTTTATATTCTTTCCTATAGCAAATCCTTTACAAATGCTTATATGTTTTGAGTTTAGATTTGATATCCCTGTAGTAATTTTCTTAAGGTAGGGAAGAGTGCTAAATCCAAGATGACCTAATCTTCAATGCCAGAGTTCATTGGTGTTGGATACTTCATGACTTAGAGCTGATTTGATACTATTTCCTACTTTGTAAAGGCTTCCAACTCTATACCCTAAGGAAATAGCATTTTTAACATTAGTGTTCTTTGTCCATATTAGTACTTTATTTTCTTGAAATGTGACTCGATAGCCTTGATCAACTAAGCCTGAAATAGAGACTAAGTTCCTTTTTATGCCTGGCACAAATAGAACATCTTTTGATAGTATAATTGCCCCTAATTTCAACTTGATAGAGCCGATCCCAATTCCTTTTGCTGGATAAGTAGAATTGTCTCCAATTGTAACTTCTTCAGAAGAATCTTCTTCTAGTGTTTCAAATTGATCTCTGAATCCTGTTATATGCCGAGATGCTCCACTATCAATTATCCAGGTGTTCTTGCTTGAGTTAACTTCACTTGATAATGCCAAGAAAAATAATGATATTTTTGCTCCTTTGACTTCAGCTAATGCTGCTTGAATTTTCTTCTTCTCAAGACAGAATCTGTGTGTATCACAAAACTTATCACATTTGTAACACTGTATTTTAGAGAAGTCTCGATTTTTGTGATTTTTATTGGAATTCCCTACATGACTTGTGTTAGAGTTTCCTTTCTTATTTTTAAACTTCCTTTTATTGCTTTTGAAGTTTGCTTGAGTATGTAGGGCTTGAATCTCATTTCCTTTGGTAGGCCAGATCCCTCTTGATATTAACCTAGATTCTTCTTGAGTGCAGTCATTCTTGAGTTGATCAAACTTGGGTAAAGGATGTCCAGTTATACATTGAATAAAAGATTCCCATGTGATGAGCAATCCTCTAAGAGCTATTAGTGTTAACTCCATGTCATCAATATTATTTCCAATAGTGGAGGGTTGATCTCTTAACTCGGAAATTCGAAGAAAGTAAGATGTAATCGTTTCCCCTTTATTCATCTTTAAATTTAGAAGTTGTTGTTTGAGAGTAAGTAATCTACTTGTATTATTAATCTCAAATGTCTCTTGAATAGTCTTGAATACTTCATACGCGGTTTTAAGTCTCGCTATGGAGGGAAGGATATGATCTTTAACAACATCAATTATGATCTTCTTTGCTTTGTTGTTACGTCTTTTCCAAGTTGATTTTTCCAGTTCTTCTAGCATATTTTTGTTTTCCTCAACATAAGAGTCTAACTCAAGTTCTTGAAGCAATGTGAGAATTCAAATTTTCCATGAGAAGAAATTAGAGGCAGCTTCGAGTCTATCTTCTACCTTAATACTGCTGGCCATTATAATTTCTCTTTTGTTTATAATGAATTTATAAGAAATTCAAGGTTAGCTTTAATGATTTTCCTCTATTGAGGCTCTGATACCATGTTAGGAATACAGGATCTTGATAGAGGAAATCTAATTTATATAAATGTTTTGTTTTATTTCTATGTTATTCAGAGCATAAATACTTATTAAATCTGAATCGTATGACTGCAGAGAGAAGACAATGCCGTGTGAATTGATTGCTTCCTCTTGATCATACGATCCATATAAATATGAATGTGAAAGGCCACATCTACATAGAGACATGACTCTATGTGGCTTAAGCCACGTAGAGCCATGTCTATACGTAGACATGCCCTACGGCTCTCTTTGTTTACATAACCCTTCGTAACACATCTATGTGTTATTTCGGTAGTTAACGTAACATATCATATATTAATATGATATATTGCGTTAACTATCGAACGATAGTTAATCGTAACATCATTACAATATATGCTTGGCCATATTAATTATCAACTGTGTCGATCTAAATGCCGACAATGATAAACTCAGTTTCAATATGAATATAGTCGATTATTAATAACAATAAGAAATATATATATATATATAAAATATGTAATCGACTATTATATTAATATAATTATATCAATCAATTCGATGCTATAATTTAACAATGTAATTATACAATATAATTATATTATCACATAATAATATAATTATATTATCAATATAATTATTATATTATCAATCACAATAATTTTATCAACATAATTATTATATCATAATAATTATATTATCACAACCTTTATGTTATCTATGTCGACCTAAAGGAATCTAACCATAGCTACAATAACATTAACAGGCGGAACGAGCTTTAGAGACAGGGAAAAAGGGTTTCAATTTGGGGACAATGGAGGGACGGCGGTGAGAGGGGGTGGGGGGGTGGAGGGAGAGGGTGGTGTTGTATATACTATATACTATACATATAGTACTTGAAATACTAGTTACGAAAAAAATGTATAATAGTATAATAACTAAAATAGCAAAATTGCAAATGGCAAATACTAAATACAGACTACAGTATACTTGAACCTTGAAGTTTTAATAAATCAACTGTTTTATAAATTGAATATCAAATTACTAATAACTATTAGAAATTAGAATACTAAATAAAATTGTCACGGCAAATGGAATACTTATATTATAGCAAAAATATGACAGCAGCACCACATGAATTACAAACATAAAAACCCTAGTTCTGATTTTTACTTACAGTAGCCAGCATAACTAGCAATAATGTATGCAATAATAGCTACAAACCCCTTAGAAACTGCCCATAGTATGTTTGCAAATAATCTAGAATGTCCCTCAATCAGGCAAAATATATTTATATATCTGATTTGCTTGAAAATATTACAAGAAAAAAAGAATATGAAAAAAAATGCACTTTTTTCTCCTTCAACTCTTTTCTCATCCTGATGATGGATCACAGAGTGTGATCTGAAATGTTGATGCAAAAAACGAAAACACAATCAACTCCAAAAACAATAGCTTACTATATGATGGATCATGGAAAACTTATATCTTTAAAAAAAATACACTATTTAAATGTCTTGAACTCTTGGGCATCCCCGAAACGTCCTGGGGACTCCTGGTTGTCCCCACATTCCAGTGGAGGTCAAGCAACGGCTGAGCGACAGTGAGGGGACACCAAGTACCCATCCCCAAGTCCTTGGAACATCCTTGTACCAGAAACTTGGGGGTTTAGGGGGGACGTGTCCTCGTGTTTCACTAATTAAAACGGATCACAATAGTATAAAATAATTCATGAAACAAAGGGATCTCAACAACAGATAGCAAATGTGGATCACCAAGTTACAAGCATACGAGTTTGACATAGAATATGTCAAAGGTAAGAAAACGCAGTAGCGGATGCACTTTCACAAAGACAACACATATGTTCTTGAGTTGAGATATTAGCTATTTCAAAAGAGAGGATTGCAGTAGAGTATGCAAAGGTGTGGGCAGAAAGTTTGATTGAGAGCACTACACAAGATGACAGGTATACAATGATAGGTAATCTCATATTCTTTAAAGGCAGAATCTACTTAGTGCCTTCTTCACACCTTAAGGAGGTGATTTTGAGGACATTCCATGATGCTCCATTAGTTGGACATCTGGAATTCTTCGAGACATACAAGCAGATCCAAGAGAGGTTCACATGGAAGGGACTCAAGAATGAAGTCCAAAAGTATGTTTGAGAATGTCCAATTTGCCAGCAGAACAAGAATGAGCATACCTTTCCAATTGGTTTACTCCAACCCTTACCCATCGCAGATCATAAGTGGGAGAATATATCGATGGATTTTATTACAAGATTACCCAAGGTTTAGAGTGAGGATTGCATCTATGTGGTGGTTGATAGGTTGACAAAATTCGCTCACTTCTTTAATATTGCAACCACCTATACAGCACCACAAGTGGCTAACTTGTTCTTCAAGGAGGTGTTTAGACTTCATGGGATGCCCAAGAATATTGTGAGTGAAAAGGACAAAGAGCTACGGAGTTTATTTTGGTAGAAACTCTTCAGGTTGAGTGGTACTGAGCTTGTTCCTAGCACCACTTATCACCCACAGACTGAAGACCAAATGGAAATTGTGAACAAGTGGGTGGAGGGGTACTTGGGGAACTATGTGTCAAGGTAGCAAAATGCATGGGTCGGTTGGTTGCACTTGGGTGAGCAATGTTACAATGCCACCTATCATATGACCATTAGGATGACTCCATTTATGGCTCTATATCGATATGAGGCCCCTAACTTCATGGACTTACTTTTTGAGGATAGAAGAGTGCCCAAGGCAAAGGACTTGTTGTAGCAAAGTCAAAAGATCCTAAGGTCACTGAAGGAGAATATCCAACAAGCGCAGAACTAGCAAAAGTTACATGTTGATCAGCACAAAGTTGAGCACAACTTTGAGGTGAGAGACATGGTTCATTTGAGACTTCATCCCTACAAGTAGTCTACACCTAAGAAAAGTGGAGCAAAAAAACTTAAACCTAGCTTTATGGTCCATTCAGAGTTTCCTAGTGTGTTGGAGAGGTGGCCTACAAGTTAGAATTACAAGCCAACGGCAAAGTTCACAATGTATTTCATGTCTCAACGCTCAAGAAGGATCTAGGTCACAATGTGGTACCATCAATAGAGTTACCACCCCTAGATGAAGAGGGAAAATTGATATTGATTCCAGAGGGCCAGAGGCTATCATCGACACCAAAAAGAGGACGCTTTAGAAGAAGACCATCAAGGAGTGTCTATTCAAATGGAGGAATCAGCACCTACTAAAACTTCAAAAACCAATCTGATATAATGTAACTAAAACTGTAAGCAAAACAAATTCTAGAACAGAAATAGCTATCACACAATCAAGCAATAAACAACACCAGATTTATCACGTGGAAACCTAAATTGGGAGAAAACCACAGTGTGAGTAAACCTTACAAATTTTGCACTCTTCTGAAGTGCGCCCTGTAAGGAGCCTTCCTTGTTAAAGGATTACAAACGCACTGTTAGATGCGACCCAGTTAAGGGATTTAAGAAATAAGCCCTATTAGAACCTACCTGGTTAGAGGACTTAGAACACCTAAACAGATGTCACCCGGTTAAGGGATTTAATACAAGGGACCTGTTAATGTCCACCCAAAATACTCGAATTTTGCTATTGCAATTATCAGAGAGCAATAGAGGGTTTGATCTTTTGATGATGGCTTTGTTGAGCCTGATAAGATCGTTGTTCTATTCAACTGAGAATCATCACTGGTCACTGCAGGTATGTTCTCCTTGGTTGTTGTGCTTCTTTGCACACTCTACTTTCTTCTCCTCTCTTTACCTTACTAGCTTCTTTAGCGTACAGGTTCACTCTTTTCTTTGGCAGAATGAGGGCAAGTAGTATTCTTTGCAGGCTGAAGAATATATAGTCTTTCTCACCTTTCCGCATTTTACAAGCTTGACCTGTCCAAGTTCTCCTTCGGATCCATCACCTAGTAGAGTATTAGATCACTTAGGAAACATCCGATGCATGCCATGTGCTTTTTCCAATTTATGAAGGAAAAGACAGATGCATGTCAAAAGCTTTCCTTCACTGGAGTTTTCTTCATGTTTTAATGCCACAAACTTCGGCGTTAAAACCTTCAATTTTACCAATCATCTTGATAACTCAAAGTCTTCCGGATTTTATGCACCAAATCCCGGTCAAAGAGTCAGACAACTGTTTGTCGACTAAGACTTTCCCCGGTTCATCAGTCTTGATGAAATCTTCACTGATCGGTTTATATCCCTAGGTTGTGCACAGGTAAAAACCTTCACCTGTCACCATATCTTCCTCTGTCTATACCGGTTGCATCCTTGGTTCCTCGGTTCCTGTTACCCGTTAGTTGTTCCACCTTCCTTGGTTGCCGGTTGCTCTAATGACCAGTTAGAGCAATATTAGTAACAGAGACAGTGCCTCCTCTTTCTCACTGTGTCAATTGTACCTAACCTATCCTTGGTTCATGACTGAACACTATGGACCTCCCTAGTCATAACTAACAACACCTCTTTGCCAATCAATGACAATACCAGTTTTCCATGTACCGGTTACATTCTTACCACATTCTTACCGGTTAATGCCAACAATTGGCTTAGACAGTTTTAGTTGCAGGCAAATCCGAGGTGTTTAAGTCAATTAGGTCAGGACATTCTCATCAGTGATGCATGAATATTATCCTATCGATGTTTATTGTTTAATATCGAATAGAGATACTAAAAATCATTTGAGATTACTAATTTTTTAATCAATAAAGTCAAGTTGTAAAATTAAATTAAAATATTTAACTTTATTGATATGGGGACTTAAGTTTAAAGGGAAAGTTATTAAAATATTAAAAGTTCCCCTTTATTAGAGATACTTGGGGACTACGATATTTAAAAAGTATTTTTGCTTATCCCACATTGGCTGGCGAAGTGTGTGGTCTCTCCGAGGGATGTAATAAAAAGACTATTAAGAGCTCATTTCGGGCATGCCGGATTGAATTGGAATTTTATGAATTGTTTAGAGAGTTCATCTTCAAGGATTTGTGAGGACGAAATCCCTCATGAGAAACAATCTCTACGCTGTTGAAAAATACAGTATGGGGGTCTGATTTGGTGATGCATTGAGGGTCATACAAGTCTGGACCAAGCCACACATGTCCAAAACCCAATGAGAAAGGGGCGTACCAGTCTAAAACTTGTCTGAGGTGTGTCGTACAGCCCTGGAATAGTGCCATACCAGTCTGAAACTCATCTAGAGGGAGCCATGCCTGCTTCGGGAAGAGTGCTGTATAGTGTCATACATGAAAGTAGTCTGTTGCAGTGCAACGATAAGGGTTTGGGAAGATATTACTGTTGTTGCAGCAATTTATGGTTTTGACAGTGCTTCAATAACTCAGTTTATATGTCCGTATCAGAAGTTGGGGCTGCAAATGAATGGGTGTGTTTGAAATTTGGATAATCAGCCTTCTAGAAATGTTGTTACATTTCAATGTTCAGATTTCTATGTAATGTGCAAGTACTTTCAAGTTGAGTTGAATAAGATTACTGTCTAAGTTGTTGAAAGCTGATTGTAATATCATTTCAGAAATTAGTTTCTAGTTGTGTGTGATATTGAATAAATTTCTCTGTCAATAGCTCTTATTTACACTCTAGTAAGTAAATAAAAAATCAGACCACAAGGGCGCCTATTACATTATCCTTTAAATACAGATGGCAATCTCACTGGCACAAAACTCTCCTTCCTTTAACTAATGTAACTACCTGATACACACTTGCCCACAACTATTAGACCTTGAATGCTTACAAGCTGCTGGCAGCTCAGTGGAAATCTGGAACAATTACTTACTTGAGGCCCTGAAAGGTTATTTTAAGCCATACACATGATTGACTGATGGCAACATATTTTGGACTGAGCCTATCTTATTTAGGTTAGCTGTAACCTTGACATTGGTATTTTTATTAAAAAAAACATATAGGGATGACAAAAACAGCTAGAAGTGACCATAAAAAACAATATCTTATTCCTTGGCTGAGCACTGAAAGATTAGAGAACATAAGAGGTCATAGTTTTTTTTTGGCTAATGCAAAGGCCTGTTGTCATGTGATGTGAGATTGCAAATATTGTTTCCCATTGCTTCACTGAAGGCCTTTTCATTGTTTGAGGTCAAGAAGACTGTAAGTCCCTGTTGCTGGACTAGATGCCCTCAAGGCAAGTTTGTTCTTTAAGATTCAATTAATAAAGAAAATCATTTATTGTTATTGTTTCCAGAAGCATGTTTTAGCCCATTGTACCAGTACTAGTAAGGACCAAGTCACACATCACACGAGGAAAGCAAACAACGACTTGGCTTGAAAGATCAAATCCCTAAAGGCAAACAATCACAAAATCATGTAACCATCTAGCCTCACCTTGCACATATTTGTTTAAATAAGTAATATAGATGTTCAAAGAAGATAGACCTCTAACTTCAGTCTAGTACATACAATCTCTCAGACTTGTAAAGAACTTGTCAATTAATAGATAATATTAACATATAATCTGCAATTACAGTTCACATATACTGTTTTGGGGTTTCCTTTGGTAACTGTGTATGTTACTTCTCTTTATCGTGCCATTTTGATTATTATAGGGTGTTTTGTAGATTCCTTAGGGTGTTTCTCAGTTCTCTTAACAATGGCATTTAGATTACTGTTCATAAGAAACAATAATACTTAATACTGATCATTATACATTGAAAACCTTGTTTTAATGCATTGTCCCCCCAAATCAACCCTTGCACACACATCAATACCTCAGTTTAACTGTGTCACTTCTCCATTTGGGATTTACTTAAGTAATTGCATTTGTAATCCTATGTTCTAATGACCTAAGTTATTTCATAAGAGATACGCCATGTGGATAATGTGCAATACTTGAGATTCTTAAGAAATGAGTACCTCAAGTTCCTAATGCATCAGCAAGATATGTCTATCCAAAGATATGTAAATTGCAAATTAGAAAACAAGACACTTAAATCCATGAGATGTTTTTTTTCCCTTTTAATGAGAAATGCTCATTGAAAGATTTGTTACTTACACAATCATAGTCAACAAGAATATTTGTTTTTCATTGCATTTTGTTCAAAAAAATCTTGAATAATACCAAAGAATCAACAACGAATGTGCTAAAGATGCAAAAAGAAAGAGCTTTTCCTCAAACAATTTTCATTTTAAGCTGTCCTATAGCCCACTCGAACCCAGTACAACATTATATATTAACACAAAATGAAAGCAATCTAATTCTTTTTTAATTTGGATATATGTATATTTTAATCAACTTATTTTTCCTTCAATGATGAGAATATTAGCTAGTTCTCTAAATCATAGATTTACAGCCCACCATCAAATACAATGAGGTTCTGTAAAGGTTTACATAATATTCAAGGCTATTTCATTTCATCCTCATCACTTTAAAACATATTTTTCATTTAACAAGTCAAGCATCCAGTGTAAATATGAAATAAACTGAATCTACCAAATCCATTCCAGCACTGAAAATTTTTGAAAAAAAAAGTAAAAATATTTTCAATTCTTCACGGCATCTAATATTAGCACAAAACTACAAAAGTATATAAATATCAAACAGAAATAAATTACCTTGAAAGCATGTCGTGGTTTGCAACCCATCAACTGCAATGTGCTTTGCAAAATTGTATGTGTGTAACGAAAAGATTGATTTATCCTTTGTGGAATCAAATATGGTAATTTTTCATCTTCCTCTCTATCTTGTGAATCATTGTCCATTACAATTATGGAGAAAATCTTCTGTACCTCTGCCATTATGTCCACAAAGAGTGCAGCACCTTTCACAGTCTGAGAAATGAGTTAAGTAATTAGAAGAGAAAAAACAAGCTAGCTATACCATATATACTTTGGGAACAAAACCATGAAAACAAAATGGAAAGAAAACAAATCAATAATCTTCTATAAGTTTTTGGTTGACTATCCTGTGCAAGATCATAAAATTCACTAGCTTCTAATATCAAGCAGTCAATGAATAATGAAAATGTCAGATTCTAGATTAAAAAATGAAGTCATATTAAAAATAATGATGTGGAGTTAATCTTTCAAACACATGAAAATCTGTAGCATTCATTCTCATTCGGTCAATGGGTAATGAAGATACGATGCTATAGGGAAAATGAAAAGACATAGAAATACTTCAATTAAGACTTACTCATACTTCTAATCAATAATTATAGCATTTTCCTTTGCAGTATACAAGTTGCCAGTTTTTGTTTAGTGAATGGAAAATCAAAAATAGCACATTCTAGGAAATATGTTAAATCAAACACAGGCTACAATGCAGACTTGGACCATATTTTTCATCAATCATTACAATGATTTGTCTTCCAAACTCTGCAATAAAGAATGCAAATCATCAACTTTAGCATTTAATATTAAAAGTTGGTCTAATGTGAAACAATGCCTTAGTTTCAATTGAGAAACAATAACTGATGTCGTAAGTGCACAACAAAATATGTGCCATTCATTATTTAACATGCAATAAAAGTGGGGCAGTGGGATGTTTTACTGAATCATTCCTTAAAAGCTAAGTTGTCAGTATGCCTAAAAGAACGAGTAAGAGATATGGGTATGCCAGTACGGCAAATTTTTTTCTTGTGTACAGTGTGTTTCTGTGTGTGTATATATATTACTTAACAATTGATTAATGCCAAATGCCAAAATAGAGATATATAGATAGATAGATAGATATAACTTAATTATTGATTAATGCCAAATGTCATAATCGTTACAATTACAGAATTGACAATTAAATGAAAATTGATAAAAGAATTTTGTGAATCATCAGGGTCTAGGTGTACCCTCAGGAGAGCTCATGTTACGGGTACAAAGCGGATTCCAGGCATACCCGTAACCCGATAACAGAGCTTATCAGCAATATTATGGGTAAACATAAGCATGTGATACAAATTTGCCGATACCTGACCCAAGCATTATGTTTTTGGAATGAAGTTACATCTTCAACCATGTGGATATTGGAGACCAAAACAAACATGTTCTTAAACTTCATTTTGAAGTATGGGTAAAAGAGGAGTTTTAAAAGAACCTCAAACCTTTTACATCAAATTAGAAAAGATGTAAACAAAGATGCCCATCAAACAATAAAGAAACAGCAACAACAAGCACACAGATTGTGGACTGAAAACACACAGCGATTCCTGACGCAACTTCCCAAAATGGAACAAAGAGCACCTAAAACCCTGTAAAAATATAGAACAGTAGACTCAAGGCAGCTTGAAGCCAAAACATTCCAAAGAGCTCTACAATCTACCAATGGTTCCACCCATAGTTGAAAATATCACATAAAAATCATGAAAATCACGATATATCCTAGGTCACCCCCGTGGAGGATTTTTTCAAAATAGCACAGCAATTTTTTAGGGTAAAAATCGTGAAATCACATGATATTTTAAGTAGGCAGTATTAATGACATAAAGGTAAATGCAAAAAACATAAAGGTAAAAACAAGGTTTCATTATCTTGTCTACTGTCTACATTTCATGTTTGAGGGCTACGACAGAGGGAAAGAAGCCTGCGATGGGATAGAAAGCTGAGACAGGAAGGTATTAAATTTTAATCTCCCAAGTATTAAGCTTCCGCTTTGCCTTTAGCGATATCTATTACCTACCACACCTGATAACCGTTCCTTACAGACTTTGCGATTATCATATCGTTATATAATCTTATCATTATGCAATACTTATTAAAATAATATCTTCCTAGTTAGAATGTTTCTATAATGGTCACTTAGTCGTCTGTAGTTTGTATAGGAAAGTTTCCTATTCTGGTTTCACTCTACGTTTGTTTCTTTTAGAAACAAACATCTTTGTAATCCTTTATAAGGAACGTTCGTTCCTCTAATTAATACACAACATTCGTACATCTACCAAACCATTATCTGGTTTCTGTAACATGGTATCAGAGCAAGGATAAAATCCTTCTGGAAAATATTATAATTTCTCTTCGAAATTATCTAGGCAATATTTTCTTTGCTTGTGGGTTTTCATCCACGACCTGTTTTGTGTGCGACCTGTCTGTGCTACCATCCATGACTGGTATTTTCCACGACCTTCATTTGACTGGCATTTTCCTGCTCGTGCTTACGCACCACTTCCGACCCGACTGTGTCTGCACAATCTGACTGATCGCGTCCCAGGAGAAACAAGAACTCTCGACTTGTCTTCTACCCACGACTTGTCTTCTGCTGCGCCTGGTATTCTACCCGCGCCCGCGACTTGTCTTCAACTGCCCGCACCTGTTGGTGACTTGTCTTTTTCGCGCCCACACTTGTTGCTCGTGACTGTGACTGGCGCCTGTTGCTCGTGACTGTGACCTGCGTCTGCGACCTGCATCCGACTACATTCATCTGCGACCTGCATTCGCAATCTGCGTCCACGACCTGCTGAAACCCTAGAAGAAGCATCGGAGGGGCATTTCCTATTCATTCCTCACGCAAGGCATCTGAGACTTCCGACCAAAGCCGTTTTGGCTTCGAAACCCTAATTTTCGGGATCCGAAAAAAAAATTTATAACATATTTGTGGTGGGTTTCTCGAGATCTTATCTGGGTCTCTGTCAAAATTTTTTGGGTCCATCGTTTTCCGTGTCTCGATTTTTGAGCCTACAGATTTGAAATCCGACTTCAGATTCTTTTTGGGTTTTGTATCAATTCTACTGGGTACCTGTCGATTTTTTCTGAGTCAGCTAGGAATTTGCCTTGAAATCCGTGCCTGTTGAATTTCAGTCTTGAAGTTTGTACCTGAAGTCTTCGAAATGGCATCTTTGACTAATCTGATGTTGGAGGGCAATCAACGATTCAATGGCTGCAATTATAACACTTGGAAGCAGCGCATGCTGACTGTCTTCGAGTACCGTCGCCTGGATGAGCTTGTTCTAGGCACAAAGACTTGTCCGACCTCCGACCAAGCAGAATAGGACAAGTTTGATGATCGCAATCAAGAGGCTGTTATGCTTCTCAAGCTCTCTATTATCGATGATCAGCTACCGCAGATTCCTTCCGGCAAGTCAGTTGCAGAAATCTGGAAATATCTGAAGGAGCTGCATGAAACATCTGACAAGAGTCGGGCATTCTTTCTGAAGAATCAGCTGTTCTCCATTATGATGGATGAACGTATGTCCTTGCAGGAGCATCTGACAAAGATTAAGGACATCCGCGATCAACTCGAAGCTATTGGTCGGAAAATGGAGGAAGAGGATATGGTAGTCATCACTCTGAAAAGTCTACCATTGTCCTATGAGCACTTCATAGAAACACTCAACATTACGTCAACTAGTGTTGATCTGAAGTTTCCAGAATTATGCACCAAACTCCTACAACAGGATCGTTGGAAACAACAATTTGGCAACAGTGCTTCTACACCCTCCTCAGAGCAGGCATTTGCTGCAAAATCCTTTCAACAGAACATCGGCAACCATCAGCCTTTCCAGCATCAACCTTCTGCTCAATCCCTGGATGGCTCTACGAAGAAAAATGTGCAGTGTAATTACTGTCACAAGTTTGGCCATATGAAGTTCGAGTGTCGGAAACGTTTGGCTGCCCAAGCGAAGCAAAATGCTTCTCAGCCAACAGCACAAGTTGCCGAGCTTCCTGACCAAGGCGAAGCTGCATTTTTTGCCTTCTGAATCTGTTTCTGTTTCTCTTTATGGGTTTGTTGATTTTCTCCTTAAAAATCATTTCATGTTGTCTGTAATACGCAAGGTTGCGTGAGATTCTGGATTTTTACCGTTTTTTCCACAAAAATGAAGTTTTGTAATTGCAGTCTGTTTTGAGTCATAGCACTCTTCTGGCAAAGCTTCTTGGTTTCAGCATTCTGTAGATCCAGGGAGGGTCTCAATTATCACAGAATGTTACGAAGCTTTCTAAAACTTTGGTTTCTGTGTTTTGAGTCATAGCACTCTTCTACAAAAGCTTCTTGGTCTTCAACATTCTGTCGATCCAAAGAGGGTCTCAACTACTGCAGAATGTTCCGACTTCTGTACACTGACCATTAAGGGAGGGTATTAAAATAATATCTTCCTAGTTAGAATGTTTCTATAATGGTCACTTAGTCGTCTGTAGTTTGTATAGGAAAGTTTCCTATTCTAGTTTTAGTCTATGTTTGTTTCTTTTAGAAACAAACATCTTTGTAATCCTTTATAAGGAACGTTCGTTCCTCTGATTAATACACAACATCCGTACATCTGCCAAACCATTATCTGGTTTCTGTAACAATACTACCTGATTCCTTATGTGATAGACCTTATCAATTTATGGCATAAGATTATATACATATAAATCTTATGCGATAAATCTGAAATCTTTTACAGTTTTACTTTTATAAATATAAATCTTATGTGATAAATATGAAATCTCATGCGATAAATATGAAATCTTATGCAATACTACCTGATTTATTAATCTATAATCATAAATTTAAAAATCTGTATTCACAAATTATTTGTGAATACAGATTTATAAATTTATAAATATAGATTAATAAATCTTTATTTATTAATCTATATTCATAAATGATTTACGAATACAGATTTATAGATTTATGAATATATATTAATACAGATTTAATAATCTATAGTCATAAATTTATAAATCTGTATTCATAAATCATTTGTGACTACAGATTTATAAATACAGATTCTCTAATTCTTATACTATTATACTTGTACTATTATTTATGTTCTCTAATTATTTATGTTGTCTCATTTTTGCTAGTTTCTCTACCTATTTTTGTAAAAGAAGATGGTTGGTGGCAAAAAGAGGGACAGTTGTTGGAAACATGGGACACTAGGAGCAAATTGAGGAGATGTCACTTGTAACCATTGCACTAAGAAGATACCAAGGGCATAAGTTGGCTCAAATCTCCTTGCAAAGATTGAATGCCACGATATTACACCATCTGACAGCTGTCCCGAAGAGGCTATGAGGGAGGCGTTAGCAAGCCTTGCAAAAAAGAGGACAGCAAAGACAATGGGGAGCCCCAATGGCAGGTTTCAGTTCAACAAGTGTCAGGGCTTCTTCTTCCAGTGGGCCACGGATACAAGGATCAGGAAATGTGGACAGGCAGATGTCAGAGTTTTCAATTCCATGTAACACTCCTGGAGCTCAACCTGGATTGCAGGCACTGCATAGAACAAAGAGATGCAACATGAGGTAAAGTTGGCCATTGCTAGATTTTGGTATTGCAACAATATTCCCTTCAATGCTTTATGTAGTCCGTATTGGGATGAATTGGTCACTGCAATGACTATGTTAGGTAAGGGGTTCAAGGCCCCAAGTCGTTATGCGGTGAGTGGACGGTTGTTGCAAGATGTGGTCCAAAACACTCATCGATTTGTGGAAGACCAAAGGAGAATTTGGGGAAAGCACCATTCCTTCTGATGGGTGTACAAATAGAAAGAATAGGACGCTTGTCAACTTTCTAGTTACTTTAGGGGGCAAATTGGTATTTTTAAAATCAGTTGATACCTCTAATCAAATGAAAACACAAAGACTGCCCAACATGTTGGATGAGGTGGTGATGCAAGTGGGAGGGCATAATGTCATGCAAATTTGACAGATAATGCAGCTGCATATGTAGCAGCTGACAAACTTATGCTAGCTAGGCATTCGAAATTATTTTGGAGCCCTTGTGCTGCCCATCGTCTTGACTTGCTCCTTGAGTACATAGGTAAACTAAGTTCGGTGGAGAAGGTGATTGAAGAAATATCTCAAAGCACATCTACAATCACACATGGGTCCTGAGTCTTATGAGAGAGTACACTAATGGTAAGGATCTCGTGGGATCAAGGGTCACAGGCTTTGCTACTAATTTTATCACCTTGTAGAGCATATTAATTACATTGCCCAACCTAAAGCAGATGTTCATGAGTGAGAGATAGTTGGAGAGTCCTTATGCCAAGAAGCCTAAAGAAAAAAAGGTCGCAAAGGCCATTTTTTACGTTAGATTTACCGAGATGATGCAGATCATCAATGTAAGTTTTTAAATCTCAATTGATTATTTATTATTTAATTTTTTGATATTGCAATTCATTGATTTTGTTATTTTTTTTATATCTAAGTGTTAGAACCATTGGCAAGGGTTCTATGAATTGTGGATGGGGGTAAAAACCCAAGAGGTATCTATATGAGGCCATGGATACAGCCAAAGAGGTCATTCAACACTTGTATGGGTCAAATGAAACCAAATATAAACCCATATGCTGCATAATTGATCAGAGATAGAACC
Organism: Chamaecyparis obtusa; assembly: GCA_027943335.1. Taxonomy (NCBI): domain Eukaryota; kingdom Viridiplantae; phylum Streptophyta; class Pinopsida; order Cupressales; family Cupressaceae; genus Chamaecyparis; species Chamaecyparis obtusa. The sequence continues at coordinate 2,156,784 of BSBK01001088.1, read as the reverse complement.
AACTCCCCCAACATATTCATGTTGTTGTCTACTACTTGAACCCCAATTTTTTTTCTCCAAAACTTTCAAAGAAGATGTAGAGGTTAAGATTAGCCTGGACACGTGTATTCAAAGATTAGTTGATGACAAGCACCTTCAAGACTTCATACTTAATGAGTTATAGAGCTACAAGAAGGCTAAGGGGCCATTGTTTCTTCACCTGATTGCAAGCGTAGGAGAGACACCCTGCAACAAGATAAAAAGGAACATGTGTTTAATTTTATTATACCATTTATTTCACTCATTAAATTTCTTTAAATCATAACCAAGTTATAAATGGCATTTTTTATCCTATTAGATTTGTGGTGGGAAGATTATGGTGCCCCAACACCTAATCTTCAAAAGGTTGTCATCAGCATATTATTGCAGCCTTGTAGTGCTTATGGTTGTGAGCACAACTAGAACATTTTTGAGGTCATCCACACAAAAAAGCTCAATAGATTGGCTCAACAACACTTAAATGACCTTGTGTGTGTGTGTGATGTCCCCGATTCAACAAGTGTTGGTACCTGTTGTTGTTAGTTCATCAATGCAATCCCTGTGGGCTGACATGTTTAGGGGATCTCTGTGACACACTATTTTTAGTCAGTCAGTTTGGGCCCGGTTTCTATTTCGGGTAATCCAGTTAGGCTCCAGTTGTGGTCTACAGTCTTCTGCTGGTGTTCATTTTTTATTTCACCACCTTGCTCATACTTTATTGAATTAAGTTTGGCTTAATTAAATTATTATGATTTAAAGATGTTTTAATTTCAAAGTGTGAGCTTGAAGACACTTAAGTGACAAGTGTATCTTTGAAGCTAAGTTTAGGAATTGCGATTTCTATTAGGCTATTAAATATTGACATTTTCAAGAAATGAGAGAGAAGTACAAAATCGGAGAAATAAGGGTTTGAGACGAAAATTCCTTGAGAAATGAGAAATTCTCAGAGGATTGCACTTTGAATTGGATTAAGATGCCAATGAATCGTGCCACAATTATCAGGCAAAGTTTGTAGATTGCAGATCATTTTCGGCAAGGGTCGTACAGCATTCAGGAAAGTCGTACAAATTTACCACAGGGTCGTACAATACTCAGCCTGGATCCGCACATGTCTGCAATCATCATCAAGTGCGGCCAGCCGTGGGTGTATTGGAATTGCAGAAGTTGTTTTAGTGTCGTGGGAGATTGTTGTGTTGCAGCCTGCCAGTAGATGCCAGCAGCAGGGTTCGGAATTGAGAGCTGGTTGTCACGTTTTTTCTTGCAACTACGATTCTTCCTTCAGCAGCCACAAGACCATAAGCTGCGATTTATCCTTCAACAGCCGTAATTCCATAAGGTGCACAGATTTGGTATAATTGTTTGCAATAAAGATTTGGTTAGTTAAATTGTCCAATTTCCATTTTACTTTGGCATGTTGGAAATGGTTTTAATAAAATTGTAGTTTTATAAGTGATGAAATATTTCAATTATTTTCATATATTCTGAAAATTCAATAAAAAACAAGAAGACATCAATTTGTCATTGAGAAATCCAGTTGTGAGATTTTGAGTCAAGTTAGACTCTTTACAGTGGTATCAGAGCATTGATCCTGTCAGCCTAAGTTTTGGGCCTAGCTATGGCAGATAGATTTGTACTAGGCATACATTATTCCCGCAGGGGTAGAGCTTTGCCACCTCCTGAAGGGAGTGAACAGGGTCCGCAAGTTGATCACACAGGTAACAGGGATAAAGATAATATTGGGAATGATATGGACAGGGAAGCCAGAGATGCTTTCAGAAATATTGCAGATGGACAACACCATGTTGCAAATGTGTTGCAACAATTATCTGACACCTTGCAGCGCATGAATATACCAGGAGATCGTGACAAGGGCGCTAGAGGTGCATCAGTTGGTTCACACAGATCCAGGATTGTGGATAGACAGGAGACCAGAGATGATCCTACAGGCACACATGATAGGCCTTTACGTCCTACATTCCTGAGGCCTGAAGAGGACACGATTAGTGTTGATTCTGAACCAGCTCCTTTTGTTGATGACAAGGTAGCTCACTTTGCTGAATGGGATGCATTGCCTGAAGCCATAAAGAGGAATTTGAATTTTGATAGGTTCCTGACTCAAAAAAGAGAGCATTCCAGAGGCAGGCATGGTCCGGATATGAGGCAGAGATCCAGACAAACTGAACTCAAACAAGCAACTAGTAAACTCACCATGACTCATTTTGATGGAAGCGGGAAGATGACAACCAGGGCCTGGATCCATAAGTTGGATACTTATCTTGCATTACGTCCTATATCTAAAGAGGATGTTGTTCGGTTTGTTGTATTGCACTTAGATGGTGTTGCTCATGACTGGTGGTATCATGGTCTTGTTTCTTTACATCATGATCAGATAAGAACTTATCAAGAGTTTGTGCATAATTTGGTTGAGAGATTTGACAGGAAAGATCCTGAATCATATTTTCGTGATTTGGCTCAACTCAGGCAGTCTGGCAGCTTGGAGACTTTTATTAATGAGTTTCAAAACGTTTCAATAATGGTTTATGATATTTTTGAGAGGAGACGTGCGATGTTGTTTATAGAGGGATTAGTTGAACCTCTCAGAGGTTGGGTTACGTCTTTTGACCCTCCTTTGCAGGCAGCCATGAAAAAAGCAAGGGACTTAGAGTTTTCAGCTCCACGCACTCGGTTCCCTTCAAAACCGTCTGGTTCTTCACAAGACAATAGCACTACTCCAAAGAAAGAAGACAGACCAGATTCAAAACGACCTATGATGGGATCTCTGGATCAAGAAACTCTTAATGATTTGAGAAGAAAAAGGTTATGTTTTTATTGCAAGGGCCCCTATGATGAGAAACATGAATGTCCCTTGAGGCCTAAAGGTAGAAATAGGCTTATGGAATGGTTTTATGAGGATGAGTATATGTCTGATTTTTCAAGACAGCAGATTGACAACGAAGAAGGGAATTATGAAGGAATGACTATAGAAAAGAGAATTGGTGATGATCCTAAGCTTAAGGTGGTTTATCTTTCTAGCAAGTAGGAGGGATCTTTCAGATTATGTGGGCTCTTAGCAGGGCAGTGTGTTATTGCCTTATTGGATATAGGAGCTACACACAACTTTATTGATTTAGAATTAGTATCCAGGAGAGGTTTGCAGACTGAAGACTTTGAAGGAATTAGTGTTAAGGTTTCTGATGGTTACACTCTTAAGTGTGACAAAATGATTCCGAATCTACCCCTCAGGTTAAATAATTATGACTTTAAATCTGATTTTTATGTGGTTGATATGGGTGGGACGGAATTGGCTCTAGGCATGAGCTGGTTGCATTCCATTGAGACTTTTTATCTCAGCCTTAAGGATATGGAAGTGAGTTTTGAGATGGACGGGAAGAAGCATATTCTCAAAGCCATCAAAGAAGAGAACTTGAAAACAATTACACTCAGACGTATGCAGGGCCTTATTGATCATGATGCAGTGGAATGGGCAGCAGAGTGCAGATTGTTACCCACACTTGAGGAGACCGGAAAACCAGCTTGTCATCCGGATATACAGGAGCTCAGGGTTAAACACTCCAAAGTGTTTAATGATTTACCACATGGCAGACCACCCGACAAGGGCATAGAGCATATTATTGAGTTAGAGGAGGGCACTAAACCCATTATGATCACTCCTTACCGGCATCCCAAGCGTCTGAAAGATGAGATAGAGAAGACTATTCAGGAGCTACTCTCTATGGGTCACATCAGGCCGAGTAAGTCTCCTTTTGCTTCATCGGTAGTGTTGGTGAAGAAGGATGGTACCCTGAGGATGTGTATTGATTATAGAAGGCTGAATCGTAAAACAATTAAGAACGGGTATCCTATTCTTCGTATTGATGAGCTGATTGATGAGTTGCATGGAGCCGCATTCTTCTCGAAGATAGATTTGAGATCCGGATATCATTAGATTCGGGTCCGGGAAGAGGATATACAGAAGACAGTCTTTAGATGCCATTGTGGACACTTTGAGTTTTTAGTCATGCCTTTTGGGTTAACTAATGCTCCGGCAACATTTCAGTCTACCGTGAACAGGGTCATCCACAGTCAGTTGAGGAAGTTTGTGTTAGTGTTTTTTGATGATATTTTGGTTTATAGCAAGACTAGGGAGGATCACCTGATTCATTTGGACACCATGTTGGGTATTTTGGACGAGGCTTCCTTATATGCCAAGGAGTCTAAGTGTGCTTTGGGCATGTCTGAGTTATTGTATCTGGGACATATTATTAGTGCAGAGGGAGTTCGTATGGATCCTGATAAGGTTCGTGCTATTCTTGATTGGCCAGTTCCAGAGAGTTTGACTCAGCTCAGAGGGTTTATTGATCTGTGTGCTTTTTACCACAGATTTGTTGCTGGTTTTTCTCGGCATGCAGCTCCCCTTACTGATCTGACTCGTAAGGGTGCTTTCCAATGGACTCCTCAGGTACAAGAGTGTTTTGAGAAGTTCAAATTGATTGTGACATCATGCCCAGTTTTAGCAATGCCAGATTTCTCCAGACCTTTTGATTTGCATTGTGATGCTTCAAGTGAGGGTATTGGTGCAGTACTTTCACAGGACCGTCATCCTATTGTGTTTGAGAGTAGGAAGCTCAGGGGTCCTCAAAGGGCTTTTAGTGTTTATGACAAGGAAATTTTAGCCATTATGCATGATTTGGCTAAGTTTAGACAGTATTTGGTTGGCGGCAAATTTTGTATCAAAACCGATAATGACAGTCTGAAATATTTCCTAGGGCAGCATGATTTGAACGAGCGGCAACAGATATGGGTCAGCAAACCTCAGTCTTCTGATTTTGATATCTCTTATATCAAGGGGACGCAAAACCTAGTTGCTGATGCTCTTTCTAGGAGACCACATCTGTGTGCTTTGACAAAGGTTTCTGAGGATTGGAAACATTTGATCATCGCTGACTATGCTAAGGATCAGTGGGCCACTGATTTTGTTGATGGGACCATCCAGGATAATAGGTATGCTCTTGTGAATGAGTTGATCATTTACAAGGGAAGAGTTTTGTTGGTTTCCGGATCGAATGTTATACAGTTGGTGTTGAGAGCCTTTCACAATTCTCCTTTAGCAGGGCACCTGGGTTTCTTTAAAACCTATAGACAGGTGCGTGAATGTTTTTCATGGAGGGGGCTCAAGCATGATGTTCAGAGAATGTTTTGTTTGTCAACAGAACAAGCAGGAGCACACTAATCCCGCAAGTTTACTGCAGCCACTTTCCATTCCTGAATGGAAGTGGGAATGTATTTCTATGGATTTCATTGTGGGTCTACCTAAGGCCCAAGGTAAAGATTGTATTTATATGGTAGTGGATCGGCTCACAAAATTTGCTCATTTCTTCCTGATCATTACTACCTTTTCAGCAGTTCAAGTGGCAGAGTTGTTTTTTAGGGAGATTTTCAGATTGCATGGGTTGTCGCAGAACATTGTGAGTGACCGAGATAGTCGATTTATGAGTCACTTTTGGCAGGAGTAGTTCAGATTATGTGGTACGGAGCTGACTCCTAGTACTAGCTATCACCCGCAGACTGACGATCAGACGAAGATTGTTAATAAATGGGTGGAGGGCTATCTTCGGAACTATGTTCTACTCAGCAGAAGGCATGGGTGAGGCGGATTTATTTATGTGAGTACTGCTCTAATTCTACTCATCATATGTCCATTCGTATGACACCTTTCCGAGCTTTGTATGGGTATGATCCACCCAATTTTTTTGATTTGATGTTCAGTGATAGCAGAGTTCCTAGTGCAGGGGATGTATTACAGGACAGTTAGGATGTTATGGGTGCTCTGCGAGATAATATACAGCGGGCCCAAAATCAGCAGAAGCAATATGTTGATCAGAGGAAAGTGGCTCGCTCTTTTGAGGTTGGGGACATGGTGTATTTGATGTTGCAACCTTACAGATAGTCTTCTATTCGAAGGAGTGGAGCTGAGAAGCTCAAACCTCGGTATTATGGTCCCTTTTGTGTTTCAGGTGGGTTGCCGAGGTTGCTTAGGAGCTAGATTTACCTGATGATAGTAAGGTGCACAATGTATTTCATGTGTCTCGTATGAAGAAAGCATTGGGAAGGCATGTTGTCCCTTCTTCTGTTTTACCTCCGTTGGATGATAAGGGAAAGTTGGAATTGATTCCTGACGCCATTTTGGATTCCAAGGAAAGGCATCTGTGCAGACGAGTTATCCGAGAATTTTTGGTTAAGTGGCACGGTTTACCAAATGAGGATGCTACTTGGGAGTCAGAGGATATTTTGCAGCATCCTGGGTTGTGATTGCTTGAGGACAAGCGATCTTAGGGAGGGAGGACTGTGATGTCCCCGATTTAGCAGGTGTTGGTACCTGTTGTTGGTAGTTCATCAATGCGATCCCTGTGGGCTGACGTCGTGTTTAGGGGATCTTTGTGACACACTTACTATTTTTAGTAAGTCAGTTTGGGCCCGGTTTCTATTTCAGGTAAGCCAGTTAGGCTCTGGTTGTGGTCTACAATCTTCTGTTGGTGTTCATTTTTTATTTCACCACCTTGCTCATACTTTATTGAATTAAGCTTGGCTTAATTAAATTATTATGCTTTAAAGATGTTTTAATTTCAAAGTGTGTGCTTGAAGACACTTAAGTGAAAAGTGTATCTTTGAAGCTGAGTTTTGGTGTGTTGAAGAAGACTCTGTGAGAATTCCATTAAAAGGCCAAGGAATTGCAATTTCTATTAGGCTATTGATTATTGACATTTTCAAGAAATGAGAGAGAAGTACAAAATTGGAGAAAAAAGGGTTTGAGACGAAAATTCCTTGAGAAATGAGAAATTCTTAGAGGATTGCACTTTGAATCGGATTAAGATGCCAATCAATCGTGCCACAATTATCAAGCGAAGTTTGTAGATTGCAAATCATTTTCAGCAAGGGTCGTACAACATTCAAGAAAGCCGTACGAATTTACCACAGGGTCGTACGATACTCAGCCTAGATCCGCAGGTGTCTGCAGTCATCATCGAGTGCGGCCAGCCGTGGGTGTATTGGAATTGCAGAAGTTGTTTTAGTGTCGTGGGAGATTATAGTGTTGCGGCCTACCAGTAGACGTCAGCAATAGGGTTCGGAATTGAGAGCTGGTTGTCACGTTTTTTCTTGCAGCTGCAATTCTTCCTTCAACAACCACAAGACCATAAGTTGCGATTTATCCTTCAGCAGCTGTAATTCCATAAGGTGCACAGATTTGGTATAATTGTTTGCAATAAAGATTTGGTTAGTTAAATTGTCCAGTTTCCATTTTATTTTGGCACGTTGGAAATGGTTTAATAAAATTGCAATTTTATAAGTGATGAAATATTCAATTATTTTCATATATTCTGAAAATTCAATAAAAAACAAGAAGACATCAATTTGTCATTGAGAAATCCAGTTGTGAGATTTTGAGTCAAGTTAGACTCTTTACAGTGTGTGCAGTACAACCTTCATTTACATAAAAAGAAGGTGCAAAGGTAGGCTTCACATGAAGCACTTGACTTGGATGACATTGATTCATATTCAACAGAATGGGTTGTTTCTCTTGATGTGGATTTGGATCCATTCTTTAATGATCAGCTATTTGAGTTGAAGAGGGAGGGAGATGAATGGGATGTAGAAGTGGCATCATGTGAGAAGGAACATGAGCTTGGTCATCCAACAAAGGCTCTCGTTGAGGCACCTATCACTATGGATGAGGTACCTACTAAAACACCTATTGAGGATGTTGTAACTACTTAAGCACAACCCACCTAGTGGCAACAATCTCTTTGGAGCTTTAGTCATAGACACAATTTATGATTTCTAGTTTTCATTGATATTGAAACTTAAACTTAATATGTATTCAAAGGTTGTAGTTGTTTTGTAGAGTTGACTTCAATATGCATTGAACTCAATTTTATTCAAATGTTGCACTTGATTTTTGGTCTATGACTCTATGCTAAATTCTAATTGTTATGTATTTAACTCAAAACTTTGACTTATATATAATGGAAATCTAAAATCAATATATGTTCTACAAATCTGGTCTGTGTGTTTTTTAAGAATATTTTAAGAAATTATATATTTTCAAATGTTTGATAAAAGTGCCAATTTTCTGGCCCAGATTTTAGTGAGTCCGGAGTTTTTAAAAATCTTGGGCCAGCCGAGTTATTGCCGAGTGGAAGTTTTTCAACTATGGTTCCACCTATTGAAACCTTGCGGCAATTATCTTACTTGGTTGATCTCACTTTTTAAGGCTGACCGAAACTCCAAAGAACCTATAGGGTGACTAGAAAGGCTCCCCATCCACTTTAATGTTGGATCTCACTAGAAAGAGTGAAAGTTTTTTCATCCTCTTCAAAATAGTCCTACTTGGCTGAAATCTATTCACCAAAATCCTCCTCTGAAGCCCATTCATTACTCAACAATACCAAGGGCCAATTCTTTCTTTTTTCGATTTTTGTGCCAAGTGCCAAACCCTAATGGTGAGTGGGTATAAAACACTCAAAAATCCTCACTTTCACTCAATATTGCATTTGAAGTTTTCCAACAGTTAGGTTGAAGAGGAGCAATCGAGTGATTGAAGGAGTGGACTGTGATTGAGGTGTCACAAGTCCAAGGGGGTTGAGGATCAAGAAAAGAAGGAAGAAGAAGGATTCTACACCAAGTTGGAAAGATTTTTCAAGCGTAAAGTAGGATTCTATGACTTTTTTCAAATTATTTATTTTAAGTTTCTTTATCAAAATTTAATTTTAATCATAATTCCATAGACATGGCTACAAATGCATAGTCATAGATTCATTGCAACGCTCATTGTTCATGTTCGTATTGTCACCGAGATCCATTATTGAAATTTCAATTCTATTTCCAAATTTGTCAAACTACACTGAAACTAACCACTTTTAGAACTATTAACTTATAAAATTTGAATTTATATTGTTTATTGCAATATCACAATGAGAGGATAAGTAGAGGTTCATAGTGAAAGTAGTGAATCTGAATATGCACCTAAGGATGAGGAGCTAACCATGGGGCTAAACCTGAACCTGAAGCCCAAACTAGTTCCATAGCAAGTGATGCTGCAAGTATAGAGTGCCCCTTCGCATTATTGGTAGAGTATGCTAGGGATTCTTTAAACATATGTCTCCTCTCAAAAAATTTGCAAAAAAATTACTAGCCAAGTCAGGGACATTTGGTGGCACAAGGTTGTGGAAGTGCCAATTTTTTGAGCTAAATATTTTTGGTATCATTACTAGAGTTAGTGTACACCTTCACATTCAACAAAGTTGTGGATGTATGTTTCTTTTTTAGGGAAAGTGGCAAACCTAAAACATAGAGCTAAGATAAACAATTTATGCAATGTTGATGATGATAGTATAGTTACACCTTATGCCAATTACTTTGTCTCATAAGATGCAAGTTCATAAAGCCACCCACAAAGTTCTAGTCATACTTTGCACACGAGAGTAGCAGATACTGCAAGTTCTTTAGGTGCCAATGCAACAGAGGGTAGGGGAAACGTAAATTGACAAGTGATGTTCATCACCTCATAGCTCATAGCTCATTTGTTCAATGAGCAGCTGAAGGATGATATAGATGATGCCATTGGCAAGTTCTTCCTTATCAATGGCATTCCACTTCATGTAGCTCAATCTCCTTATTACAAGGAGATGATCTTGATGGTAGCAAGGGGAAGATCGTCATATGTTCCACTAAGTGAGAAAATTGAGGACCACAATCTTAGATAAGAACTATTCCACGATCAATATGTTGCTAGATAAAATGAAGGAAAGTTGTGTGAAGAGTGGATGCAGTATAGTCATGGATGAGTGGACAAATATAATGTCCCTTTCTTAGCCCACATCAACCATTCAGGGTTAGTCTATCACCAGATCCTCATAGACTAATAAGATGGATAGAGGATCCATGTTGAATTGATTCTCCCAAGGCTTGGACAACATAATTGAGTGGATTAGGAGGCATTAGAGCATTATTTTATGATATTGCAAAAAGGTTGTTAAGTTAATATTTAACTCCAATCACAAACATCAAAACTGAACTTTATGATACAAGTCACCTACAGAGAGAGTATGGACACCTTAAGAGAGAGAAAGTGGTGTTGGGAACAATAAAAATAACTTAACTTAGGCACCCTTTGAGGAGAGAAAAAGTGACTTTACAATAAGAAAAGAAAAGAAAAGTCTCTTAACTTGGGGACCACTCCACTTAAATTGGAAATAATAAAAAATAGAAGAAGAGGTGTTGGGAAAAGAAGAAAAGCCTAATTAGAGCATAGGAATAAGAGGGTTATAAAGGCAACTTGAAGTCATTTTAGGGTTATGTTGTGTTGATTATTTTCTTTCTTGCCTCCTGAGGAGCTTAGCTAAGTCTGCAGATTTGGAGCAACCTGTGGAGACAAAAACCTTCACAAGTCATCACACCTACAATGATGACAGATACCACGGGTGTGTGAGGAAATCCAACCTCAAGGGTTTCATTTGAGTAGTAAGAAATCTGTTTTTTAGGAGCATTTTTCTAGTAATTTCCAAGCAAGCTGCCTACTTGTCTAGCCACACCCTTCTTGGCTTCATTTTGGAGTTGGAGAAGCCCCTCCACTGTTGTTTAGGGTTGGTTCACATCAATTCTTTCATTCTCAATTATCCAGAGCAGAGGTTTTATCAGTTTCAGAGGTTAGAGAATTAATAATAGGAGGAAATCAGATTCAGATAAGACCATACAGCTCCTTTGAGGCGTGTTAATTCTAGGCCAAGTTGCCTAGGTTTTGGTGTCTCTAGTCGCACTTTTTGAGCAGACAAAGTAGACTACCCTATAAAAAGGGTTTTATAATTGGAGAGGACGAATTTGAAGGAGCTGCACACAATTTTCAGAGTGTCCTAAGTGAGACCTACAAGACAGCTGTTTTGAGACCTTTCTTCATCAAGTTTCAAAAGATATTTTCTAGGTATGCTTAACTCTAATTTTGTAAGACCTATTTCTTAGTCATTTACATGTTTATGTTAGGAATTGAGATCTTTAATAGAGAGAATTTAATGTTCTTTATTTGAGTTATTCACAATTATTATCTTAAGAAGATATATGTAATTATATATTTACTGAATTATAAATGCAGAGATATGTACTTCGTATGTTGCTGTGGTAATAACATGAACACTGTAATTCATGATTTTCCACAGCACATACGATAGTATATATATGTGTGATATAAGAGTCATGTCTATGTAGAGACATGACCGTACGTGGCTTAAGCCACATACAGTCATGTCTTTACATAAACATGCCCTTTCGTTAAGCATTGTTTATTTACATACCCCTTGGCAGTGTTTGGTGTTACGCATAACTATCGTATGATAGTTATCGTAACACATATCTAATATATGTGTTATGATAACTATCATACGATAGTTATCGTAATAGATAATCACAATTATATCGGTATCGACTATGGTCGATTTCATTTGCAATGACAGTTATCGAACATAAGGAATCCGATCCAAGCATATCAAATATGATCAATATAATCCATTCTAATATATATATATATATATATATAACTCAATCAGATCGAAGCTATAATTTAACACTCCCTCTTAGCAAGAGAGGATTGATCAGAATCATGATCTCATGATGTGAGTGTTATTGAAATCCCTGACTCAATTCGAAACTGGATTTTTGCAATAATACTTAATCACTTTATATCAGGGTAACCGGCAAAGTCCGGAACACAAGTTTAAAGTACTCAACTTAATAGAAGAATTTATCACAATCCCCGACTCAATTCGGAACTGGATTTAGTGATAGGCAGTGGTGTTAAGATATCCGGCGCATTAAGGCATTGACCTGTAGTGTAGCGGTTGCTGGTTCTCTTTGTAATAGCACGATCTAGTGTTCAATTCCCGAAATAGGAGCTTAAATAAACTTAATAAAAAAAGATATCCTGCGCATCCCGGACCAAAACTTGAGGCACACGTTATCATAATCCCCCACTAAATTCGGAACTGGATTAAACAATAACTTAAATGGGTCAAACTATTGTAGGTCGTCACCTTACAATAGTGACCTCACACATATGAAAGATAGTCACGTTTCAAAACACACAATATTGCAATATTTATTTATTTTTATTCATGAATACATCAATTTACATAATAGAGAGATTTAATCTCAGGAATTTAATCACAACTTAATCATACCAAGTTTCTTTCTGAAGTAATTGATTTTCAACTTCACAAGAGGCTTGGTAAAGATGTCATCATTTTGTTCTTCAGTACTAATGTAGACCAATTTGATAATATTTATGTCTACCATGTCTCTTATGTAGTGGTAAGGAATTTCTATGTGCTTGGAATGATTGTGAAAAACTGGATTTACTGAAAGTTTAATGCAGCTTTGATTGTCACAATGAATTACTATGGGCTTTAGGGGCTTGCTGAACAATCCAAATAGTAACTTCCTTAACCATAATGCTTCTCGAGCTCCCATCGAAGCAGCCATATATTCTGCTTCAGTAGAACTTTGAGCAACCGTTGATTGTTTCCTACTGAACCAAGAAATCATGGCAGATCCAAGACTAAAGCAACATCCTGTAGTGCTTTTACAATCGACTGAATTTCCAGCCCAGTCAGAGTCAAAGAACCCTTGAAGTTGTATCTCAACATTCTCGTATTTTAGGCCCATTTTAATTGTACCATGTAGGTATCTTAGAATATGTTTGGCAGCTGTTAAGTGGATCTTCTTTGGTTCACACATGAAATTACTTAACACATTTGTAGCATAGCGGATATCAAGACGAGTGTTTACCAAGTACAAAAGAGATCCAATTAGTTATCTATAATATGAAGGATCTGTAGGTTCTGAATCTACGGCTTCATCTTTGAGTTTATGAAGATTTGTTTCCATTGGAGTGGTTAATGGTTTACAATCCATCATGCCAAATCTGGTTAAAATGTCCATGGTGTATTTTCCTTGATTTAAGAAAATATAGTTTTCTTTCTGTAATACTTCTAAGCCTAAGAAGTAGTGTAACAAACCTAGATCCTTCATATCAAATTCGTTTGTCAGATCTTGTTTGCATTTAGTAATAAGATGATCTTCTCCTATTATTAATAAATCATCCACATAAAGAACTAGAATTACCATTTCACCTTTGAATGTTCTTAAGTATATATTAGGATTAGCTTCATTTTTGGAGTACCCTAGCTTGGAGAGATCACTGTCTATGTGTTCATACCAAGCCCTGGGAGCTTGCTTAAGGCCGTAGAGGGCTTTCTTCAATTTGCAGACATAATTATTACTGTCAAGAGTGGTGAAGCCTTCAAGTTGTTCTATGTATACTTCTTCAATAACACAATTTAGAAATGTTGTCTTTAAATCCATTTGATGTATCTTCCACCCTCTGGATGTTGCAATAGCAATAATAGTCCTTACAGAAGTATATCGAGCAACAGGAGCAAAGGTTTCTTCGTAGTCAATTCCAGCCTTTTGAGAAAAGCCTCTGGCAACAAATCTGACCTTATGTTTTTCAATACTACCATCTGAAGCATATTCGATTTTGAATAACCATCTTGAGGAGACGACGGTTTTCCCTTTAGGTCTTGGTACTACTTCCCAAACATCATTTTTTACAATAGATTGATATTCCTCGATCATCGCATCTTTCCAGGCTTGACATGTTAAAGCTTCTTTAACATTAGATGGTTCGGATTTTGTAAGTTCTACCATAAGTGCAAAATAGCATCTATAATTTCTTGTTCTTTTACTTTCTTCAAATATTTCATCTGGTTCAACATTATTTTATTCAATCATTTTTCTTGCCCATAGTGGCCTTCTCTTATTGTTAGGAATTTTAACATCTTCAAGGTTGGATGAAGGGAGTTCATCATTTTATGTTCTCTCTTTGGTTTTGAGTAATGTAGTTCCCATCATCTTGAAAGGCATTGTCCCTCTGATTCTCAATTTCATGATTTTCATCATTTTCTATAATGTTTTCTCTCTGATTCTCATTTGATCCCCCTTCTGTAAGTGTAGAGATTTTAAATGCAATGTCTTCTTCAAATTTGATATCTCTACTAATGTCAATAGATTTATGTCCTGGTATGTAGACCCTGTATCCTTTAGTAGTTTCACTGTAACCAACAAATATTCCTTTCTTTCTAGAGGGTTCTAGTTTAGTTCTTTTCTCTTTAGGAATGTGAACATATACGGGACATCCGAAGATTCTTAGATGACTTAGATCTGGTTTCTTTCCTGTAAAGGCTTCTTCAGGTGTAATGCTTTCCAGGATCGAGTGAGGACACCTGTTTTGAATGTATACGGTAGTATTAGATGCTTCGGCCCAAAAAGAGGTATGAATATTTTGATCATGCATCATAGCCTTGGCAGCTTCAATAATGGTTCTATTTTTTCATTATGCTGCTCCATTCTGTTGAGGATTATAAGGTATGTATACTTCCTCTTAATCACAAGAGAAGTGCAAAATTCTTTAAAATTTTCAGAGATATATTTACCTCCATTGTCAGATCTTAGAGTTTTTATTTTCTTCCCAGTTTGGTTTTCCACTAATGCTTGAAATTCTTTGAATTTCAGCAATACTTCATTTGATTCTTTGAGTTTAAGAAAATAGATCCAAGTTTTTCTAGAGTAATCGTCAATGAAAATCACATAGTATGAAAATCCTCCTAGTGAGAGAGTTGACATAGGTCCACACAAATCTGTGTGAATGAGTTCTAATACAACTTTGGTTTTATGTTCACTGGAGGGAAAGGATCTTTTGATATATTTTTCCTAGAGCACACCATTTACAAGTACTAATGTGATTTGATTTTAGATTAGGTATACCTGTAGTGATTTTCTTTATGGAAGGAAAGGTGCTAAATCCAAGATGTCCTAATCTTTTGTGCCAGAGTTCATTAGAGTTTGATACTACATGACATAGAGCTAATTTGTGACTATTGCCTAATTTGTATAGGCTTTCATCCCTATACCCTATAGAAATAGCATTTTTAATATTAGTGTTCTTAGGCCATATTAACACTTTATCTTCTTGGAATGTGACTCGATAGCCTTGATCGGCTAAGCCTGAAATAGAGACCAAGTTCCTTTTTATGCCCGGTAGAAAGAGAACATCTTTCAATTGTAGGGTTACCCCTATTTTCAATTTGATTGAGCATGTCCCAATTCCTTTCGCTGGATAGATGGAGTTGTCTCCAATTGTAACCTCTTCAGAAGAATCTTCTTCTAGGGTTTCAAATTGATCTCTGAATCCAGTTATGTGCCGTGATGATCCACTATCAATTATCCAAGTGTTTTTGTTTGAATTTACTTCACTTGATAAGCCCAAGAAGAATAGGGATATTTCTGCTTCTTTGACTTTGGCTATTGCTGCTTGAATTTTCTTTCTCTCTGGACAGAGCCTATGTGTATGTCCAAGTTTATCACATTTATAGCACTGTACTTTGGAGAAGTCTCTGTTTTTGTGATTTTTGCTATAGTTTCCCTTCTTATGTTTGAACTTCCTTTTGTTGCCTTTGAAGTTTGAATGAGTATTAAGAGCTTGAATCTCTCCTCCTTTGTTTGGCCCAATCCCTCTTGATATTAAACGAGATTCCTCGAGTGCAGTCATTCTTTAGTTCATCGAACTTAGGTAGAGAAGGACATCCAGTTATACATTGAATAAAAGATTCCCATGTGATAGGTAATCCTCTAAGAGCTATTAATGTTAACTCCATGTCATCAATATTATTTCCAATAGAAGATAGTTGATCCCTTAATTCGGAAATTCTTAGGAAGTAAGACGTGATGGTTTCTCCTTTGTTCATCTTTAAATTCAAGAGTTGTTGTTTGACAGTAAGTACTCTACATGTATTATTAATCTCAGGTCTCTTGAATGGTTTTGAATACTTCATAAGCGGTTTTTAGTCTTGCTATAGAGGGAAGAATATGGTCTTTAACGGCATCGATTACTATTTTCTTTGCTTTGTTGTTACGCCTCTTCCAAGTTGATTTATCAAGTTCATCTTCAGACATCTTTTTATCCTCCTCAACATAGGAATCTAACTCGAGTTCTTGAAGCAATGTTAGGATTCGTATCTTCCATGAGAAGAAATTTGTAGCGCCTTCAAGTCTGTCCTCCACTTTAATGTTGTTGGCCGTTATTATTTTCTTCTTAGATTCTAATAACGGATCTGATATAATTCAGAATTTATTTATATTGATTCTTATCTAGAGAGGCTCTAATACCATATTAGGAATTGAGATCTTTAATGGAGAGAATTCAATGTTCTTTATTTGAGTTATTCACAATTATTATCTTAAGAAGATATATATGTAATTATATATTTACTGTAATGTCCCCATTTTGAGCGAGCATTGGAGTTAGTGGATTTAGCCTATCATTGGGTCCGTGTAGACTAATTGTGGTGATTAGAGGACCCTGTTATGGGTTTTGGCCCCATTTTGAGGGTCTTACTATTTATAGTAAGTCATCATATGGTTCTACTGAGCTCAAATGATTTAGGAGTTATATGATGCTTTCAGATTTTATTTCCGACTTCCGGTTTGGACTCCAAGATTCATGGAGGGAGGTAAGTCACCCCATCAAGTTCATTGTGTTGCGTTTATGTCATTGATGTCACTAAGGCGCTTACGAAAGGACACATGTCCTATTCTCATGGCTTTTACCTTTTCTGTGGATGGCTTGTTTTGTCTCCTTCCAAGTGTCTCCGTTTTGCCAAAGACTGTTTCGATTTGCATCATAAAAACTTTGTTACCTGTTAAGGATGTTTCTTTCCAGTTGTCAAATGTATGGCAGAGTCATTTTAAACATCATATGCTGTGTGCTACAGCAGCATAAAGTCTTCTGTGTATAAATTGACAAATTTTGCTTTGCAGAACATCTTCGTTTTAGGCCTGGGCGTGTAGTTGTGTTCCGAGCAGTGCGTATGAGACAAAGTGAAGTCACACGTCTTCCGTGTGGTGTTGGGTTGTGAAGGAGTGCTGCAACATACGACAGGAGTGTGCGTGTAACGGTTTCAAAATGAAGTGTCAAGTATTAGAAAGAATCAAAGAGACATTACTAAGATACTCGCCTAGAGACAAACAAGTGTATCGAAAAACATCAGTACGAGGATATGAACAATCAGTCGGTGAGTGAAGAACATCCATCATAAGGCACGCATTCTTTAAAATTCGTGGGTGTGCAGGAAGATACACCAGCTGTTGAAACACGTCTAGAGTGTGAGCCATTTTTTTCAAGAGCATACGGTGCCAAAAAGAATTAAAAAACTACCGGACTGTGTGATCGATAGTGAAAAAGAAACAATGCCCGCGTCCAAGATGAGGAACGGTTGATTAAATAAAAAACGCATATGAAATGAGTGGGAAAATAAAAATATACACGAGACTGGTGAAAAGAGGAGACAGGTGGAGTTGCAAACAAAAAACGTGAGGTGTGATTACACGATTGGTAGTTGGGACTAAGGGAGAGTAATGCTATCATTCTCCTTTTCGTATTGACAAGTAGAAGAACTCGCAATGAAGCCGTAAGAAAAAAAAAACAACTGAAATCTGTAGGCGGGCGGCAATCAAAAAATCTGAGACTGATATCAAAGCAAGCATACCAGTTTGTTAATGCCGTGAAAAATCTGGAGGTGTCGTATCCAAAATACCGTGAGTGAAAAAGGTAGTCATCTTTTAATGGTACTGGTCTTTTTGAATCAAAAAGGCAATAAAGTAAAAAGCTCGAGGGTTTGATGTGTGACTGGGTGCTATAGTGACTTATCAGGATGGTCTAATATATGCTAATAGCTCAACCTTCTTCAAAACACAGACTGGAGTAAGTGTGGAGTCTTGGAGTGTGACCCGAATTCATTATGAACAGACAAAGTGCTGTAAAAAAATAAGTGCTGCAGTGACTGATGAACTAGGGATATGCAGTGATATAAATAAAAGACTTAAGAACTTTAAAAAGGAGCATGACAGTTTGAAGCCAGTCAGTCCTTGAACTGAAGAGTGTGAGAGATGCTTTGCAACTCATGATACACGTACATGGAGTAAAGGAAAGCCAGTGCATCTAAAGACAGAGAAGGAGTATGTTGCTAGTGACTGAAAAGTTTTGAACTTTTGCAGAAGGATTAGACTGACAGTGGTATGGGGGAGCAGCTTTGAGAGGTGACTCATATTGCCTCCATGTGCTCTGACTTTTGATAAACACGTTTTATCGTCTTTACATTTCAGTAAAGACACAGAATTTACTTGGTTTCATTGTGTTCAAATTTTCTCTAGGTAAGGTTGTAGCCTTACAAGACAGGTTGGAGCCTGTTCTAAAGAATTATTGTAAGAGTTGTAGCTCTTTGTAAGAAGGGATTGTTGCCCAGCTAATTAGTACAGCCGTGGTTTTTTAACCCTGTTGGGTTTTCCACATGATAAAATTTTGTGTCTCATCCTCTTTTACGTGTGTGTTTCTTCTTTAATTGTTTTGTTTTAAAGTTTGAAACGCTGATTCACCCCCTCCCTCTCTCAGCATTTCTCTGTTTTTCGCATTCATCATCTTTCATCGTTAGGATCACTCTTGTGTTGTCAGATTTTGATTCTGATGCTTCCTCAGTCATTTTCGCAAGATGGGTGATTTATGTTTATTATTTAATTAAAACGGCTAAAGTTGCCTTTTTTATGGGGAATCTATCTTGGGCATCTTAGTGTTATAACTCGTTGGAACCGGGTTGAGAAGTTTTGAATCTTGAGCTCATAAAACAAGGACCCTATGTGTCAGAATATGGTCATTTTAATGAAAAGGTCTTTTTTTAATCATTAAAGTGGAAAGAAATATAAATGTTTATTATATTAAAAATGTGCAACCATAAAGCAAGTGGCTTTTAAGTGAAAAGTGTCATTGAGAAGCTATGGAAAATATTATATATACAAATTTATGAGAATTCGAACCTCATTCTTGACTTATGCAATTTTTATGAAGTTTTTGGTTGTGGAGAAGTTGGCAAGGGTTTGAGGACTGATTCCTCACTTTTACAATTTGAATCATCATTAATTGGTGGTGAATTTTGCTACTGAATTCTAGAAATCTAATTCTAATTCTATGGATGCAAATTTGGTGTTGTTGTATACCAATTTTGAGGAGAAATGTTAATTTGTTGTTGTTATTGAGGTATTCATAATTCTGGTTTGATTATCTTCAGAAGATTATATTGATACTAGAAGGTTGTTGTATCTCCTAGTCTGGTTAAGAATTGTTAGCAAGGATATGATATTTTTCAGAGGAGCTGCGTTTCAAATCAGAGAACCAAATAATTAATTATTGGCTGCAAATTACACCAAGAGGCTGCGTTTTGTCTTCTAGCAGTTGTACGTTCAAGTTAAGAGATTGCTTTGCATTGGAGAGAGCTGCGTAAGCATTTGGGAGGTCTCTGTTTCATCATTGTGGGCCTCCGTTCCATATTCGCAAGGCTGCTTTCAGACTTTGAAGTCTTATGTTCCTTTTGGTGGCTGCGTTTTCTCCCAGGTTGGCCACGTTTTGCAATTAAGGTGCCAATTTGAATTTATAATTTGATATGTGGTTTTGTAATTCGCAAATTTGTAAATTAAATCCATTCAGGTGAGCTTGAAAGTTTAGAATTAACTGATATTAAACATTATTGAATTCTGGAAATATTTTTGAAGTCAAATATTATCATATCAAAAAACAAAACATTGCAAGCAAATTCATAAATAAATATTACCTTCAGCAAAGAGCCAGGCAGGTTCTTCACAGTGGTATCAAAGCATGTTTCCTGACATCCTGTGGCGTTTGGAAATATTGAGTTCCCACATTTGATTTGTGAGTCATCAACACTAGTTTTATTTCAATCATGGATAAATATAGAAAACCAGGTAAATATGGGAACCAGTCTAGCAATGTGTCATGTTACAGGAAACAATCAAGTGCCTTGGAAAATGAAATGGAGAAATTAAGGCAAACACAAGAAAGGCTAAAAGCCCAACTTGCAGATCCGGCCACTCTTAACAGGGCAGCTAGTTTCATGGTTTCCATCTTCAGAAAGTCTCCCTCACGAAGACTGCGGGAAGAGAAACGGGATGTTCTCGCAGGTGAGACATCTAGAAATCTTCATGATGAGTTTTCAGCAGCCACTGATCATTGTGGAGATGGCCCTGTTCTTAGGACAGCCATTAGTCCTATTTGCACACATGATGTTGGAGGCTTCTTACAAGGACACGTGGATGTGCCTATCTTGTTGACAAATAGTGGTACTGAGTTTCAACATCCTGAGCTTGTTGTTGACATTGTGGATAAGGTGAGAGTGGAGGATGTTGTAGATACCACTAGGGATTCTGACACCATAGATGATGGTGTTATCTTTGGGGACTGCGAGGAGTATATGAGCTCTGATAGCTCTGATGTTTATGGCAGAAGTTGCAGTGTGGAGTCAGTGCAAGAGAGAACAGTCTTTTCCTGTATTGAGGATGTGAGCATGGAGCTACCTAGTGATGACATGCATGATGTGAGTCTTATAGATGTGTCAGGTGACATAGGTTCATGCCACAATGTAGGTGATTTGTGCAATGACATTAAGTCATGTGTGCAGCCAAAGATAGCAGAGAGATTTCAAATAGATGATGTTGATAATAGCATCACAAATACCTCTGATGTTGAGAGTGAAGATGTTGGGTGCTACAGTGTTTCTGGTTTTTTATATCAGACTTTCGGTGTGGACTCAACGTTGTCATCCGATGGTGGTGGGTTCCAGGATCCTTTTTTGCAGGGACTCACAGATGAGGATAGGGAGGCATTTGAGTACCAAGGCAGGGAGTTACCTGGTCTCGCTGAGGGGAGTCTATGCACTGTCATTTTGTGCGGTAGACAGAGAGGAGTTATAGAGGCATGATTTCATTCAGATAGAGCAGGCTACACATCATGTCTCTCACAGCTCACAGATATCTTATTCAAATCAGCAGGCAGGAGTTGTTCACTTTGTGAACAATCCTTTATTTGATGTGGATGTCACTATGTCTTATGACAATCCATTGTTTGAGTTCAGCGATGATCCCTTTCAGGTGATGAGTGAGGATGATGATGATGATTGGGATTCTTTCAATACACCGAGCTATCAGACAAATTTTACAAGATGCTAGTCAGTTTTTACTGAGCAGTTTACAGAGGTGTACACGGTGAGGAGTGCTTTTAGTTTCAATTTTGATCCTCACGTTCAGGATATCTACCAGTTGCAGAGTTCATCAGTACATCTGTTTGATGACTAGTATGATAGTTTAGTTGGCACACAGACTGGGGGCAAGTTCAGTTTGTCGGTTGAGTTACTCCCATGTGATGTTCCAGTCTCAGCATCATCAATTCGAGTGTTGAGTTCAGTTTCTCAGACGCTACAGTTGGTAGTTGGTACTGTTGATGTTGGAATTATTTTTGCTGGAGTGTGGTGATGATAGGGACATTACTCCATTCTATCCTTGGGATCCAGGTGCACTTCTCTGTTTTGTTTGCTGAGATTGCTTGGGGACAAGCAATTTCAGGGAGGGAGGACTGTAATGTCCTCATTTTGAGTGAGCATTGGAGTTAGTGGATTTAGCCTATCATTGGGTCCTTGTAGGCTAATTGTGGTGATTAGAGGACCCTGTTGTGTGTTTTGGCCCCATTTTGAGGGTCTTACTAATTATAGTAAGTCATCATATGGTTGTACTAAGCTCGGATGATTTAGAGGAGTTATATGATGCTTGCAGATTTTATTTCCGACTTTCGGTTTGGACTCCAAGATTCTTGGACAAAGCGTCTATTTTAAGTAAGTCACCCTGTCAGGTTCATTCATCATCTTTCATCATCGGGATCACTCTTGTGCTGTCAAATTTTGATTATGATGCTTCCTCAGTCATTTTCGCAAGATGGGTGAATTATGTTTATTATTTAATTAAAACGGCTAAGGTTGCCTAATTTATTGGGAATCTATTTTGGGCATCTTAGAGTTATAGCTCGTTGGAACCGGGTTGAGAAGTTTTAAATCCTGAGCTCATAAAACAGGGATCCTATGAGTCAGAATATGATCATTTTAATGAAAGGGTCTTTTTTTCATCATAAAAGTGGAAAGAAATATAATTGTTTATTATATTTCGAATGTGCAACCATAAAGCAAGTGGCTTTTAAGTGAAAAGTGTCATTGAGAAGCTATGAAAAATATTATATATACGACTTTATGAGAATTCGAACCTCATTCTTGACTTGTACAATTTTTATTAAGTTTTTGGTTTTGGAGAAGTTGGCAAAGGGTTTGAGGACTGATTCCTCACTTTTGCAATTTGAATCATCATTAATTGGTGGTGAATTTTGCTACTGAATTCTGGAAATCTAATTATGATTCTGTGGATGCAAATTTGGTGCTGTTGTATACCAAATTTGAGGAGAATTGTTAATTTGCTGCTGTTACTGAGGTATTCATAATTTTGGTTCGATTATCTTCAGAAGATTATATTGATACTAGAAGGTTGTTGTATCTTCTAGTCTGGTTAAGAATTGTTAACAAGGATATGATATTTTCCAGAGGAGCTGCGTTTCAAATCAGAGAACCAAATAATTAATTATTTGCTGCGAATTACACCAGGAGGCTGCGTTTTGTCTTCTAGGAGCTGCACATTCAAGTTAAGAGACTGCTTTGCATTGGAGAGAGCTACCTAAGCATTTGGGAGGTCTGTGTTTCATCATTGTGGGCCTGCATTCCATATTCTCAAGGCCGCTTTCAAACTTTGAAGTCTTATGTTACTTTTGGTGGTTGTGTTTTCTCCCAGGTTGGCCACGTTTTGCAATTAAGGTGCCAATTTGAATTTATAATTTGATATGTGGTTTTTTAATTGGCAAATTTGTAAATTTAATCCATTCTGGTGAGCTCGGAAGTTTAAAATTAATTGATATTAAACATTATTCAATTCTGGAAATAATTTTGAAGTCAAATATTATCATATCAAAAAACAAAACATTGCAAGCAAATTCAGAAATAAATATTACCTTTAGCAAAGAGCCAGGCAAGTTCTTCACATTTACGGAATTATAAATGCAGAGATATGTACTTTGTATGTTGTTGTGGTATTAACATGGACACTGTAATTGATGCTTTTCCACAGCACATACGATAGTATATATATGTGATATAAGAGTCATGTCTATGTAGAGACATGATCGTAATCTCTTTACATGGACATGCCCTTTCGTTAAGCGTTGTTTATTTACATAACCCTTGGCAGTGTTTGATGTTACACATAACTATCGTATGATAGTTATCGTAACACATATCTAATATATGTGTTACGATAACTATCATACAATAGTTATTGTAATAGATAATCACAGTTATATCGATATCGACTATGGTCAATTTCATTTGCAATGACAGTTATCGAACATAAGGAATCCAATCCAAGCATATCAAATCTGATCAATATAATCCATTCTAATTTATATATATATAAGTCAATCAGATAGAAGCTATAATTTAACAATTTACTCAAATCTTTAGATTTAAAGGGTGTAACAACAACTATTGTAGTCTGATATTTCATATCAGACCTGAATTATATTGTAATCAGACTGTTAAGGTTTTTAGGATCGTTGCAAATGTAATAGCACTATCTAATTGTATGTGTTTTCCAAATGCAACAATCTCTTGCATTTATATTGAGAATGAGCCAAGAAGAGACATGTCCCTTCATGGGACATGTCTATTCATTATTATGTAATTAATATAATGACAATTATGATTATATATATATACATATATACATATATATATACATACATATATATATAATATCTCTTGAGTATTATATTAGTTTCTCTAATGTTTACATAATAATAATATTTATATATATATAAAAATATATTTAAGTAGATATATACATCTCATATATACTAAATATATATATACATATCTTCACTAGTATTGACTCGTAGTGTTTATCGGACTGAAGCTACAAAACATCAACACTCCCTCTTAGCCAAGGAAGATAAACACAAGAATAAATATTACCTCAACGTAATATGGCAATAGATCAAAAGATTGCCATCATTTGATATCTTGAGTATTGGCCTATCAAAATGTCAACACATGACATTCACCAAATACTCTGAGTATTGGCCTATCATAACATCAACATATGGTATTCACCAAGTCCTCGATAAGGTACTGGCCTGCGGAATATCAACACATGATATTCACCAAATACCTATCATATATCTATACAAACAACTCATAGACCTTCAATTTAATGACATCTAACACTTAGTTGATTTACAAGAAATATCTATACAAACAACTCATAGACCGTCTATTTAATGACATCTAACACTTAGTTGTTGATTTAATCCATCATGATCTGTTTCAACATTATAAATAATGTATGTCATGATTTAAGTTATTGTAAGATCGTCACCTTCCAATAACTTTTGCAAATACAAGTGATAATCATTTGGAAGTCGTCACTTCCTCATGATTTACACAAGGCCCAAAAGGCATTCATGATTCCTAGATCAAGAATCGGGTGCATGGGGTAGGATGGGAGACAAGAGTAGCTCTAGTAACAAGTTAACAACCATTACCTTATAGAATGCATTCTATTCTATTCTTTAGAACTACTATTCTAGATACTCTTATATTCTATAGTAACGCGGGGGCAGCCCTAGCCAATAGTATTTTTGCGAGCCATGTCCCGGCGATGAGAATGAATTGGTTGTAGAGCGACTGAACCAATTTGGTGAACAGTGAGGGAAACCTTGGCAGTGATTTGGGGCTAGGGCTTCCATCTGTACCGTGTTGCTTGGTTGGGGTGACCCCCTCTACTCCCGTCGTGTCGCCACTACTATCACCTATTAGAATGGGCCACTCCTGCCCCATAAGATAGCCAAGCAAAAATCCTAAGAGCATTCCCGTACAGAAGACCACACCACAAACTTTCAGAAATCTTCAATCTTTTGATATAACCAAGATACACAGCTAATTGGACAAAAAGTATGATAATTACCTATCTCACATTCGACAGTCAGAAGTAGGGTGGGATGAATAGGGTTAGTGGATGATTGATCTAAAAAGGCGAATTCTAGAACAATCAGAGCTTTGGAACGTAAAGAAGAGAAGGGACTATAGTGACGTATAAAACCAATAAAGAATAAATTGAATTGGAGTCCATAAGTCAACCCCAAATAACTTAGAGTTAATATTCGCCTGTAAGATACTTATTGGGCATATAGAGGTATTTGTATCCTTATATTATATAGGGGCTTTCCCAGCTTAAATAATCGTTCTGGTGCAGAGCATTCTCTTATTTGTCGTTGTGAATACGTAAGTTGCAGGGCTGACTCGAAGGGACATACTCTAGAAGGTAGAAGTGTATGGCCAATTGACGGCGGGGCAAGGTTGATTACCTTACCTTCAAGTGTCAACCTCTCGTGTCGGAGCCCGGCGGAGGTCGGATATGGGGATGAAATTCAAGGGGGACTCCAGGACCGCCATAACTTCTGGGGCGGGCACCTACTAGAACGTATAAGAGTCGTCGCCCGTTTTAGATAGTAGCTTCCAGTGTTTTAATATCTCCATTACTGATCCTACTTCCATATCATGTTGATGTCTAGACAGCTGATAAAGGCCTTCAACCGTATACAGTTCCTTGGCCTACATATACCAAGATTTGCTCATGCGAAAAATGATAGAATAGAGTGATATCTCCCACTCCCCAGTTATAGTTCTAGTTATAGGATAGGGAAGGGAGGTTTAGAATTTGATAGCCAGGGAAGCTTCCAGGGAGTTCACAGTTGAGAACAAAGTGGCGAACGGGTGCATAACGCGTGGGAATCTGCCGAACAGTTCAGGCCAAATCCTAAATTCCAGTCAATTTAATGACATCTAACACTTAGTTGTTGATTTACAAGAAATGTCTATACAAACAACTCATAGACCCTCAATTTAATGACATCTAACACTTAGTTGTTGATTTAATCCATCATGATCTGTTTCAACATTATAAATAATGTATATCGTGATTTAAGTTATTGTAAGATTGTCACCTTACAATAACTTTTGCAAACACAAGTGATAATCATTTGGATGTCGTCACTTCCTCATGATTTACACAGGGCCCAAAAGGCATTCATGATTCCTAGTCCTCTGACTATTATAGATTCTTGATCACTAGAGAATCCATCTCAATATGGACTACTCCCTCTGAATCAATACGACCAAGATTATCAAAAGTTGATTTAACCATATCCTCTATATGCTCCCTCTGAAGCTCAAGTTCTTGTATCAACCTCTTGTCTTCTTTTGAAATGTTAGACTCCCTCTGCATTTGGTCTCAATCATCAATTTGTTTGCATGCATTAAGTTCTTTCTCCCTTGAATGCAATTTTCTTGTGCTTTCGTCCTGAAGGTATGTCAGAGAAAGAGTACAAATAGCTCACTAAACTATCTCAACCGAAAATACCAATGATAGAAGCATACAAGATTTTACTAACCAATAGTATAGCATGAATTACAAACTTAAAAAATTATGTGCATTAATAAATCATGGAATACTTATATTTTATAAATTTCAAGTATTTCACTCTGTAAGGAGAGCCAATATAGAAAATATCATGCAAATTCACAGAATGATGTCACCATTCTCGAACATTACTGGAATTCTTCACATGACCTGTCTTGAATATCCAAAGGTTCTATACACTATGACAACCTTCAATCTTATCAGATCTCCCTTCAAGCGGTTAGGCTTTTAAAGAAGGAACCTCGCTCTTTTACAGATTTCACATAGACCTGTACACAGTCGGTCATAACTTTTGAACCTAACACTTTCTCGCCAATCGCTCCGGTGAGATTCTTCTAAATTTGTTTGTCACCAACATATCCAAAATTCAGAAAAATCTAACGGTGTATTTGTGAGATATGGTCCTCGTATTGAGACTGTATTTTATGAGACAGTCACACATTCACCATCAACAAACTACTCTTACATTTGCAACTTGGCTCTGATACCATGTTAAGGTTTTAGGATCGTTGCAAATGTAATAGCATTATCTGATTGTATAGATGTTGATTTTTAGTTTCAGATCCTCGAGGATGCTATTGAGGTTAAGCCACAAAATGTGGCCTAAGTGGCCAAAATAGTGACAAATGTGGCAAGTGTGCAAACCTGTGGGTAAATTTGTTGAGGTGGCTTACAAACACCGTGTTATTTGCAGGCCATGAATAATGCACTCAAGGACATGGGGGGATTGAGTAGACTAGAGCAATGGCCAAGCATGTTATAGATGTGCAGATGTTTATCTACAACCACCACACTTCACATGCACTCTTTAAGAGCTTCTCTAAGGGGTTCATGAAATCTATTGAGACTAGATATCATCCTATATCATTGTCTTGAAGAGAATGATTGAATTGAAAGAGTCATTGCAAGTCATGGTTATGATAGCAAAATGAAATTAATAGGCCGAGTCCAAGACAAAGTAGAGGAGGCGAGTGAAGGATACAATGAAGAGTGATGTGTTTTGGAGTGATGCAAAACAAATAGCCTCCATGATTGCTCCAATTGTCTATATTGTTAGATATGGGGATGTGGATGCTCTTAACCTTAGAGAGGTGTACAAGTGCATTGATTCTATGCTTGACTACATGAGGGTGTGAAGAGCACACATAAAATACTAAGAGGGGGGAGGATCAATCAGTATTTTAGATTTTTAGATTTTTAAAAGCATGAAAGCACATAAAAACTTAAAGGAGTAATCAGGACAGAAAAGAACACCAAATTTTCTCGTGGAAAACCCTTCTAGGTTAAAAAACCACAGCACATTGAAATATTTAAATAACAGTGGGCACCAACCTAGATTACAAAAGAGAGCACTAACCCTCTTCAAAGCACCAACTCCGAACAACTGAAGCACCAACTCTAGCCAATTGAGGTACCAACCTCAAATGCAAAAACCAAAAATTACTGAAACTAAAAACAACAGCTCCACACCAATCTTTTTTTTCATAACCAACAGCAACTCATAACCATAAATCAAAACCAATCTTCATACTCTCTTTTTTCATCAACTCGCCATA
This sequence comes from Chamaecyparis obtusa, assembly GCA_027943335.1. Taxonomy (NCBI): domain Eukaryota; kingdom Viridiplantae; phylum Streptophyta; class Pinopsida; order Cupressales; family Cupressaceae; genus Chamaecyparis; species Chamaecyparis obtusa. The sequence goes on along the minus strand of BSBK01001088.1, from coordinate 2,128,642 downwards.
CTTTTGTTAAGACCACCACACTTTTGCGATTCCAATACACTCCCTCAAATCATAGAACAAAGATCTTCACTTTTCTTGTTTAACCTCAATACCTTTTTTACTACAAAGTATCGACACTTTATTTACAACCCAACTGCCCACGTTATATTTTTCCAGTCATAAATTTGCAATTATATTCTTCACAGAAAACTCCACAACATTTTTAACACAGCCCAACTATTAAAAAAAATTAACACACAATCAATGAAAACCTTTTCCCTGAATAACACACTCTCCACCATACTTTTTAAAAACCTTTTTGAACAATATAATACTCAATGAGGTCCCAATTTAAAAGATATTATTAAAGACCTTTAATTAATTAATAAAAGGGCCCATTTTTATTATTGTTGTCTGTAGGTGTTTGTCATGTCAGCGTTCTTTTGTAAACCCTCGAGAGTTTTACGAAGGGGTATTTATGACCGGCATGTAGGAAGTTGTTGGTATGCGATTTGGAATATTTTATTTGTATTGCGAATTCCAGTTGGAGTTTTGTTGTCCGCCATTTCGGAGGTGAAAGATCCTCCCTATTTGGTTTGTTGCAATTTCAGTAGTTCACAGCCACCCTATTTTGTTGTTGGAATTATCTTTCCGATATTTCACTGTGTGCTCCAAATTTGTGAAATCTTCTGTAGAAGACAAATTTGTAATAAATAACGATATCTGATATTTGTCGGAAGTTGTAACTTGAAGTGCTATCATTGTTGAATACGAGTTCAGTCTTGCTTGTGTGAATCTTCATCTCGGTGCAATTATCTCTGCTTGTGTCTTCATCTCTCTAGCATTTATCAGTTTTTGGCAATTATACCGACGAAGGCAATAATTCTGAAATTGTGCTGAAGTCCAAAGCATACACATTTCATAATTACCATACCAACACCATAACTGTACAAACAGCCTACCGTACAGTGGGATCGATATTGTCGTACGGTGTACAAAAAAACATTTCTGTCGTATGGTGAGTTTGGTAAGTGGCCGTACAGTGTGTACGGAGGGTTGAGACTGTGGCTGAAGGACATTAACAGGTAGTTACCATGCGTTGAGAAGAGGGCATACGGACCCACTGTCATACGAAGCAAGCCCAAATTTTTACCGTACAGACAAGGTAGTTTTCCATATGACATCAGGCCCACACATCATCAAAGTGGTGTATCACATGGGAGGTAAGTGGACCATATGAAGGTGATTGTCGACGAAGGTGACAGTAGCAGTTTGTTGTTGTACAGGGGTTGGGAACAATACAATGGTATCAGAGCTGGTGATCTTGCCAGCCTGTTGGGAAAATTGAGACATTTTTTGATTTGGATCACACTATGGCGCCCACCAATGATGGACAGTGGTTGTTGAAGGCACTACAGAAGATTGGCAAAGAGCTCGGCGAGGGTGTTGATCTTCCATTAGATATATTGGAAGTATGTTTGTGTAAGATGGACCAATTACCTTCAAGATTTATACATAGGATCTTTTCTTCAATAAAGGATGTCTTAAGTCAAACCAGGCTTTTGAGACACCATGATAAGGAAATGAAGTTGGCAACTGCAGCATGTCTCAATGAGATCTTGAGAATCTCGGCTCCTAGAGAACCGTATGATGACAACACCATGATAAAGATATTGCATTTGATCGTTGACAGCTTTCAAAGCCTTGATGACTTCAATGGTGACCCTTTTTGCAAGAGATCTACAATAATGGAGAATTGTGCAAATGTCAAAGTAAGTAAGCTCCTCTTAGATCTAAAGTTACAAGACTTGATCCATGATATGTTTCATCACTTCTTGGTCACAACCAAGGAGTGTCATGATACTAAGGTTTCGGTTGCTATGGAAAACCTTATTATTTCATGCATTGAAGAGATGGATGAAATATCCCAACCTATCATATCTATGTTGTGGGTTGTTCGCAATCTAGAATGTGTCATGTCTATGGCAACGTGTAGATTGGTTAGTAATGTATTCAAGCATTGTGAAGAAAAACCATTATCTCATTTGCACAAGTGGGAGAAAAACAATAACGGCGATAAGGGTGATGCATTACACGAGGAGGGTGAAGCCATGATTACAGTGTTGTTCCAGGAGGATCTGCTAAATCTTGCTACTACACCTACATATGGAGAACACCTAAAAAATGAAGAGGTTGCTTGCATGGTTCTTGCCAAGACAACATGGACAGATCAAGTAGTTGTTACTGCCATCAAGGCCCAGTCTGCTGCCAAGGTTCTGCCCGCCGCTGAGGCTCTGTTTGCCATCGAGGTTCTATCCGCCAAGGCTTTGTTCGTCGAGGTTCTTTCCACTGAATTTTTGCTCGTCATCGAGGCTCTATCTGTTGCCGAGGCTATGGCCACCGCTGAGGCTCTGTCCACAGAGCTGTTTTCCACAAAGGTTCTTCTGGCCACCAAGGCTCACTCTGTTGCAGAGGCTTTGCCCACCGTCGAGGCTATGTCTACCATCGAGGTTTTGCCCGCCGTCGAGGCTCTGTCCATCACCGAGATTCTGCTCGTCGTCAAGACTTTGTCTGCCGCCAAGTTTGTGTCCTTCACCAAGGCTCTGTCTGCCACCGAGGCCCTATCTATTGCCGAGGCTCTGTTTGCCGTTGAGGCTATGTCAGTCGAGGCTCTGCCCGCCGAGGTTCTACCCCCAATCGAGGATTTGTCTGTTGCCAAGGATCTCGTCGTCATCGTCGCCGCTGAGGTTCTCTTCATCATCGTCGTCGTCGAGACTCTATCCATTGTCAAGGCTGTGTCTGTCGCCAAGGCTCTGTTCGCCGTCAATGCCTTGTCTGTCATCAAGGCTCTGTTTGCCGTCGAGGCCCAGCCCGTGGCCAAGGCTCTATCCGTCGTCAAGGTTCTCTCTGTCGTTGCCGCCAAGGCTATGTCCGTCACCAAGGCTCAGCCCGCCGCCGAGGCCCAACCTATCGCCAAGGCTCTATCCACCAAGGTTTTGTCCGTCAAAGTTTTGCTCGCCGCCAAGGCTCTGTTTGTCGCCAAGGCTTTGTCTACCAAGGTTCTATCCACCGAGGCTCTGTACGTCGTCGAGGTTCTCTTTATTGTCGTCAAGGCTCTCTCCGCCGCCGAGGTTTTGTCTGTTGCCAAGGTTATGTCCGCAACAGAGGTTTTGTCTATCACCATTGTTGTCGAAGCTCTATCCACCATTGAGGTTGTGTCTATCACCGAGGTTGTGTCCATTGCAGTGGTGTCTTTGTCTGTGTCCCTCGTCATCGCTATGTCCGTGGTTGTGGTCGCGTCCACGGCTAAGTTCGTGTCAAAGTCAACGTCTGTATCTATGGCCATAGCAGAAGAGATTGTTAAACATGATGGCGTGAAAGAATTCATCGATTGGCATTGTTGGGATCCTGGTGAAGGGCATGGCAATATTTATATCAAAGTGGAGTAGTAAAAGCTTGATGATGGTTTACTCGTCCCAACTAAATCCAACTATGTGCATGTGGTCCAGAAGCAGCACAGAGATTTCAACAGATATTGCTACCAACGTTTGCACTTGGCTTGGGATCTGAGCATCGATGTGCTTGATGTCTAGTTTCAGTGGGATCCTAGTGACTCTGGGCATGGCAACAATTATATCAAAGTGGAGCAACGGAAGCTTGATAGAGAGTTACTTTTCTCACTTACTTCCAGGCGCACACGCGTGGTCATGTTACAGCTTGAAGGTTCTAGTGGATACAATTATCAGTGTTCGCACCTAGTTTGGAATCCTGGAGTCTTAATGATGGATTGCTTGAAGGTAAGCAATCTTTGAGCGGTGGATTTGTAATGTCCCCAAATTGATAGAGAATAAATTAATTAATTAATTGGTCCCAATTTAAAAGATATTACTAAAGACCTTTAATTATTTAATAAAGGGGCCCATTTTTATTATTGTAGTCCGTAGGTGTTTGTCGTGTCGGCATTCTTTTGTAAACCCTCAGGAGTTCTCCGAAGGGGTATTTATGACCGGCATGTAGGAAGTTGTAGGTATGCGATTTGGAATATTTTATTTGTATTGCCAATTCTAGTTGGAGTTTTGTTGTCCGTCATTTCGAAGGTGAAAGATCTTCCCTATTTGGTTTGTCGTAGTTTCGGTAGTTCACAACTACCCTAATCTGTCGCTGGAAATATCGTTCCAATATTTCACTTTGTGCTCCAAATTTGTGAAATTTGGCTTGACATGTTCCAATAGTAGGCTCCATTCATCATGCATAGTCAATATGCTATCAGAAAATGTCATCTCTGCTTCAACATTATTCACTTCCTCCTCATCATCACCGCCAACAAAAGTAGGCATCAAAGACCTATCAGAAGAGCGTGTGGGAGCTCTTCCACCCCGTGGGGAGCTATTGATGTGAGTTTTGTTCCAATACAACATATAGAATCAAATACTTAATATTTCGAGACGAAACACCAAATCTCCAACTCTCTCTTGAATAAGGATGCTCATATGCTAAACAACGTAGGCAAATTGTGTGATCAAATGAGACAACCTCAAGGTTCCTTCTTAATCATGGATCTTCACTAAGTTTTAAAGATGTGATATGTTGATTATCACAAAGGACTTATGTTGTTCATTCAATGGATATCAACTGCTTCAACTTCTTCTAATTACTTCCAACCAAACAACTTGCAAAGAGAAAGGGTTCAAAGAATCTACTCTAACTCTAAGAATGCAAGACAATGTTGATGATGAGGTGAGCCTCTAAAAAACCTTTGCTTCGCCAAATCAACTAGGCATAGGAGGGTGCTAGCTTCTATGAATGCAAGTGTGATTTTCACATTGGCAACGCTCATTCAAATACCCTATGAAGGCACAATTTAAATGAACATCTCCAATAGAAGTTAAACGCTTGCAATTTATGTCCAGACTAACCTTGCATTGTTACTTACAATCAGCAAGTACCAAAAGATATGGACACTAGCTCCACCACTAATTATCATTCAACAATATCTTTCCTCCATCTACTTCTACTTTGTTAAGGAATATTAGATCAGAAGATTTAATATATTATTTATTTAGTATATATTGCTATAGAATGCAATTGCCTATTTTTTTATTGATTGATTCTACAATTTCCTTTTATTATATATATTATTATGTAAAGTCATGATCGTACATGGCAGTTGCCATGTAGGGTCATGACCCTACATTAATATTATTTCAATCAACTAACTGCAGCTTTGATAATTAATCCAAACAACTTAACTGTCGTTTAACAACAAAGATTTATATCAATGATTATCGCATACTACAATGTAATTACAGTCACACGATACTTATCGTGATTGCAATGTATTGCAGTACACAATACTTATCATGACTGCAATGTGTTGCAGTACACAATACGTATCGTGACTGCAATATACATTGCAGTGCACGATACTTATCGTGCTTGTAATGTATACATTGTAGTACACAATGATTATCGTGTCTGCAATTTGCTCAAATATATAATATGCTTCATTCGATCGGTTTCTCTGCAGTGTGCCAACCATAACTATAACAGTAAATATATATATATATATATATATATATATATATATATATATATATATATATATATATATATTGAATATACTTATATTCAATTGGCATACTTAAACACGAACGAAGCTATATTTCAACACTCCCTCTTAGTAAGAGAGGGTTTAAGATGTGTTGAGGAAGGTCATAGTATGTCATGATTACCGACACAATTCGAGACAACATAAAGTAGTCTTAATCATGATATATACTTTAGACATTCCGATATCATGATATCTGGTACAATCCAGGACTACCTGTTAAGGTGTCAATCATGATATATGAGTTATTACACCATACAGTAATAACATCTCAGTATCAAGATATCCGGCACAATCTAGGACAACCCGTTAAGGTGTCAATCTTGAAATTTGGTCAACTATTGTCAAGATCGTCATCTTGTAATAGTAACCCCAATAGAAGATCATCATCTTCTTTAACACAATGAAATATTTCAAAAATAACTATTAATATATTCATAAATACAAAGTACAAGAGTAGGAATTTCATCCCAACAAGTTTATAGTCTAGTCATACCAATTTTTCTCCTGAAATAATCTATCTTCAGTTTTGCAAGAGGTTAGGTAAAGATGTCAGCATTTTGTTCCTCATTGCTGATATACACTAGTTTGATGATGTTCCTGTCGACTATATCTCTTATGTAATGGTAAGGAATCTCTGTGTTTTGATCAATTATGGAAAACTGGATTTACTGAGAGCTTTATGCAGCTTTGATTATCACAATGGATAATGGTAGGTATCAGAGGTTTTCCAAATAGATCAAACAATAGTTTTCTTAACCAGATTGCTTCTCTAGCTCCCATAGAGACAACCATGTATTCTGCTCCAGTGGAACTCTTAGCAACAGCTGATTGTTTTCTGTTGCACCAAGATATCATTGCAAATCCTAAACTACAACATCCTGTGCTGCTCTTGCGATCTGTGGAACTACCTGCCCAATCTGAATTAGAATAACCCTGAAGTTGAATCTCAACCTTTTCATATTTTAAACCAAGTCCAATGGTGCCTCGTAAGTATCTCAGAATGTGCTTAGTGGCCATTAAATGTATTTGCTTAGGTTCACACATGAAGTGACTTAGTACATTTGTGGCATAACAGATATTAGGACGTGTGTTTACCAAATACATGAGGGATCCAACAATTTGTTTGTACGGTGATGGATCTGTAGGTTCAAAATCTTCTGCTTCACTTTTTAGCTTGTGTAGATTTGTTTCCATTGGGGTAGCCAACGGTTTACAATCCATCATGCCAAATCTGGTAAGGATGTCAGTAGTATACTTTTCCTGATTTAAGAAAATGTGATCTTTCTTTTGCCAAATTTCTAGACCTAGGAAGTAGTGTAGTAGGCCCATATCCTTCATATCAAACTCGGCTACTAGGTCTTGTTTGCATTTTGTAATCAGGTGATCCTTTCATACCATGCTCTAGGGGCTTGCTTGAGGCCATAAAGAGCTTTCTTTAACTTACATACATAGTGATTTTTATCATGTGTGACAAATCCTTCTGGTTTCTCTATGTATACTTCTTCAATTTGCCCATTTAGAAAAGTTGTCTTGACATCCATTTGGTGTACTTTCCATCCTTTAGATACTGCAATTGCAAGAATGGTTCTTACAGAGGTGTAATGGGCTACAGGAGCAAAGGTTTCTTCATAGTCAATCCCAGCCTTTTGTGAGAATCCTTTGGCAACAAACCGGGCTTTATGTTTTTCAATGCTGCCATCTGAAGCATATTTGATCTTGAATAACCATTTTGAAGAGACTACTGATTTGTTTTTGGGTCTAGGCACAATGTCCCAAACATCATTTTTCATAATGGACTGATACTCTTCAATCATGGCTTCTCTCCAAGCTTGTTTTGTTAATGCCTTTTCAACACTGTCAGGTTCAGATTCTACGAGCTCAGTTAGAAGGGCAGGATAACATTTGTGTGTTCTTGTTCTCTTGTTCTCCCTGAATATTTGATCTGGCTCTATATTATTTTCTTCAAACATCTTCCTTGCCCATAAAGGTCTCTTGGTGTTATTTGATGTTACATTATTTTCATCATTTGGACTTGTAGGTTCAATATTTGAAAATGTAGGCTCAATATTTGAAGATGTAGGTTCAGAATCTATTGTTTTATTCTCCCTCTCATTCTCAATTGTAAGATCTTTATCTAGATCTGTTATGGAATCATCCTCAGTAGTTGTGGATATGAAATTTTCTTCAAACTTTACATCTCTGCTGATTTCTACTGATCTCTAGCCAGGGATGTAAATTCGATATCCCTTAGTATCTTCACTATATCCTATGAATATACCTTTCTTCCCAGAAATTCTAATTTGGTTCTCTTTTCTTTTGGAGCATGTATGTAAATAGGACAACCAAACACTCTTAGATGGCTTAAGTCTGGTTTGTTCCCTGTAAACACTTCTTCTGGTGTAGTATTTTCTAGAATAGCATGAGGACACCTATTTTGTATGTATACTGTTGTGTTTGCTCCTTCAGCCCAGAAAGAGATGTGGATGTTTTGGTCATGCATCATGGCTTTTGCTGCTTCGATAATTGTTCTGTTCTTTCTTTCCACTACTCCGTTTTGTTGAGGATTTATGGTACAGTATACTCCCTCTTAATCCCAACAGATTTGCAGAATTCTTTAAAACTGTCAGAAGTATATTCACCTCCATTGTCAAACCTTAGAGTTTTTATTTTCTTGCCGGTTTGATTTTCAACTAGTGCTTTGTATTCTTTGAACTTAGAAAGAACGTCATTGGACTCTTTTAGTTTCAGAAAGTATATCCAGGTTCTTCTAGAGTAGTCATCAACAAAGATTACATAATATAAGGCACCTGACAGGGAGTGTGTTGACATAGGGCCACATAGATCTGTGTGTATAAGTTCTAATACATTTTTGGATTTGTGTTCACTAGTCGGAAAAGACCCTTTTGTATTCTTTCCTAGGGCACATCCTTTGCATATACCTGAATGTTCAGATTTAAGATGAGGTATCCCTAGGGTGATTCTTTTTAGAGTTGGAAGAGCGCTATATCTAATATGGTCTAACCTTTTATGCCATATCTCATTGTTGTTTTGAACTTCATGGCTTAAGGCAATTTTTTGTTCAGCACATAATTTATATAGACTGCCTTCCCTAGACCCTATAGTGATGGCATTCTTGATATTTGAATTTTTAGTCAAGAGGAGAACTTTATCTTCATTAAATGTGACTCTATATCCTTGATCAGCTAATCCAGAAATGATGATTAAATTTCTTGTTATTCCAAGTACGTATAGTACTTCTTGTAACTGTAAGGTTACTCCTCTTATCTTGATTGAACAGGTCCCAATTCCTTTCACGGGATAAGTAGAGTTGTCACCAATAGTAACTTCTTTAGAGAAGTCTCCTTTGAATGTTTCAAATTGATCCCTGAATCCAGTGATATGTCTTGAAGCTCCACTATCAATTATCCACGTACTCTTATTTGAGTTTAGTTCACTAGACAAAGCTAAGAAAAAGAGAGGATTTTCCACTTCTTTGACTTCGGCTAGTGCTGCTTGTATTTTCTTTCTTTTTGGACAATATTTGTGAATATGTTCGTATTTCTCACACTTGTAGCATTGTACTTTTGAAAGATCCTTTTTATTGAAGGTTTTAGTACTTCTTTTCCTTTTTAAAAACTTTTTCTTTTTGTTGGATGTGTGGAGTGCTAGAACTTCTTTTTCTTTGCTAGGTCCTATTCCTCTTGAGATAATCTTGATTCTTCTTGAGTGCAATCATTTTTTAGTTGTTCAAATTTTGGTAAAGGAGGTCTTGCACTTATGCACTGAATGAATGATTCCCAGGAGATAGGTAATCCTCTTAGAGCAATTAAGGATAGTTCTAGATCATCCATATTATTTCCAATGGTAAAGAGTTGATCCCTTAATTCTGATATTCTCATAAAATAGGAGGTGATTGTTTCACCCTTGATCATTTTCATAATAAGTTGCTGTTATAGGGTCAATAATCTACTAGCATTATTGATTTCAAATGTGTCTTGAATGGTTTTGAATATTTCAAATGCAATGGTTAATCTTGAAATGTTAGGAAGTATAGAGTCTTTGACAAAGTCAATAATCAAATTTCTGGCTTTGTTATTTCGCCTTTTCCAAGTGGATTTTTCTGCTTCATCTTCAGGTATTGTAGGTTCTTTCTCTATGTAATCCTCCAATTTGAGTTCTAGAAGTAGAGAAATAATTCTAGTTTTCCAAGATATAAAGTTGGATGCACCCTCAAGTCTATCTTCCATTCTCATACTGTGAGCCATTTCTTTTTGATATTATAATAAACACAAATATAAATTTTATTATGTTTATATGAAATATCAATTAAAATAAATAATATATCTTCTCTAATAACCTTGCTCTGATACCATGTTAAGGAATATTAGATCAGAGGATTTAATATATTATTTATTTAGTATATATTGCTATAGAATGCAATTGCCTATTTTTTTTATTGATTGATTCTACAATTTCGTTTTATTATATATATTAGTATGTAAAGTAATGACCGTACATGGCAGTTGCCATGTAGGGTCATGACCCTACATTAATATTATTTCAATCAACTAACTGCAGCTTTGATAATTAATCCAAACGACTTAAGTGTCGTTTAACAACAAAGATTTATATCAATGATTATCGCATACTGCAATGTATTGCAGCGCACGATACTTATCGTGACTGCAATGTATTGCAATACACGATACATATCATTATCGTGTTTGCAGTATGCTCCAATATATAGTATGCTTCATTCGATCAGTTTCTCTGTAGTGTGCCAACCATAACTATAACAGTATATATATATATATATATATATATATATATATATATATTCAATTGGCATACTTAAACACGAACGAAGCTATATTTCAACAAATTTAACATGACATAAAATCCTAATATAAGTGAGAGATGCAAAAAACCATGCAATACTCCAAAATGATCATATATATCCACCATGCAAGCACAGCAATGAATAAAGAACAATTTTGGTAGTACTTTGGCACAATTATCCAACATAACTCTCTTACAAATGATGTGAGCAAGCCTTTATATAAGGGCTCAGTTACAATGAATGGCCAAGATTAATCTAAAATCAGTGGCCTAGATTAATCCACATAACCCATAATTAGGGTTTTTATAACCATGGCTACAAATATTAGATGCCCACCCAATTACAATTAGGCACCACCATGTGGGCCAATTAGAAAATTGCATTGCCTTCATGGGCCAATAAGAAAATAGATTAGGCTTAACCACTAGATAAGATGCACCAACAAATGGGCCAATGAAAAAATTAGAAGAAGAAAACTTGTAGAAGAAGCCACCATTTAATGGACCACTAAGATGATGCCACTTGTATTTACACCAAGTCATCTTTGAGAATATTCTTTCTTTAATCATTTTCTCACTTGGCAGATTCAATGAATCTAGACACAATGAGGTGAAATTTATCACTAGGACACTTGGCACATTCTCATTGGTTAAGGATATGTCTGTCACCTCAGCAACCTCATCTAGAAACTTAATAAATACCCCTTATTTGCTGATGAGAAATCATTGTTAAGCCTTCAATTGTGATGGCTCATATTCTCAATTGCTTTATCTTCGTGAATTATCTTCCTCGTCCTTGTTTTTTTTTTAAACCTTCCCTTTGAATGGTTCTTGTCTTGAATCTTGCCCTCTTATGGTGACTTGAAATCTTGGTGATGCCTTGATCTTGATCTCTGATTTATAGCTTTTGCTATTGTATGAAACCTTCACGTTGTACTTTGCTTGAAACCCCTGCCAGCCTCTCCATTCTTAGCTTTTGGCTTTTGTCTCTGGATTTTGGACCCTTAGCTTCAGTTGTTCTCATCCTGTCATACAAGACCATCCATTACCATTGCCATTTCTAAACTGCAATTCAGATAAACAGAACTCTCTAAGGGCAGCATCTCATATATTTAAAGATTTAGTCATGATCCTAAATCTGAAACATTATATGCTCATAAGATGATTAAGTTCAAAGCTCTCCCCTTTCAAAGCTAATTCAAACTAAATTCATTTCAAATTGCAATACAACAGCCTTGAATGCCATATGAACCTCAAACTAAGCGCTAACAAAAACTTCCCCCTGCGGATGCTGGTAAAATTTCTAAATTTGAGACTTAAGCCTGAGTCTCCTAAGGTCTCTGATATCTTTGCTGAATCTGAATCCTGTCATGTTCATTGGAAATATGTTGATTCTGGCTTGAGGTGCTTATAGCATTATTCCAAATTTGTTGTCAATGATCAGATGCCGAGTCCAGAATGAATTCAGATCTGCAGATGATTCAAGTTCAGGCAACACCAATTGTTGTATGATTTGATGCATGTCTCCTCCACATCATCCAGGTTTGAAGCTGTTTCAGATTTGCTTCTAAATGAACCCTTTCAAGGTTTGAAATTTCAGTGGAATTGATGCTGCTACAGGAGAAATTGGTTCTGCTCTATGTGCAAGATCTGCCATTTAGAAAGTGATTCATATTGGGCGTTGATATCCCACTTAAATATGCTTCATGTGCTGCAAAGGATGTGCCCCTTCACGGAGGCCGACTTGGCCTTGGAGAGACAAAGGTTTTTAAAGAAAAACTCCTCAATTTAATTCGCAGCTCTCCTTAAATTCAAGCCCCTTCATTGATTTGTGGCCATTAAATAGCACCTCCCATTAGTTTCAAACCTAATCTAAATTAAATTGGTGGTAATGGAGATGGATCAGGGCTACACACTTAAGATTTTGGACCACACGTTTCATATTAAGGCCCATTTATTTGAATTTCAAGGTCCCTGCGTTCAGATTTAGGCCTACATGCTAGGATTAGGATCTGTTTTAGGTCTTGCACGCTGGATTGGGGCTGAATTTAGTTGATTTTTAGGCCTATACGTTTGGGAAGTGGGGCCTAGGTTAATCATTTAGGCCCACACATTATATATTTAGGTCCCCCCTTAGAGCTTTGGTCCACACGCTAGGCTTAATGTGGCTGCAAGTTGATTTTAAGCCCTATTTAATGAATTAATGCCCACACATTTAACATTTTAGGTCCACACGTTTCATATCTCTCAAATTTGGGGCAGGTCCTAAGCGATTAAAGCCCAGATCTGCATTGATTTTAGGCCCCTATGGGCCACAGGTTTCATGTTTTCCACACGTTTCATGTTTTGGGCTTATATTAAGGCCTTATTGTCACATGCTACATGATAGGGCAGGGTCTAATTCCAAATTTGAGTTTGATCCAATGCTTTAGGACCTAATTTACCTCGAGTTTATGCCCAGATTCAAGATTGAGCCCTATTTTAAGGCCTTCGAACCTCACGCCAGGATATAGGGCTGGATTTAATTAGATTTGGGTCTGATCAAATGTTTTTAGGGCCTGTTTTATGATTTCCTAGGCCACACGATTGGAGATAGGGCCTGGTTTATCAAGTTTTGGTCCACGTGTTTGGAATTAAGCCTTCACAATTGAGTCTTGAGGTCTGATTTGAAATTTCAAGGCCATTTGTTAGATTTAGGGCCCATGTTTGCCCAGATTTAGGGCCTTACCAGTGAACTTTAGGGCCTTACCAGTGAACTTTGTGCCCAGATATGGGACTTGGGCACGCTCTTATTGATTCCAAGGCCACACGTTTGGAGATAGGGCCAATTTCAAGCCTACTAAATTCGAATTTAGGCCTGGGCTGATTAATAAGGCCCACATGTTTCATTATAGGACCCCAACTAATAAGGTTTAGGCCTTCCTAAGCCCATACGCCAGCCATGGGGCTCAATTTTAAGCCCAATTTTCATCAGATTGTGGCCTTAACTTAGAGTTTAGAGCACATACACTTAATCAACACATCATTAGGCCCATACGTTGGCCATTGGGACCCAACTCAAACCCAAATCCCATCATTAATTGCATCGAACCTAGACTTAATTGACCCCTACAAGGCCTACGTTTAATGTTAAAGAAGGTTAATGATTGTTGACTTTCTCTCACCCTCTTCCCCTTGCATTGGTCTCAAGACATAGAGATGCTTCCTTCACCCAATAAGACATGTCTTTCTTCCCTTGCCACATAAGGAGGTAGAATCCACTCCTCCATGTGGCAAATTGCCAAAAAAGTTGGTGGAATTTGTTAGGAACAATGCAGCACACACAACTAAGAGGGTGGGCAGGGAGGGCGAGGGGGGGTGAATCAGTTGTGTCCTTAAACTTTTAACCAACTTACAAACTTCAACACATAGAGCTGAAAGATAAGCAATAAAGCACAAGAGCAAATAACACCATAACATGAAACACCAGATTTTTAGTCATGGAAACCCTATTAGGGGAAAAACCACAATGGGGATCAAACCCACGAGATATTGTACTAGCACAATAAACCCTGTTAAAGGAACAATGGGAATGCACATGCATTCAAGCTCACTACCTAGAGCTCACTGCTCAAAACAAGAAAGGGCTATAACCCTAAGATTACAACAAGGGCAACAACCCAAGGTGGACAACAATCCATTGAATTATGAACTAACAGATAGCATCTGATATACCAGAACAGTTCCAATTAAGTACAGCTGAACAATCAATAGATTCCACTCATACCTCTGCTCAACAGCACTGATACAACATTTTCGCACACTATACACATACAACAATCTGCCACACCTCTCTTCTCAGTTCGCACTCACAAATGATTACAACAGGAAAATTTGGCATTACCGGAAGAGTTAGCCCAACCGGGAGATGATGAAAACAAAGAACAGCAGAAAGAACAGGAACAAGAGTTGCCTGTATGCAGAGAGCAACCACTACCGGTACAAGAGCCTACACAAAAAGAATAGGCAGATATACCGAGCTCCTCCTCATCTAAAAGAAAGTTATCATTTGCTGAGGACAAAGAAGCCAAAAGGAGCAAGGCCACCGATACTGTGGTTGACATCAGCAAGATGTCAACAAGGCAACTAAAGGAGCTAACCAAGAGGAAACAGGACATGGTCCTGACCACTGTCAAGAATATTATGTGCAACTTTGTACCTCATGTTGACATCGATGAAGATGAACTTGTTATAGATCAGCTGGAAGTATTGGCACAAGCAATCGGTGATGACCTGATAGATCCAGAGACTGTAGCAATAGATCATTATGAAAAGAAGAGAATAGAGATTCTCCATAAACAAGTTGAAGAAATAAAGGTGACTCTGACAACAAATTTGAGAATTCTTCAACAACAGATTCAAGTGGCAGGAAGTTTGATGACAAGAACTTCCAATTTTGATACATTCTTGCATGATCTAACAGTGAAGTCAGCAAAGACTTCAGAAGACATAAGAGCTTTGTCTTCTCAATTTGACATCAACAATAAGTTTGCAACAAACTTCAGCAGAGAAATGACAAGTCTTGCTCTCATTCTAAGAAAGACTTCTGAAGAGAAGACTAAGAGAATCCAAGACATCATTGGATTTCAATTATTTCTGGCCCCCCCATTTGATGCAATGCAACAAACTGCATCATCGGCTGAGAATCTGATCAAAGAACCGAACTAAAAAACTGTGGAAGACATGGAGAACATTATTGTCTCTCTAAAAGCAACACAGGAGAACCTTGAACATGTAACCAGTCAATGGGCACCGTTTCTTCATTCAGCAAGGAATATTTATAAAGATATCTTCACAAAGCTACAAATGTAAAAACACAAGTGAACCTAAACCCTTTGTCTAATGGAGGCAAAAAGGGGAAGATAGAAGAAGAAATGGGAAGAAGGAAGAGATCAGAACAGAAGGGCAGAATGGTCAGAAGGTCAAGGACAGAATTAGCTACAGAACAAAAGAGCTCAAGCACTTGGACAGGGGAAGTGTGCCACCAGAGGAAAAAGAAAGGAAAGAGAAGTCTACAAGACAAGGTATGAAATGTGATAAGAGAGTATGGTTTTGCCACCAATGACAAAGGGGAAGATTGTTAGCAATTTAAGTTGTCATTGGTGTAGATTAGTTGCAAACACCATTCCCACCAGTAAAAGTTCACCGGTAGTTCACTCACGTTACTTTAAAGGCATCGGTAGACTAAACAGTGTATGCACCGGTAGACTAAAAAGAGGAGATGCACCGGTAGACCGAACTAAGTATATTGTACCGGTCTTATATTGCATACAAGGATGGACCGGGTATAAGAGTAATACCGGTCAAAACTGCATAAAGATCCGCATCGGATTATGCAGAGCAGTTTGAGTTAAAACCGGAATATACGGAGCATCCACTGTTTAGAACTGAAGTTAGCTTTCTAACAAGAGTTAGTTTTATTTCTACGCGGATGTTTCAAGGTAAACTCCAAATCAGAACGCAAAGCTTTATTGCTAGTTGCATGATTTAATGTTGAGTTTACAGCCTAGCGGTTCTGAGTTAAGGGTTTCATTGAGATGAACTCTTGTATAAATACAGATCATAGGACGCAAGAAAGAATGTTGTTGATAGTTGTTGAATAGAGAGAGCAGAGAAGAGATATCCGCAAAGAGATTATAGTCACCAGAGGTGAAAGGCAAAGAGGCAGAAAAGATTCAACAACCAGGCAAACCGAGGAAGAGATCGATAGGTATGATCTAATCAGACAATCAGTGTCAATTAAGATCATTGCTTTTATAAGGTGTGAAAGCATATTGAAATCCCTCAATCCGGGTGAACCCTAATCGGTTCTTTGTAAAAATCCTTTAACCGGGTAACATCTTTGTTGATGTTGAAAGTCCTCTAACCAGGCAACTCCTAACAGAGTTAAGATCTTAACCGATCTTCTATCAAATCCCTTAACCGGGTAGCACCTTCACAAGTGCTTTGTAAGCTCTTAACAAGACGTCTTTATTTCTACAAAAGTGAAGTTGTGAGCTCTGTCTCACCGTGGTTTTTTCCTTCTAACCGAAGGTTTCCACATATACATCATGTGTTGATCTGTGTATTTCTATTTATGCTTGTGGATGATTGTTTACATTCTGCTTATCTTGGAAGAATAATAAAACAAGTGTTGAATTGTAATAGAAATAGTATTTACTGATTCACTCCCCCCCCCTCTTAGTAACCGGTTAGGAATAACAATAACACAAAGAGGAAAATATTATTTAATTTTATCAATAATTTTCTTTTTATTTCCCCTTTTTCGGAAATTTACTTAGGCAAATTTACACATCTTTGGCTCAAAATATTTTATTTTAATTTCTCACTTCTAGACTTAGCCAAATTTTATCAATTCTCTCCATTTTTTACCATTTCCTCAATTTTTCCACATTTTGACACTTAACCAAATTTCCTCAATTTTTCAAATTTTTCACACTTGCCCAAATATTGCCATTTTTGCTCAATTTTCACACTTGGAACTTCAAGAAGGCCTTCCAAAAATTTGACTGTTGCCAAACTCTCTCTACTACCTAAACCTATCAACAAAAAGAGGGGTCCCCATTTGCAATGGGGTGACGGTGTGAAAACCTCACAACAGAAGCCAACTGTGCTACCACCATGACTATGACTACGCTGAGATCTCCTTGGGGCTGCACTCATCTGTTGAGTGGCTACAGTAAGTTGTTGTAATACATTAGCCACCTATCCTTGCCCTATTTGTATGACTCGCATGATATCTCGAAACTCTCATTCTTCATCTTGGGATGAATTATTACCACTTCTATCTCCCATACCTGTAACCTGCCCTGTACTGCTAGAAGATGAATTTTGATAAACACCAATCAAACTCAATATTGTTTCCCCTTCCGACACTTGTGGGAGTTGCCAAATTTTCCTTAATCTTCTATGATAATTTCTTAACTCTCTGTGACTCAATTGCATCAAACTGTAATAAACCCAAAGGACGGCAGAACCTTGGCTCTAGTACCATTGTAAGAACCCTAACAGATTCTTTGCCTCTCTCCTTAAAGAGTTTCATCAAACAGTTTGCATTTTAAGAAGGAAAAGGAATTTCAAATCTGGAAATAACTTTTATTGCAAATTCCTTGCCTTGAAGTGAATTCAAACATATATTGAAACAAACAGTTTGCTTTGTAGTAATG
Source organism: Chamaecyparis obtusa (assembly GCA_027943335.1). NCBI lineage: Eukaryota > Viridiplantae > Streptophyta > Pinopsida > Cupressales > Cupressaceae > Chamaecyparis > Chamaecyparis obtusa. Next base: position 2,111,008 of record BSBK01001088.1, on the reverse strand, counting down.
GAGTAAGTTTTTTCCTGATGTATTCTTTGATATACAATGTTATGAACTTGCTCTATTGAAACATTCTATGGCATTCACAAGGATTCTCAAATATTTAGATGGTAAGGAATATACACATCAACTACTTAACCCAATGGGTCAGAATGAACAACCAGTAACACAACTCACATGAAGTAATGTATGAAGCAAAATAAATAGTAAATATCAGCAACAGTTTATGTGTAATGAACAGAACCTAGAACAGTCTTGTATTCAGAAATAAATCTTCAACAATAGACTCCAGCATTTACTGACTTGGGCAACACATACTAACAAACTGATGGTGCAACGCCGATGCCAACAACACTCAGTGGCCAGCAATGAAGGTTTTGTGCCTAAACAATAAGTGACCATGCTTCGAATATATGTCTGTTGTTTGAATTATGTACCCTACTGCTAGCAATGTAGTCAGCAACTACAGAAGAAATTGGATGTCGAATGGAATGTCTATGTTGAAAATGCACAAGGTATTTATTTGCTTTAACCTCTGAAGTGTCCTAGCTCTGTCGTTGCAACTAGTATCTAGTTGAGCAAAGCTAGAAGAGCTGTTTCTATATTCCAGATGTCTATTATCCTCCTGTGATTCTCAATAGGCAAGGGGCTCAATTTACAAACACCAAATATGAGAACTGTTAATGAAGAAATTGCATCACGATTCCAAAGCTCTTGATTTCAGAAGTCCCATATTAGCGGCAATGAAATATTAATTATTGAGGTTTGATAGTAACATTAGAAACACCATAGTTTCTGGCAAATATTTATTCAAATATTTAACCCATACTTGTTGCACAACATCTTATTTCAAGTCCATAATTAATTTCCAAGGCAACTATTGGGTTCACTGAAATATTTCAATGGAATATTACTTTCATTTCGAACTCACAGCAATCATATTCTATGACCCATGGAAAAGCCCTGTTCACAAATATTAACCCCACACTATAGTTTGGCATTGATATTTCAAGATTACCGATTTGACATTAAATAATGAGCCCAATATGTATATTTATTCAAAATCCCATTCACGGAAAACATATATTGTAGCAGAGATTGTTGGAGTTTTTTCTGTCATTGATGTGAAAGGGTACATTTAGTTGTTTGCTAATCAACTATGTTTATGACTGTTTCAACAAGAAAGGCTGGCATGAGTGTCACATTGAATCTGATCTGGACTGTGTATGTATTCTATGCACCAAATGTGAGTTGTTTTGGATAAGAATGTTGTCTGTATATGTGAGCTGGACAAAATGCACATTTCAAACGGTACTCGGTATATATAATAAGTCCTTTTTTTTAACAAGTATACAGGGCAGTTATGTTCAAGAACATTTTTGCAAGTGCAAAGTGTAACTATCAAGGATTCAACTGTGTCAAATGTTTATGACGACCATTGCTGGGTTGTGTGTATATGGCTTCTGTCACTAATAACCGTAGGTGATAATATATGCTGTTGTTAAGGAAGGTTCTAAGACAAGTTTTTTATGTCGAATATGACAAAGTCGACAGTTTGTGATTTTGTTTTTTTTCAAACTAGAAATGAAGAACGAAAACTGGTGAAATATCTGGTATGCACGGGTTTTCGATTTGGAGCTAGAATAACCTGTTGGCATTATGCATAGTTGTCACAGTTGACAAACATCAAACTTGCCACACCGGTCTAATGTTAGAGCAGCAGCGGTGAACCAGTAGTTGTCACAATTGACAAACATCAAACTTGCAAAGTGAACCGGTTACATAAAGGGAACCCGGTCACAACAATACCAGTCTTGTCTAACCGGTCTTGTAGAGAACTAAAGAAAGCAGATGACTCAACCGGCAGCAAACCGGTTTTCGGGCAATAGTATTAGACCTACTAGTCTGTGCTTTTATGATTTCCGATCCGGTTTTAACGGGATACGTTTCACAACTGGAGTTTTACATGCGAGATTTTTGGCATGCCTTCTAGAACAGCAGAGTTTGGGAGGACTTGTAGCTTGGGACCACAATTCGAATTTGAATTGTGTGGATCTCTCTATATAGGGGTCATCGTGCATAAGAAATGTGTGGTTGGAGAAATCAAGTGCACAGAGATAAAGCAGAGCAGAAGAGCTGGGTCTTCTAAAAAGGGATACAGTCACCAGGAGTGAACGACAAAGATTGATCAGCCAAGCCGAGCGAGGAATAGAACAGGTATGATCTGAATGACAGATTAGGTGTCTACAGAAGATCATCTTTCTTATTGTTTGAAGCTCATGAAAATCCCTTTATCAGGGTGAACCCTAACAGGTTCTTTTGTATAAATCCCTTAACCGGGTGACATCTTAATTGATGTTCTCAAGTCCTCTAGCGAGGCAACTCCTAACAGGGTTAAGATCTTAACCGATCTACATCAAATCCCTTCACAGGGTAGCACTCTAACAAGTGTTGTTGTAAACCTTTGACAAGGCAACTTTATTACTGCAGTAGTGAAGATTGTGGGTTTTGTCCCACCGTGGTTTTCTCCCTTTAACCAAAGGTTTCCACATATAAATCTTGTGTAAGTTGTTGCATGTGATTTATGTTTAAGTAAGTTTAACATACTTTACATTTCCATTATCACACAGTACTTGTATTTTGTTTCATAGGATAAAATATTAAATAAGTTGATTTGACTGATTCACCCCCCCCCCCCCCCCTCTTAGTCACCGGTTAGAATTAACAATTGGTATCAGAGCTTAGGTTCTCAGGAGAAGAAGCTTAACCATTTGAGTAACAATCATCGAGCATTACCGATATCAGAAGCAGTTAGAGGAAGCAAATAAAAGGATAGCTCCACTTGAAGACAGACTAAGAAGATCTCTTGCAAAGTGTAATGTTCCCGACCACTCCCAGAAAGAAAGACGGTCGTACAATGTTAAGAAGAAGGCCATACGAAACAATGAAGGTCGTACGGTGTGTCTAGGTGCCGATAGGAGGGCCGTACGGCATCAACAAAGAGGACCGTAGGGTGTTGCCTGGTGGTCTTACGATGATGCCCGGTGGTCGTACGGTGACGCTTGGTAGCCGTACAGTGATCGTCGGGTGGTTGTACGGTGATCGTCGGGTGGCCGTATAGTGATCGCCTGGTGGTTGTACAATGATGGTCGGGTGGCTATATGGTGATAGCTGGGTGGCCGTACAGTGATGGCCTGGTAGTCGTACGGTGATGGACGGGTGGTCGTACGGTGATGGCGGGTGGTCGTACGGTGATCACCCGGTGGTCGTACGATGATCGCCTAATGGTCGTACAATGATTGCCTAGTGGCCGGGTGGTCATACGGTGATGGTCGGGTGGTTGTACGGTGATGGTCATGTGGTCGTACAGTGATGGCCGGGTGGCCGTATGGTGATGGTCGGGTGGTCGTACGGTGATCGCCTGCTGGTTGTACGGTGATGCAAAATTTTTACAAAATAATATAAATGCCTAGACGAAAGCCAATATATTTGTAAAATAGTTTTATTGATATAAGTGAAAACACTTCGGATTCGCCAAATCTGATACAGTTGAACAAATAGAATAGGGTGAGGGTTGAATCCCATCGAAACTACAAATACCAAATAGGGAGGGGCTTTCACCTCCAAAATGGCAACCAACAGAATCTCAACAAGAATCCGCAAATGTAAATAAAATATCAAATCTCAACATATCAAAACTAACCTACACACCGAGCATAAATACCTGTCGGGAAAACTCCCAAGAGTGCACAAAAGAGCTAACGGCGACAACTACAACTACGCCAACAAATAAAAATGGGCCCGAGATAAACTAAATCAATCGGGACCCAAATACAATAGTTTTATTACTCATTTAATGACGGGGACATTACAATCCTCCCGTCCCAATAATTGCTTGCCCCCAAGCAATTTTAGGCTAGGGTGTTCCAGAATCTCTTCGCCTTCCCAAGTGGCATCTTCAAGGGGTAGATCCTTCCAGCGCACAAGAAATTCCTTGATAGTGTGTGTCCTCAATCTTTTCTCCCGACTGTCGATGATTTTGGTTGGTTCCAATACTAACTTCCCTCCGTTGTCGAGGGGTGGCAGGTCTGTGGAGACCGTCACTTGCTGGCCCACAACTTTCTTCAGACAAGAAACGTGGAAGACGTTGTGGATTCGGCTTCCCTCAGGTAGCTCCAATTCATATGCAACTTCGCCCACCCTCCTTGTCACACGGTAGGGTCTGTAGAAGTGCGGTCTCAACTTCTCCTTCCCGGAAGCCTTCAGAGAGGATTGTCTATAAGGTTGAAGTTGGAGGTATACCAGATCCCCTACTTCAAAACTCCTCTCGATTCGGTCCCTGTCAACGTACATTTTCTGCTGATTTTGAGCCCGCTAGAGATTTTCCTTTAGGGACCTTAAAATAACTATTTCTTCCTACCGCCAATCCTTGGCCTTCGGCACATGACTGTCACCGAGAGCCAAATCCATAAATGAAGGAGGTTCATAACCATACAAAGCTTTGAAAGGTTCCATTCCAATGGACATGTGGAAAGTGGTATTGTAACAGTACTCTCCCAAGTGTAGCCATTTTACCCATGCCCTCTGTTGTGCTGCAACATAATTTTTTAGGTAACCTTCCAGCCAATTGTTCACAATCTCTGTTTGTTCGTCGGTCTAGGGGTGGTAACTGGTGCTTGGTGACAACTCTATCCCTGCTAGTCGAAACAATTCTTTCCAAAAATTACTGAGGAAGAGGCTATCTCTATCGCTCACTATGTTTCGAGAGAGTCCGTGCAGGCGGAACACCTCTCGGAAGAATAAGTCTGCTACCTGTGAAGCTGAAAACTCTGCTGGAATAGAAAAGAAATGTGCATACTTGGTTAATCTGTTGACTACCACATAGATGCAGTCCTTCCCCTATGCCTTAGGGAGCCCGGAGATGAAATCCATTGAGATGCTATCCCACTTCTCGGGAATCGGTAATGGTTGAAGTAAACCCGTCGGTAGAGTGTGTTCGGATTTATTTTGTTGACAGGTGGAACATTCCCGGACGTACTATAATATATCACTCTTTAGGCCCTTCCATGAGAACCTTTCCATGATCTGTCGGTAGGTCTTCAAGTAACCTTGATGCCCGGCTAGAGGCGAATTGTGCATTTCTTTCAAGATTTTTTTCTTCAAGTTGGATTCAGGCACCAGATAAATTATGCCTTTGTAGAAAATAATATCATCAACCACCTTATACCTATCATCCTGTATTTCTTTGTCTAGGAGTTGGCATGCGAACGTGTCCTTGGAGTATTCAACCAACAAATGTGCTTTCCAATCCGTTGATATTTGAGATAAGGAACATATGGCCGGCTTTCTTGACAAGGCGTCAACCACTACATTATTTTTTCCTTTTACATACTCAATGTCAAAGTCGAAAGCCTGGACTTTACTTACCCATTTCTGTTGTCACTCATTCAATTCCCATTGTTCCAGAAAATGTCTGAGGCTATTGTGGTCTGTACGGACAACGAACTTGGCACCGAGGAGGTACTGCCGAAATTTTGTCAAGGCATGCATGATGGCTAGCATTTCTTTGTAGTATATGGAATACAACTTTTCGGCCCCTGAGAGCTTTCAACTTTCGAAACCAATAGGGTGGCAGTCCTGCATTAAGATGGCCCCGATACCCTCTTCGGAGGCATCGCACTCCAGGATGAAAGGTCGAATGAAATCTGGCTATGCAAGGACCGGGCAAGAACTCATAGTCCCCTTGAGTTTCTCAAAAGTCTGATGTGCCCGTTCATTCCACTAAAAAAACCCCTTCTTTGTCAGATCAGTGAGTGGCGCGTTGAGCTATGAGAACCCCTTCACGAACCGTCTATATTAACTACACAATCCAAAGAATCCACGTAGTTCTAAAAGAGTCTTCGAAGGTGGTCAATCCAAGATAGCTTGAATCTTCTCTTGATGTACTTGAACTCCTCGGCTACTAACAATGTGCCCCAAATATAATATCTCTGTCATCCCGAATTCACATTTGGATCTTTTGGCGAACAAAAGTTGTGACTTCATAATCCCGAGCACTTCTTCCAAATGCCTTAAGTGCTCCTCCCATGTCTTGTTGTAGATCGATATATCATCGAAAAATGCCAACAGGAACTTATGCAGTTGTTTGTTAAAAATGTGATTCATGCAAGATTGGAATGTAGCTGGAGCATTGGTCAATCCAAACTGCATGACCAAAAATTCGTAATGCCCATAATGGCAATGGAATGTTGTTTTCTCCACATCTTGTTCCCTCATGCGGATTTGGTGATACCTTGAACGAAGGCCTATTTTGGAGAAATAGACGGCGCCATGTAACTCATCCAGCAATTCATTGATCCTGGGAATTGGATACCTATTCTTGATGGTCTTTTTGTTCAGCGCACGGTAATCTATACACATTCGCAACGTTCCATCCTTTTTAACCAGTACTACCGATGATGCAAAGGGGCTGGAGTTGGGCCTAATCCAACCTTTGTCAAGAAGTTCCTGTATCGTTTTTTCAATCTCATTTTTTAGCCTCTTAGGGTGGCGGTACGGCACAATGATAACTGGTTTGGCGCCAGTTTCCATCTCAATAGTGTGTTCAAACCCCCGGTATGGTGATATGCCTGGCGATATGTTGGCGAAGACTTGGTGATGTCTATCCAAAACCGCTTGAAGTTCTTCATCCTGATGGTCAATTCTTTGTCCTTGTATGGGTTATGTCGAGGCAAAACAGTGTGCGGCCTAGACCACATCGTCGTGTCTGAAGATTGCTTCCATCAGTTGGGCTAAAACTTCCTTCGGTCCTCCATTCGACATCCCTCTCAGCACAACCTTTTTGCCATTTACCTCGAAGGAGAACTCCATTCGCTAGAAACTCTGTGTGTATTCATCCAATGTTTCCATCCACTGAATGCCCAGAATGACTTCCATGTCGTCCAGATCAACCACGAAGAAATCATCCGTCACTGTGTAGTTCCCCATGGTGATGCTCAATTGCAGAACCAGATGAGTGCATTTTAACAGGTTTCCTCCTGCCACCTTGACGTCAAATCCCCGGTGTGCCTCCGTACATAAACTTCGCCGACTCACCAGCGATGAGTTAATGAAATTGAGTGTGGCCCCGCTATCAAGAATGACCACGACCTGTTGCCCTTGGAGGATGCCTCGAACTCGGAATACAGTACACCTTGGAGTTCTCACCAGAGTAGCAATGGCACCTCCTCTCTTCAAGAGTGTGGCTATTCTTTCTGCGCGATTGAGGTTTACCTCCCCAAAAGCTTGTTGTTCATCCCCTTCGGCTTTCGGTGCTTGTTCCTCCTCACCGTCGGACAATACCTCAATGTAATGGATTTTTCCTTTGCCAAGGCATTGATGTCCCGGTACCCATGGCTCCTTACAATTGAAACAAAGTTTCTTCCTTCTGAGTTACTGCCTAGTTGCCTCATCCAACGAGGGCCTCCTAGGTGGGGGTCTACTGTCTTTTTCCCTTGGAGCGAGAGGTGGTTTGGACTGTGACTAATATTTGGTGGAAGAAGAAGAAGATGTCGCCATGTTCTTAATTGCCTCCGTGAGTGTGATGGGGTTGAATCCCTTCACCCAGCCCTTCAAGGGTTTCGCCAGTCCATCCATAAACAGCACCACCAATTGTCTTTCTGAAATATCTGTTACCAAGACAGACATTCTCTGAAATTTTGTTAAGTAACCATTAACTGTGTCGGATTGCTTTAACTGAGCCAATTCTTTGAAATTCAGTTATGGATCCCTTCCATCAAAACGGTCTATCAATCTCTCAATGAATTCAGTGTAGGAATTTATTTGGTCGTGGCCGAGAGTAACCATGTCATGATGTAATGTCCCCATTTTTAGACTCATGGGATTAGCTTGGTTTGGTGACCCACACAAGCTAATCAAACGATCAGAGGGGGTCAGATGGTGGAGCCAGCGTTGGGATTCCATTCTGGAGGTTCAAATTATCAGGTCTACTCTTCATTCGGATCATTTTGGTCGACTTACTATTTTTAGTAAGTGGTATTTTGGGCATGGCCAGGATTAGCAGGGTGCCTGCATGAAGTGTCAGATATCTCAGGATCCTATTTCAGTGAATCTCCAGTTTGAGAGACTTACTATTTATAGTAAGTCTATTTTTAGCAGTGGCTATTTCTGGCAGGGCAGTGCCTATTCCTAGCTAGGCAGTTGGACTTGGTGCTCTGTCAGAAGTTCATTGATTGCAGTCAAACATTCAGTGGCTTATATTTTAAATGTGTTATTAAATTAAATTATTTTGATTTAATTTAATAACTTATGACTTTATAACTTAATGTTATAAAGTGAAATTATTTTTAAAGCCAATTAAGTGAAAATATTAATAAGTGGTTTTTCGAAAAAGCTATATATTCTACTTGAAAAAGCACTTTCATTCATCTTTTATGCAATCATTATTTTATTGAAGTTCGTGAAGACTACAGCCCTAGCTAGGGTTTCGAGGATTGATTCCTCTTTCTCGTGATTTGAGCCATTGTCTGATAATGGTGAATTTCACTGCTGATTTTTACTGAGTTTGCAATTCCAATGCTGTTGTATATCGGAATTGAAGAAGTCTGAAATCTGGAGATTGAAGTTGTTGTTGAATGTATGCCTGAGCATTCAACAATCAAATTCTGAAATTATTACTCGAGGCTGCAATACATAAATCTGATTATCGAAGGTTGGAGTGATGAGGAAGATTATCGTTTGTGCAAATCTGGAAACGTAATAGAGCTGCGATTCATGACTGTTATGAAACATCATTGATTGGCTGCATAGACTCATTGCAATTTGGTAGACGTAGGGCATGGCATCTTCAACACGTGAGTCTGGGAATCATTCACGGGTGCAGCCAGGACTGCGACTTATGCATAGAGCAGGGACGTGTGTGTAAATCCTTGGGCGGCAATTCCTTTTCAAACCCTTAATGTCTACTACCAGCTGTGACGTGTTTCATTTCAACAAGGTGGCGGCTAGTTATTTCATGACGTGACAGCAAGGGAAGATTGTCTTTAGCACAGGTGCTATTCGGTTATTGTTAGAATGCCATTGTTATTTAATTTTGCTAGATAATGAAGTTAAACTAAGGAATGTAAATTCTGAATATTTCTTTGGATTAGTTTATTATTTGCCGGTTGTGTTGTTGGAATTATCTTTGCTTAGGTGTATTTTGGAAATAGTTGCAATTGTATACAATTTATCAATATACATCCAGGAAGAGCCAGTTAGGTTCTTCACACATGATGCCACCATTCATGGGCTATTCCTTCCAGATGTAGTGCAGCAAATTTGATGGCCTCATCTTCTGGCCTAGGGTTGAGCTAGAAATATGTGTCTGCTTTTTGCACCCATGCTCGAGTTGTGATAGTTCCAGACCCATCAAAGGATAACAAATTAACTTTGCCCATCTTCCGTCTGAGATCGTCATTATAATAGCCATGCTTGTTTCCGCCCGAGTACCTCATTCTCAGCTCAGCATAATCTTTGTAAGATATATCTCCTTCCATATTTGCATTCCTCCAATCTTCTCGAAGTTGATCTTGTATTTCCTAGAAGGTTGGTTGCTCTCCGCGCTGTTCTTCCGTCCATGGAGGGAAAGTTGGCATTGATGGTTGAGAGCATACGGTTTGGGGATTTGCCCTTCCTGAGACAGAATTGTCACTTTGTTCAACAAATATCTTGCCTTCAGCCAAATTTCGCAGTGTCTCTTCCATGAGGCGTTGAGTGTCATTTATCTGTACTTGATTCCTAGTGAGCTCTCTCAAAAGAGTCATAACTTCAGCGGCAGGATCTTGGGGGTCCGCCATTCCACCGACTAAGTGATATCTCCTCCTTTTCCTTGAATAAACTCTCATTCAATACCCACAAGCTGGCAGAATCACCAGCTCTGATACCACTGTAATGTTCCCGACCACTCCCAGAAAGAAAGACGGTCGTACGGTGTTAAGCAGAAGGCCATACGGAACAATGAAGGTCGTACGGTGTGTCTGGGTGCCGGTAGGAGGGCCGTACGGGATCAACAGAGAAGACCGTAGGGTGTTGCCTAATGGCCACTTGGTGGTCGTTCAATGATTGCTTGGTGGTCGTACGGTGATGCCTGGTGGTTGTACGGTGATGCTTGGTGGCCGTACGGTGATGGCCTGGTGGCTGTACGGTGATGTCTTGGTGGTCGTACTGTGATGGTCGGGTGGGCGTGCGGTGATGGTCGGGTGGCCGTATGGTGATGGTCGGTGGCCGTACGATGATCGCCTAGTGGTTGTACAGTGATGGTCGGGTGGTCGTACAATGATGGTCGGGTGGTCATACGGTGATCGTCTGGTGGTTGTACGGTGATCGCCTGGTGGTCGTACGATGGTGGACATGTGGTCAGGTGGCCATACAGTGATGGCCTGGTGGTCGTACGGTGATGGTCGGGTGGCCATACGGTGATCGCCTGGTGGCCATATGATGATGCCGAATTTTTACAAAATAATATAAATAGCCAGACGAAAGCCAAGACATTTGTAAAACAGTTTTATTGATATAAGTGAAAACACTTCGAATTCGCCAGATTCGATACAGCAAAACAAACAAAATAGGGTGAGGGTTGAATCCCACCGAAACTGCAAATACCAAATAGGGACGGTCTTTCACCTCCGAAATGGCAGCCAACAGAATCCCAACAAGAATTCGCAAATGTAAATAAAACATCAAATCTCAACATATCAAAACTAACCTACACGTCGAGCATAAATACCCGTCGGGAAAACTCTCGATAGTGCACAAAATAGCCAACGGCAACAACTACAACTACGCCAACAAATAAAAATGGGCTTGAGATAAACTAAATCGATCGGGACCCAAATACAATAGTTTTATTACTCATTTAATGACGGGGACATTACACAAAGAGAAAAGAACTGGCTTCGCAATTGAGTGAAAGTCAAGACACGATAGATGAACTGTCTGAACAGAGCAGTTCAGATGAAGCTGAGGAAGTAGTTTTTGAACTCGTGGAGAAAAACCAGAAACTGACCAATCAAGTCTCTAATCTGAAAAGAGAACAAGAAGGTCATGCACTAAGAATGACAGAACTTATCAAAGCAAGCAAAAAAGTTGGGGATGAGAAAAAGAGTGGTAAAGAAGCATTACAGACTGTTGAGAGAGCAAAGAACTTAGTTGAAGATGTTCTAAGAGAGAGCGATGCACTCATACTGCAACTACAAGCCAACATGCAGGGTATAACTCAAGAGAATGGCATCATGCATGAACACTTGCATGATAAAGAAGCAAGTAGAGAAATGGCTATTGAAGTTGAAAAACTAAAGATGCAGTTGAAAACTGTTGAGGAGAGAAATGAAAAGCTTAGAAAATACAATGAGAGTTTTGAGAAGCTAGATGAGCAACTGAAAGCTCAAAGAAGGCACAAAGACCCCACAGGACTTGGTTATAACGGCCAAGGCACCAAAGAAACTGGTGAGTCCTCAAACCTCAAAGGAATCAAGATGGACAAGAAGAAACCAACCGGAGAAAAAGGTAAGAGACTCTCCAAACCATCTTGCAAACATTGTGGCAAACCGGGTCATAGGTCTAATGATTACAGGAATGCACGGGTGAAACCTTTCACCGTCAACAATTACTGCAATAACTATTATAAGTATGGACATAGGGCCTTTGAATGCAGGTCATGATCAAACAGTGTGTCCAATGGCAGCAAAGGAAGCTTCAAAGGCTATTGCTATACATGCAATAAATTTGGACATAAGGCTAAAGAGTGTAGGTCTACAATCATGGCATTCAAATCTCCACCAAGACCGATAATCCATAACAAGAGTGCAAACCGGGGCACGCCTATGTGGGTTACATGTGGACAATCAGGACATAGAGCTACTGAGTGTCGTTCACCCATGGAAAAAGGAAAAAGAGTAAATCCATGGAGAGGAACCAAGATGACTTGTTACAATTGTAACAAGATTGGGCATCTGGCCAGAGAATGCAGGAAACGGTCAATAAACAAAGGTAAAGGACAAGTAAAACTGATCAAGAGGAACAAGACTCCCAAACAAAAGGGAAGCATAGCTGAAGAGACCAAGAAAGAAGTGAAGAAAATATGGTCCAAAAAGGGGGGCAAAGAGCTCTGAAGGAGAAAGATCAAAGACAAAGTCATCATCTACCAATGATGATATCTCTTCATCAAATTAAGCCATCAGGGCTTATGGGGGAACAAGTAGAAATGCTATTGTCCCCGGATTAACTAGTGAAATTTACTCTAACTAAGTGTAAGTTATTACTGAGAAGCACTCACCGATCTAAGACCGAAAAACCGGTCAAAAGAGTATGCGGTATGCTCTAGTTAATTACCTTCTCGGTGATAGGCTAATGTAACACGGTTAAAGCATCAACCAAGGTTGTTGCAGTAAAACAGGTAAAGCGGGATTAATGATGAATCGGTCGACAAAGGTCAAGTTAGGTGAAAACCGGTAAGGCTCATTAATGCGAAAACCATTAACAAAATTATTGTTTGTTAATATTACTGTTGGAGCCTGAGGATATAAAAAGGAAAGTGCATTACTCATTTCCTCTTACTTTACTTTTTGTGTGAAATTTCTTTTAAAGGCTTGAGTAATCTATCTATCTGCATTCGCGATCTTTGTTCTCAAATCCCGCGAACTCAACAGATTTTTGTTTGTACTCTCATACCAACAAAATGGCATCATCGGCATCAGTTTCAACCTTCATTGACATCGATCAGCAAGATTGACCTGTATAGGATGTGATGCAAGTGCAGAATAGGACAAATGATCTGGCTAGAGCCCTTTCATCTATTCCAGACAGCGTGCTTATGATTGAAGACGTAACTGCCTTCATTCACTACAAGCAAGAGGAGTTGGGAGAAACATTCATTCAGAGTGAATTTCTAGGGCTCTGCAAGGACAGGAAGCTGAAGGGAAATCACACACGAGTGGAAGCGATTGGACTGACAAACGGGGTTAAATACCCTACTGTGTTTCAACCCGATTGGATTCGAATGGTACTCAGTCAAGTACACGATCCAGGTATGTGGCTGACAAAGAGTGTTGTCACACCAATCACAAAAGAAGACCTAAGCAGAGTAACAGGGTTTAGAGGAGAAGCCCTCACCCTGAGAACCATATCCAACATTGAAGTCACCCGATTCACAAAGTCGAGGTTTGACAGTCGCATGATGACTGTCACAGATATTGAAGATGAAGGTGTTTGGTTCGTTGTTGCGGTGATCGGTTATAAAATCTATCAATCGAGTTGTCTCAACAGCATACCTGGAGGAGCCATTCATGCAGCTCACAGAATCATGCACAACAATGCCACATAGTAACATACAACCTATGTGCTATGCTGAGAAGCCAAGTTTTTGAGAACGTGAAGAAGCTCGAGTGGTAAAGAAGAAATTCTTGAAATATGGAATGCTAATGGTATGTCTCTTCTTCTATTATCAAAAGTTCTTTCCAAGTGTGGGAAATGTTACATGGGTAACAAATAGACCGGTCATGGTTCAAATAGGAGAGATGATCAACAACCTAGGAAACCGATTCAATCAGGTCATGACAGATTACTTCAAAGATTTTCAATCTAGAATGCATAAAAGGGAAAGGATCTCATCTTCAATTGTTATTGAATACAAGGATGATGTTTGTTTCCTTGTAAGCACTGATCACTACATAATCCAAGCTGTTGCACCCAGAACCTAGGATATGAAATATCAAGAAAGACTGCTAAAGCACTTCAAGAATGTAACCTAGACCTATTAGCCAACCGGTTTGGTACCTGTGTTGAGATAAGTGCAAAGTTGAAGAAGAATGAACCTTCAAAAACAGCAAAAAAGGTTACTGCAAAAGCTACCAAATGATCAACTACACCAAGGAAAAGAAAGGTAGTTGAACCATAACCCAAAGTGCAAAGAAAGAAGGCGCAATCGATCACAACTAAGCATTCAATCAGAAGAAGAAGACTCAAAAGACACCGAGACCGAACAAATCGCTACTTATACTAGAAGAAAGAAGACTAACAAATCGGTAAAGTAGGCAACCCCAAAATCAAAAAGGCAAACCATTGATGAAATGGTTCAAGGTATAAAGACTATAGGTGGGATGGCATCGGTTGAGAGAAGATATAATTTGTCTAATGAAGAAGACAAAAGGAAAATCGAAGATGTTGTAATATACAGCTTGTACAAATTCAGCAAAACCCCTACCGAAATTCATGGCATGATTCCTGCAGAATTACATGAGCTTATTGAAGGAAGGTGAAAATCTTCAATAGCAAAAGAGAAAGAGCTCAGAATCAAGGCACTACTGGAAGTGCAAAGCCACTTAAGCCTTGAAGAAGCAACCAATCAGGCAGATGCTCACAAACAAAACTTTCAGATCAAAAAAAGGATTGGTCAAATATTGATTGGAGAAGTTAAAACTATACATGATGAAGGAGTTGTCATCTGGACAACCATACTTGAGGAGCAACAAAAGGCTGAAGCTGAATGTCAAAAGTCCTTGGTCAAATCAGAAAAGGACACCGGGAGAGGCAAAGGCATTATGGGAATAGATACACCGGTCTACCAAAAGCCAGCAAACAAACCAATTATTGTGAACGTCACTGAAGACACCAGTGGTGATCTAATTCCACCAACTATTTTAGCATCTCCAGTAAAAGGTAAGGCTAAAACACTTACTGTTGATGATATAGTTGATGAAATCATAGATTTTGGTAAGGTTAGCAATGTTTCAAAATGGTACAGTACCTTAGGCGCTGATGATAAGGCTAAATTAGAACTCGCCCTATTAGAAAGTTTTCTTGAGTTCAACTGGGGACCCAAGGATTACAGGTCCATTTTCCCAGCAAACATCAATAAAAGGCTCCTAGCAAAATGGAGAGGAGTAGGAAAAGACAAGAGAATGATAAGGGAAGTTCTAGATCAAATAGAAGCAAGTCTAGATGATGAAGAAATCAAACTTCTAATTGAATCAAAAGTACTGAACCTGGACTCTCGAGACAGAGTGGCTAAAATCATAAATGGCCAAGAAAAAGAAGTTTATGAAGAAACAGTGAAATTATGGAAGAATCATGATTTCACCTCTCCAACAAAGAGGCAAGAAAAACTGACACCGACACAGGTATCTACTGAGACACCTCATTCAACAGGTCCACTGGATAATTCTCAAGTTCCACAGACAGAGGCAACAGTCCTACTAGACATTTCAACGGACACCAAGGCATCTAAGAGAAAAGATGATGAGACAAGAGACATAACCAGTAAGCAAACCACAATCGGTGAGCAGACTGCACCAATGAGACCAGAAGACCAAGCAACAGGGCATCATCAACAGAGAAGGTTGAAGGAAAAGATATAGATAACGCCCAGACAGACAGAGTCAACCTACAGGTCGGCAAAGAGAAGCAACAAGAAGATCAAGAACTCCAAGAAGAAAAAGAGAGCAAATAGGGAAGAGAAGAAGAGAAGCAACAACAAGAAAAAGTCGAAGAAGAGAAGCAACAACAAGAAAAAGTCGAAGAAGATAAGCAACAAGAAGAAGAAGTCAAAGAAGAGAAGCAACAAGAAGAAGAGAAGCAACAAAAAGAAGAGAAGCAACAAGAAGAACAGGAAAAACTAGAAGATATACCAAGCTCTTCTTCACTAAAAAGGAAGCTTCCCTTCACAAGCAGAAACTGATTCCAAGAACGCAAAATTAAAAACTCTCCAAACAGGCAAATCATTGATTGACATCAGCAAAATGTCAACTAAGCAACTCAAGTTGCTCACAAAGAGAAGACAAGAAATGGTTCTCAATAATGTAAAGACAATACTGTACAATCTTGCTCCCGATGCAGATATTGATGAAGAAGAACCGATAATAGATCAGCTAGAAATTTTGGCACAGACAATCAGAGAGGACATAACCGATCCTAAAGCAGTTGCTATAGCACATTATGAAACACAAAGAACCAATATCCTACATGAACAGATTATTGTCATTAAAGCTACCGTGTCTTCCAGCACTAGGGAACTGAAGAAACTGGTTCAGGAAGCAGGAAAAATAATAACAAAAACATCCAATTTTGAAGTTTTTGTCAAGGATATCACAGAAAGAACTGAGAGAACAACAAAAGAGCTGAAAGAGACAACCACTCGCTTCAATCCTCTGACCTCTTCAGCAATAGAGTACAATCGTGAGCTCACCAATTTATCCATCACACTAAGAAAAGCATCTGAGGAGCATACCAAGAGAATTCAAGACCTCATTGGGTTTCAATTGTTCATAGCTCCCACTTTTGATATGATGGAGAAGACAGCCAAAGAAGCAGATACACTTCTAAATGAGCCAGATTGCAAAACAATTGAAGACATGGAGAACTTCATTATTTCTCTCAACCAAGCAAATCTACAAGGATATTTTTAACCAGTTTCAATTCTAAGCTTTCACAACCTTTGTCCCTTGGAAGCAAAAAGGGGAAGTATTGTATTTTGGTCAATATAGAGACGGGGGTAGCCAATGCACAAGGGAAGTATAATTGACAGGCAGTATAGACACAGGGTGAGTTGATACCTGCCAGGGGAAGTCTTATGATAAAAGCTTTATGTGTATATACTCTCTTGCAAGTTTTGATATGTTTTGCCACCAATGCCAAAGGGGAAGACTGTTGGCATTATGCATAGTTGTCACAGTTGACAAACATCAAACTTGCCACATCGGTCATAATGTTAGAGCAGCAGCGGTGAACCAGTAGTTGTCACAGTTGACAAACATCAAACTTGCTAATTGAACCGGTTACATAAAGGGAACCCGGTCACAACAATACCGGTCTTGTCTAACCGGTCTAGTAAAACTAAAGAAAGCAGATGACTCAACCGGCAGCACACAAGTTTTCGAGCAATAGTATAAGACCTACCAGTCTATGCTTTTATGATTTTCGATCCGGTTTTAATGGGAATTTGATCCGGTTTTAACAGGATACATTTCACAACTGGAGTTTTACATGCAAGATTTTTGGCATGCCTTCCAGAACAGCGAAATTTGGGAGGACTTGTAGCTTGGTCCCACAATTCGAATTTGAATTGTGTGGATCTATATATATATACGGGTCATTGTGTATAAGAAATGTGTGGTTGGAGAAATCAAGTGCAGAGAGATAAAGCAGAGCAGAAGAGCCGAGTCTTCTAAAAAAGGGATATAGTCACCAAGAGTGAACAACAGAGATTGAACAGCCAAGCCGAGCGAGGAATAGAACATGTATGATCTGAATGACAAATTAGGTGTCTACAGAAGATCATCTTTCTTATTGTTTGAAGCTCGTGAAAATCCCTTTATTAGGGCAAACCCTAACAGGTTCTTTTGTATAAATCCCTTAACCGGGTGACACCTTGATTGATGTTCTCAAGTCCTCTGGCGAGGCAACTCTTAACAGGGTTAAGATCTTAACCGATCTACATCAAATCCCTTCACAAGGTAGCACTCTAACAAGTGTTGTTGTAAGCCTTTAACAAGGCAACTTTATTACTGTAGTAGTGAAGATTGTGGGTTCTATCCCACCGTGGTTTTCTCCCTTTAACCGAGGGTTTCCACGTATAAATCATGTGTAAGTTGTTGCATGTGATTTCTATTTAAGTAAGTTTAACATACTTTACATTTCCATTATCACACAGTAGTTGTATTTTGTTTCATAGGATAAAATACTAAATAAGTTGATTTGACTGGTTCACCCCCCCCCCCCTCTCAGTCACCGGTTAGGATTAACATAACCTACCACCGTTATTTCATAACTGAAATGGAGTCTTGTGTGCGGTGCTTGAGTTATATTGGGTCTGGTACTGCAAACGGCAGGGAGATAAAAATGGTAACCAAATCATGAGGAGTTGTGTATCTTTCTAGAGTCAGCAGAATTCAACTAAGGAATATACATGTGTCGCTGCGGGTTGGAGGAGGTTAGAAAATTGTTTTTTAATCGCATACTCTCTGCAATTCATATCATGAATATCTGCAATTCATATCATGAATATATTGAATATTGTAACTGATTTTTTTTGTGTGACAAATGTTTATCGATGTTGGGTGCTTAGTGGGCAACATTAAAGAATCAAATGGTGATTTCTTCTAAACGAAGGATATTTTTGAGTGCAGCAACTTTCAAAATGAAGGTCGACGTTAATACGGGAGATAAAAAATGATAGATGGAAGATTTTTTAATGGTGTCAAGTCAAAAATGAAGAACAGTACAGACAAAACTTCAAAAGAGGTGTATGAGTCATGAAAAATGAATGAAGCATATGAGTCATTAAAATGTAACCGTTTGGTATGCTGGCAGCTGCATATGAAAAGATAGTGACGTGGAAAGTCTTTGAATGAAAGTAATGACTATTCAAAAACAGAATCAAGCATTGCATGGGGCGAAAAAGAAAAATATATAGAGTGCGGATGATGTTTTTTAAACAGCAAACTGAGCGTTGATAGCAGAATACAGTGTGTTGTGTAGGGTGGAGTTTGAGTAGGTGCTCAATTGAGGCTACATCCTCTGATGTCTAGAGTTAATGCTCTGTGAATGAGTCGTAGCTCATCTTTGTACTGGGTTGAAACCCATTTTTGGGGGATTAGTGATACTATGGTTTTTTACCCTATTGGGTTTTCCACGAGATAAAAAATTTTGTCTTGGTCTCAAGTTTTTGTGTGTTTAATCTGCTGCTATATTTCAGTTATTAAAAAGGTTTTATTTAGCTTGCTGATTCACCCCCTCCCCCTCTCAGTAAGCTTTGTTGTTTTTCAGAGATTCTATGAATAGTCCCAAACAAAATCCAAGACCCACAAGCCTTTTCCAGTAATGCTCGAAATATAAAATAAATCACCCCTAAGTATTTTATTAGCATGCCCAAGAAACGTTGCCAGAATAATATCTTTCATTTATGAAATCAAACAAATACCTTTCATTCTGGAATACTGAGTTGTCAAGACATTTGTTCTAAAAAACCACCACAAATTCTGATTAGCATATCCTTTCTTTTCAGACTATTATAAATTACCGCAGAACTGCAAATACTTATTATTTCTAAAACAGATTACGAATTTGGCATCAATGTGAACTCCATCGCAAATCCACCTCTTTGAAGAGCTAGGTTTTCGTCCAGTTCTTCTATCAAATTCCTGAAGGTTTTCATCTCCAAAAATCTCAGCTAATGCCAAAGCATCTGACAATTCTATCAAATCCAATAAATATCTCAACATCTTCTAAATAATCCTCCCCTTGAACATTTATAGCATTCTCCAAGAAACTCTTGGCCTTTCATCAGCTTGTCTCTTTTTGTTTCAAGTTGAAAATAAGTCACTTTTATTTTATAATTTTGGTTGACACAAAAAGTCACTTTAATATTAATTAAATTAGGTCGTT
The DNA here is from genome assembly GCA_027943335.1 of Chamaecyparis obtusa. NCBI lineage: Eukaryota > Viridiplantae > Streptophyta > Pinopsida > Cupressales > Cupressaceae > Chamaecyparis > Chamaecyparis obtusa. The sequence continues at coordinate 2,091,601 of BSBK01001088.1, read as the reverse complement.
ATTATATTTCGACAGCTTATATTTTAAATTACTTAATTAATTTCTAATGTCCCAAAAAAGGGGACATTAAAATTTTGTTCAAATACTACATAGTGAAAATTTAAAAGAGCTCAATAACATTGGATGATAAATAGAAATCAGTATTTTATGGAAATTGCGGATCTGGTATTTCTGAATATTGAAAGATTAAGAAAATTTATCAATCATTCTCATGCTAGATCTACTGTATTGATTAAAGCCTGTTTGGGCTTGAATCATTATTTCAGTGTGCATATTGTTTGTGAATTCATCTGTAAATTTAATGGCGTCCAGTTACTGACATTAAAAATTGATCAACATATTTGAGATTTTAAATTTAGAGAAATATTTCCCATTCAAGTCTCTTCATTATAAGTGATGGTGATGTCATTGTGATGCTTGTTGTCTATGTTGTTGATCTTGCCATCATGGGTTGCAAGACCAATGTGTAGCAATGTAAAATCTGATTTATATTTTGCTTTTAGCACGACTAACCTAATCACCATTTCATTAAATTTCATTTCAATGGCTCAACTCAATTATGCTATGAATCTTTAGGAATAGTTTTACATGGTTGATTAAAGTCATTTTACTACACTTACAAAAGTTGCGTTTAAGTTGTCAGCCTATGATGATTATTTACTAGTCAATAAGTCACTCTATAAACAATTGGTGGGTAGTTTGTTATAGCTTTTGTAGACACAATAAATTCTTTACTACGTTGGTAGTACCTCACAAAAATTTTGAATGAATGAATCATGTTCATAGACTGGACACAAAACAAGTGTTGTGATAGGTCAAATGTACTGTCAAAAATGGCACTCTATCAAAGGATAGAAGATTTCATTAGCTGATGTGATATGTCAAAGGTACTCTTGATTTGGCACTTCGTCAAAGATTAATGACTCCAAGTTGACAAGATATATGGACACCCATTGGTAATCAAAAATCTACTACAACTTTCACTGCCAAGTTTTGAGTGATCTACAACATTTTCAGAATACACCTACTCGATTTTTTAGTGACGATCAATGAGTCTTGAAGTTAATGAGGAACCTAATTTATCGCGCTCACAAGCATTTTCAAGTTCATCATCACCACATTCAACAATTGGTGGACATTGATGATATTTCTCTTTACCACTGCACTACTTAAGATCTAAATGCAAGCCCACTTAATCATAAGATACATGAACTGAATACAACTTCTAGAGAAATGCAAAATATGCATATTGTGGATAACATTGCAACCAAATATGACGAAAATGAAGCTTATCACTGTCACAACAACTGAAAATCAGACCGCACACATTGAGCACAAGAAAGCAAGCTGTCAAAAGTGTAAGATACAATCTTGAATGCTATGGAAGTAAAAATGACTTATTGAATACCCTAAAGAATACAGTTGGAGTGAAACCTGACTTTCAACCAAATATGAATAATGGATAAGAAAACAAACTAAAATATGATTTTCAATCAGAAAGCTATAAAAGAAATGTGAAGCCAAAATAATATTTAAGATCAACAACAAGAACTCAATGAGACAAGAAATGTGAAGCAAAATTAAAACACGAGAAACTAGTGGACCCACAAACAAAATGATCATATCAAAACACAAAGTGCTATTTATCCTGAAAATTTGAAAAGGCAATGAAAAAGTGACTATGATATATGACAAAGTGAACAATTTGGAATGAATGTACTTAGTAAACGTAGCAACTATTTGAGAAAATTTAAGCACTTAAATAAATGAGAAAACAATCTTCTTTAAACATTTCCATACCATTCCATTCAATAGAAATTGACACCACATTTCACTGAGAAAGCAATCTTCAGTAGTTGTACACACATCTATACCACCCCATTCAACATAAGTTTAGAGTAAATTTTAGGAAGCGTATCAAGAAATATGTGCCACATTTTTCCATAAAAATTTAAAGCGCATATGGGAAAATTTGTGCCATAGTTGGCCTATATCTTTAGAAGCGTGTGGAGAAATCTGCACCGCATTTTATCTAAGATTCAGGGAGCGCATTAAGAAATTTGCACCACATTTTGCCTAAATCTTAAGGTGCCTGTCCGAAAAAAATTCCCATATGTCGCCTGAACTTTACGGAAACAAAAAGTTTAGGCATACCATCTAAGTCCTAAAATGATCAGAATAACTATTCATATAATCTACGAAGAGTGTTTTTTTCCATGAAAAATTAAAGCGTCGACATAAATGACAAGAAAGCTTCACCTCGCGGACAGGGTCAAGAGTCAAATTTAGTGTTTACTCCTGGTAAAGACGAATTGACTAAATTGAAATCTATGCAGGGAACGGTAAAGATTGATTTAAACTTGTGAGAACGAATCTACACCCTTGGCACACGAGAAATTTGCGCCACTGAACTTTAGCCCCATTAAAATCCTATCTAAAATGTTATCCTCAAATATAAAATAGAGAAACAAACCTTGCAATGCACATAAACAACCCTTCAAAATGAAACACAAGAAATAGCAAACCATCAAAATCCGTGATGAGAAGCATACCTTTCAACAGCCTCAAAAAATCGTTTATAAAGGTTAGAATGTGGCATGTTTTCCTTCCAATTTTGCGATGAAATTTGCTCCCCTGTAAAACCAAACGAATTTTACATATAAAATGAGATTAAAACCCTAAAGAAGATTGAAATTCTCATAATGCAAGACAAAAAGGCGAGGCAATTCAAATTGTTTCACAGAACTTGTAAGATTACATCTTCATCGTCTGTAAAAGCCTACGCAAAGAACGAAGAAGAAAACAAATCTAAAACACATATACTCACCTATTACACGGCACTCGCTTCCCTGGACGTTTCAATTTCATAAAAAACGCTGAAACTTCCATGGCGTTCAAAAAAGCGCGATAAAAGCTGAGACCGTTATTTTTTTCCCGTTATTTTTTCCCTCGTTCTCTTTATAGCGATGAAAAGCAGTGATGATAATAACTACGTTCAATCCAGATGAAGTGAACAACTTAAATTGCAAAGACGTAAAAACCGTGAAAATATTTAAATTTTTACTGCTGGTGCCGGGAAAGAAAAAATGAAATTAACGCGTATTAAAAATTACCACATATTCAAAGCTGCAGACAACACGATTGAAGGTAACATACAATAATAAAAACAAATTCTTCCTTTTTGGGGTCAACGTGCCCATTATTTACAGTGGGGCCATTTTTAACTAAAAGTAGCGGCTTTTTAAGCTGGCCCTTTTTCAAAAGAGAACAAATATCTTTTAACATAAAAAGTAGGTGATAATCATGAACTCAAATTTATGTTTTAAAAATAAAAAGGTATATAGATATTTGTTAAGAGGATGAAGATAATCATTGAGTGTTTTATTTAAATATTTATTAGTTTCTATTATGGAATTATAGTAGAGGATGAAACTTTAAACAATGATTAAAGAGTATGTCAAGAATTAATCAAAATATAGTTTTTTATAGATTTATTATTGATTTATTTTTTATATTAAAGCATCAAAAATGAGGGTGTTGTCTATTAGGTACAAAAGTCTAGAAGGTGTATAATTAGCAGTTTAACATTAACGGCACATCAACAATAAAATCTAACTACTAACATCAAAAACATCAACAAATATCGATCATCCACACTATCAAAAAGAAGTTAATAGCACCTAAACTACTAAAAGTTTGATAAAAAAAATGTCACCTAGGGTCATCCCAATAAATATAAAAACATCTAGTAACAGTATCCAAACTACAAACTAATAAAGCACAAACAACTTTTATAATTTGCCCATAGTGGTAGCTAGCAGCAACCAAAAATAAAATAAACAAAACAAGGGACATGGTCACTATTGAGCTCCCTTGTAGTTGCATATGACTTGATGGAGTGTCGCCAACCAATCTTATGTGAGAAACTTGAAGAGTTCCTTGTAGTTGTATGTTGGCATATGATGAAGATGATCATATCCTAGATCATGTGATGAATGTTGTAGTGTTGTCATTGCTAGCAACAAGTCTTCTAGGCAGGTTGAATCACATATACCAGTGATAAAGATGATTCAATAAGGATTTTTCTAAGTGTTTAGTCTACTGGTGATAACATAGTCAACCATGGCAAATGTGTTGAGCGGTGATGATTTGGACTATTCAAATGGTGTGATCAGTCATGACGTATCTGTGGTGCTCAAATCAACAGATTGGATTTCTTATGGACTTGCTAATCTAATGTTGAGAAACCCAAGTGATTTGGTCAACTGACAGGTTCAACCAAATATAGGGTTGGAACCTCTACAATTCTAGCTCTGCAAGACCAAGGCTGGTAGGCCTATATCTCAACCTTTATCTATTGGTTGGAGGTTTTTTATAGCAGACAGAATAATGTGTGAGAACTTAGGTGATCTCTCAAGATGGCAAATAAAACCCTTGAGAATGATTAAATTATAATCAATACAACATAAACTGCAAGACTAAAATGTTTTTGTTAATTATAAGAATGATTTGAAAATATGGGTTTTAAATAAATGAATGATGAATGGAATGTCATAAACTTTAAACAATGAATCAAATGACCATAATCCAACAATTGATAAGACCAATGCCTATTTCAAACTAGGCAATAGAGTCAATCCAAATCCAATCCTATGTACAACCATGGAGACAGTTTTAATAACTTTTTATTTGAAACAAGACTATCACCTCAAAGGCGTATGTATGAATTATGATTTTAAAACCATATAGTTACAATTAGTCTTACTAAATTTAACTCAAACTCTGAGAGACCAATAAGACAGAAAGAAGTTTGAAAACCAATCCTTCTAACTAATACTCTTATTGCAACTAATTTTGAAATCACAATAACATAAGAGTTGCACAATGAGGCAAACTAATGAAACATATTTATCCAAGGGACTAACTGAATACGAACTGAATCTTCTTGCTGTGGGTGAGACAAAAAAACACTTATCTTTTATTGATTTTTAAAAAAATTGTACATATGAATTCATGTATGTAGTTGTTGATCTCATTCTATTCTATGACATTTCTAATGTGTTATTGTCTCTCCCTTCACATCGTCTTGGAATCCCTATAATTATATAATCCAAGGGATGCAAACAAGCTTCAGACCAATGTGTCCCTTCATAACAAAAACCTAATCCTAAAACAACAACTGAACATAATAATTACAATGCAAAGTCTTAACCATATAAAAGTTAAGATATGTAATAATTAAATTTTCTATAATGCTCCTTTTGAAATGTTCCCTTCCATTTCATCCCGCTAAATATCTCCGCCAAACTTTGGATAGAAATATCGTGCACAAAAATAACTTAATCAAATATCTTAATAATTTAAAACTTATCTTTCATTAGGGTTTTCTAGAAGATAATATCGTTTGTATATTTATTACACTCATATATAGAAGATAAATAAATCATGAAAAATCAAGAATATGTGGAGAAGGGTAAAGATGGAAATTCACTCTGCAACTAGCCTGCATCTGACAGAGGCTAACGTTGGCATCCTCCCTCGAGTGGCATGCTAGGCGTGTGGCTTCTTGATGAAGGATGCTCCCCTTAATACCACAAACACATAGTAGAAATAGAGAAACAACAACAATATGCAAGAACAAAAAATTGGCTTCTTATTATCTCCACAAATGTGGAATTACAAACTTTCAGAATTACAATATGCAAAGCCACATGGGCATTCCCTTACAATATTTTGTAAGACAAAGCCTCAAATCAATACCCAGATCTACTACCCAGAACCGCCTAGACAACACTACGGGCCTTCTTTATATAGGCAATTTCCACCGCCCGAGAAGGTTCCAGAAATTTAGCCCTTAAGGCCGATTATACATAGAATTAATTTATTTTCACAATTTTTACAATAGGGTCGGCTCAAAAGAAATACAAAATATGATTTTAGGTAACCCAACTTCCGAAGGCTATAACTTTCTAACCATAGCTCCATTTTTCTATTGTAACCACTTTTTGAAAATGCCATGACAAGATCTACAGCACCTAACATGCACTAGCGCCAGTCAGTTGGGGGTCGATCGTGATCTGGAGCCTCTAAGGCCTTCAAAATTGACCTGAAAGATTTCATACCCAAAAACCTCAATAACTTCACCAATATTGATGATGTGGCAATGAAACTCAACTGGTAGGCTGAAATGACTAGGATGAACCTCCAACTTCAAAACATTCTGAGATCATATGACCAACTTACTAAAAATAGTAAGTTTCCATAAATAGCAGCTCTGCACAAGATAGCCCTTATTGAAAAGCAAACAGAAATATTTTTGGGTGATGCAAGATTGCTCTTACACGCAGGATGCTCCTGCATCAGACACCCGGGGTAATTTGAGAAGTGACCCTGTCACGACTCAGGTATGCAAAGGAAAACCAAGACAGTTAACCTCCTCTTTTGCTAGCCATGATGAATCTTCAACGAGTCATCCTTTCCATTTGACCAAATACTCTTCATAGGTCTTGTTCCTTGTGCTTTTTCCAACATGACTATCCAGTATGTCTTCAATCTCCTTGATATCTGAACTGGTTATTGGAATACTCCATTGTGTTGCTGTAACCTCATCTTCAACACCTCATTCTTGATACTATGTCAGATCTGAAATAGTAAATACTAGTGAAATACTCAGCTTAGTAGGCAACTCGACCTCATATGCATTTCCTGAAGCATGCTTCTTCAATATTTTACATGGCCCAAACTTCTTCATTCTCAACTTGTTATATGTACCAACTAGAAATCTTTCCTTCTGTAAATGAACCATGACTTCATCTCCAACCCAAAATTCCTTATGCCTCCTTTTCTCATCTGCCTTAGCCTTATACTGCGCATTCATCTTGGTAATGTGTTTCCTCACTTCCTCGTGGATGTTATTCAAATGTTCTGCAAAATCCTCAGCTTCAACACTACTTATTTCTCCTTTATCTATCTTTCTCAACTCAAATGCATTTCTTGGACTACTCCCATATACAATCTGGAATGGTGATTTACCAGTGCTCCTATTGATAGAATTATTGTATGCAAATTCTACCTGTGGTAAAATCAAATCTCATCCCGTTGGCTTATCTCCAACCAAACATCTTAGCAAATTTCCCAAACTCCTATTCACCACCTTTGTATGTCCATCAGTCTGTGGATGATGTGATGAACTGAACTTCAAATCTGTCTTCAACTTCTTCCACAATGTACGCCATAAATATCCAACGAACTTAGTGTCCCTATCTGAAACTATACTCTTTACCAAACCATGGTCTCATCACTTCTCTGAAAAATAATTCTGCTACATGAACAACATCATTGGTCTTCTTGCAGGGAACAAAATGTGCCATCTTTGAAAATCTGTCAACTACCACAAAAATTAAATCATGTCCCCGCTGTGTCCTTGGTAAACCAAGAACAAAGTCCATACTGATATCCTCCCAAGGCTTCTCTAGTATAGGTAATAGCTAATACAACCCTGTATTTTGCTTCACTCCATTTGCCATCTGACATACTCTGCAACTCTGTACAAACTTCTTGACATCTTATTGCAATTGTGGCCAATAATAATTCTCACTAACCAAAGCAAGAGTTTTATCACGACCAAAATATCTAGCCAATCCTCCGCTATGCTTCTCCTTGATGAGATTCTCCCTCATAAAACTTCTTGGAATGCACGATTGACTCCCTCCGAATAGCATATCATCCTGAATGATGGAATCCAGCCACTTCATTATGTCTAGAGTAACAGGTTCTTTACAAGCTTTCCAAGCTTCACCAAAATTAGGATCCTCTGGATACAAATTCTTGAGTTCCTTGAACCCAACCACCTCAATCTGCATCTCTGTCAACAATAGTTGCCTTCTACTAAGCGCATTTGCAACCCTGTTAGACTTTCCACTTCTGTGTTTCAAAATAAATATATAACTCTGCAAAAACTCAACCCATTTCAAATGTCTTTGATTCAACCTTCCTTGACTATTCAAATATTGCAAAGCTTGATGATCAGTATACAAAAAAAACTCCTTAGGAAGCAGATAATGTCTCCACTTCTTCAATGCTTGAACTATAACATAAAATTCCTGATCATAAATAGAATATTTCTTCTTGGCATCATTTAACTTCTCACTGAAATAAGCAATAGGTTTACCTTCTTGGCTCATAACAGCTCCTATTGCAGTACCACTAGCATCATAGTCTACTTGAAACACCTTATTAAAATCTGGAAGTGCTAAAATAGGTTGTTCTGTAACTTTCTGTTTCAATAGTTTAAAACTCTTATCTGCCCCACTAGTCCATTTGAACTCTTTTCTATCCCCTCTCATTGTTTCAGTCAAGGGTCCACAAATACTGCTAAAATTTTTAATAAATTTTCTGTAAAAGCTATCCAAACCATGAAAAGATCTTACCTTAGTAACACTCCTTGGAGTAGGCCATTCAAGGATAGCCTGTACCTTCTCTAGATCTATTTTTAGACCTTCTGCTGAAACTACAAATCCCAAATACACTAACTCTTTCTTCACAAAAATGCACTTCTTCAAATTAATCAACAATTTCTTATCTCTTAACTTCTCAAACACCATACGAATATGCATCATATGCTCTTCCAATGTCTTACTAAAGATCAAAATATCATTTAGGTACACAATGACAAACATACCCAGCAATTTTTTTAGAACCTTGTTCATGAGCCGCATGAAAGTGCTTAGTGCATTGGTTAGCCCGAAAGGCATGACTAACCACTCACACAGTCCTTCCTTTGTCTTGAAGGCAGTCTTCTAGTTATCTCCTTCTCTGATCTGAATCTGGTGATATCCACTCTTCAGATCTATCTTTGAGAAATACACAACTCCACTCAAACAATCTATAATATCATCCATTTGTGGCAATGGAAACCTATACTTGATTGTGATCTTGTTTATTGCTCTAGAATCTGTACACATCCTTCATTCTCATTCTTTTTTGGTGCTAATACTACTGGTATAGCACATGGACTCAAGCTCTCCCGAATCAATCCCTTCTGTAACAACTCATGTACTTGTCTGTTCAACTCTTCACTTTCTGCTGGTGTCATTCTATGTGCTACCTTGTTTGGCAAACTGGCTCCTGGAATCAAATCCATCTTATGACTGATCTTCTTTACCGGTGGTAAACCATCAAGTACATTATCAGATACAATATCCTAAAACTCATTCAACAAATCTGCAACCTCTACAAGTACATCCTCTACTTCCTCTTTACCAACTTTTGGAATTAAACAAAAACACACATGCTCATGCCTCATGCCATCTAGGAATTTTCTTCCATCAACAAATGTTATTCTTGCATTACTACATACCTTTTCTTTGGTCTCCTTCAATGGCTTTAGTTTATGTCGCACTCCATCCTTTGTTAGGGAATAGGTATTCGCACGACCATCGTGTACAGCATGTCTGTCAAACTGTCACGGTCTACCCAACAACATATGACATGTATCCATAGATATGATATCACATAGTACCTCATCTTGGTACCCACCGATCTTGAACTTTACTAGGCACTGTTCACTGACCATGACTTTGTGGTCATCTTGCACCTAGGCAATTCGATATGGATGTGGGTGTTTCTATCTCTTGAGCTTCAACTTTGTCCCCATCTCTTCTGACACCAAATTGTCAGTGCTTCCACTATCAATAATCACATTACAACATTTACCTGCACACTTGCATCTAGTGTGAAACAGGCTCCTCCTTTGTTCAAGTTCATTCTCACCACTCAACAGGACTCTTCTGTTAATCAACGTTTCTCCCCTTTCAGCATCTTCAAAATTTGAGGATCTGGCATCTTCATATATATGTGCCACTCTAGCCTGACCTTCATTCCTCCTATCTTTCCTTCCTTGGTGTTGGGGACATTCAAATGCCCTATGACCTTCTTCTCCACAATGAAAACATGTTCCACAAAAGCATCCTCTTCCTAAACCTTGTCCTCTTCCTCTTCCTCTCTGATCTCTATTGTTCTGATCTTGGAAACGATTGGAATTGTTTCCTCTCTGATTTTGACTGTTACTGGTCTCATCTTTCTTTTTCGAATCTTCATTTCAGCCTCCATATGACTGTCCACCAGATCGTCCACCGCAACCTCTTCTATTTTGTCTACTCTCGAACTTCTTATTCAGCTTTTCCTCTACTTTTAGGGCAAACTAGTATGCCTCTTCAATACTGTTCATTCGAACCAAATTCAACTCCTCTTGAATGCTCAGCCTCAACCCATTAAGGTAATGAGAAACTTTCTCCTTATCAACTTCTGCATGGCCTGTTCTGATGAGGATTCGATAGAACTCCTCTATATACTCCTGAACAGATCTTCCCGCTTGCTTCAAACTTTGCATTTTCTTTAGTAGGTCAAGCTCATAATCAACAGGGATGAACTGTCGCTTCAATTTATCCACCATCCGATCCCATCTTGTGATTTTATCTTTCCCTCTTCTATTTCACTCCAATTGAATCTCTTGCCACCAAATCTTCGCATGACCTTTCAATCTGGCCTTCACAAACTTGACCCGATCAGGATCCTCAATATCTTCATACTTAAAATATTCCTCACATTCATTGATCCAGTCGATCAATTTCTCTGGGTTAAGATTTCCTGAAAATGTAGAAACCTCGATCTTAGGTCTTTTCCCAATCTTGGAAATGGCCTGAAAAAGTATTTCTTTTTCTTGATTCAAAACTTTGACTTCTCCTTCTTGATCTTCTTCTTCAACTTCATCATCGCTTTCATCTCTGACATTAAGATTCATTCCTCTACGAATCTCCTCTTGCAATGCTCGCACTTGTCTCTGTAGTTCCCTAACCTTAGGTGTTACAACACTAGCTCTTCCGCCACGTTCCCTTCGTGGAGGCATTTTCATGATGCGCACTAAAACACTAACCATGGTCCTGGTGCAAACTGCCTCACAATCGGTGATTTGTTTACACACTCAGGAACTCCTGCTCTGATACCACTTGATGAAGGATGCTCCCCTTAATACCACAAACACATAATAGAAACAGAGAAACAACAACAATATGCAAGAACAAAAAATTGGCTTCTTATTATCTCCACAAATGTGGAATTACAAACTTTCAGAATTACAATATGCAAAGCCACATGGGCATTCCCTTACAATATTTTGTAGGACAAAGCCTCGAATCAATACCCAAATCTACTACCCAGAACCATCTAGACAAAACTACGGGCCTTCTTTATATAGGCAATTTCCACTGTCCGAGAAGGTTCCATAAATTTAGCCCTTAAGGCTGACTATACATAGAATTAATTTATTTTCACAATTTTTACAATAGGGTCGGCTCAAAAGAAATACAAAATATGATTTTAGGTAACCCAACTTTCGGAGGCTATAACTTTCTAACTGTAGCTCCATTTTTCTATTGTAACCACTTTTCGAAAATGCTATGACGAGATCTACAGCGCCTGACATGCGCCAGCGCGAGTCAGCTGGGGGTCGATTGCAATCTGGAGCCTCTAAGACCTTCAAAATTGACGTGAAAGATTTTGTACCCAAAAACCTCAATAACTTCACCAATACTGATGATGTGGCAATGAAACTCAACTGGTAGGCTGAAATGACTAGGATGAACCTCCAACTGTGAAATCAAAACATTTTGAGATCATATGACCAACTTACTAAAAATAGTAAGTTTCCATAAATAGCAGCTCTACACAAGATAACCCTTATTGAAAAGAAAATAGAAATATTTTTGGGTGATGCAAGATTGCTCTTACACCTAGGATGCTCCTGCATCACTTCTTTATTTGTGTGATGTGTCCTCTTTATGTTTCCTTAGGTCTTGTTTCATATTTCTTGAGTGCTTTTCTTTTTGCTTTGTGTTTTATGTTCTTTTTTGTGCCCTTGCTCTGCCTTGGTGATTTTAGGTGAACATTACCCTCGTCTAGTTCATGCATGTGATGGGAGGTCCGATTAATAATGTTGATATCCCATAGAAGGATGTGGAAATCATTATGGGAGATGTGGAGGCAAGTGTTAATGAGAATTGCAATGAGACTACAGACACTATTAATGTTGGTAATTCCAAAGAGAAATTATCTTATAAACAAGTGGTGGTCGAGGATACCATAGTTTTTTTGTCGAGTGCAGAGTTTAACGAAGTCTTCACTAGGAGAATGGTGGGTGCATAACACGGGGACGTGGGAAGGGCCATAGTCGATGGAAGTGGATGAAGTGTTAGAGGAGATGCCGAATCTGGTGGCATCAGAGGAGAAAAATGGTAGGTCTCCTTCCCTCAGTTTGAAAACCCTCTCTCTTTTGCCTAACGAAGATATGGTAAATGTCATTAAGGTCGAGCAAAGTAGGCTAAAGAGTATTGCCATTTTCTTTGTCTATTTGAATAAAGATTCATTGTCATCTCGTAAGTTTTTGGATGATTGGATAGCCTCAGTACGGGGCAAGAAACTTAGAATTTTTGTTAGTTACTACAGGATGATTCAGAAAGGACTCTTTGTTATCTTTCTAAAAAATCATAGTATGCAAGAAAGGGTTTTGGATAAAAGATTCTAGAACGTAGGTCGGTCTATGTTTAGAGCTTTTCCTTGGACTCCAAATGATAATTTTGATAAAGTGGTTACTAGGTTAGCCCCGAACTGGGTTGAAATAAAAAATCTACATGTTGAATTTTGGTCATTTATTGATCATATCCTTAAACCTTTGGGTTCGGTTTTACAAATTGAACAGTCGAGAGTAACCCTTCCCCATTTGAATGCCAGGGTGTTGGTTGCATTAGCACCCAAGGTCGATTTTCTTGACTGCATTTCTTTAGAATTTGATGGTGAATTGCTTTGCTGGGAAGTTGCACTATTAGGGAATCTTAATGCTTGTTTTCACTGTAGATGCAATGGGCACGCAAAGAAGGATTGTCCTACTTTAAAAAATGTTTAGAAAGAAAGATTTAATATTGTGCCAAATTCTAATTAAAAAGGTAGTTACGACAATAACAGTGGTAATAAATTATTTGATAATAAGGGCAAAAATAATAAAGAAGATAATAATTCTCTAAGTAACCCTAACACTCGGGTCTTGAAAGAGACAATACAACAAACTACAAAGAAGCACTCTTCTACTATAAATTTTGATGCTCATACTGATATTGTGGACAAAAATTCTTTTGTTACATTGTCTAATCCTTTGTTTGATGAGGACTTTGAAGTTGTTCCTACTTTGAATTTTGTGGAGGAAGGTATTCCTTCTTCCCTAGATGCCCATCCATTAATAGATGAGCCATCTGATACTGTCGGGAATAATGCAGCCCACACCAAATTGAATGCCAGACGGTTAGCTATTGCCACTATTAATGAAAAATTTGAAAATTTTAAAAAAGTTAATAATCAACATCAGCCCCCGAGTGTGGAATTAACTAACCCACCTAATTCTCTCCAAATTGTGGCTTTCAATAAAGAAGAATAGTTTACAAAAGTGGTTGGTAAGAAGAGAAAGATGGGAGATAGAAACTCCCTGTCCAACAACAACAAAGGTAAAAACAACCTCCAAGATTGTTTCAACAGATTGTGAAAGAGCACAAAACCTTCCTCTGAATAGTTTTTCATGATGCACATTCATAGTTGGAATGTTAGAGGTTTAGAGATGCTAGATAGAAAATGTATTGTTAGGAGATGGTGTAATCAGTTGATGTTAAAGGATATTATTTGTCTACAAGAAATCAAAATTGTAGGCTTTCATGATCATACTATTCAAAAATTTATGTGGGAGAAAACTATAGGTTTCCATTTGAACCATGAGAAAGGCAAAGGTGGGGTGGCCATTCTCATTAATCCCAAATGGGTTGATCAGATAGTTAGTCATGGCTACTCCCCTTGTCAGAGAGTTATTTGGGTGACTTTGAAGATTCAACAAGAGGTGATTGAGATTTTCAATCTATATGCATCGAATAATTACAGAGAGCGATTAAACCTTTGGGAGTGGTGTTTTAAACATCTTCCCAGTAACCCTTGGCTATTTGTAGGGGATTTCAATATGGTAGAACACAGTGCTGACAAGTTGGGAGGGCTTAAACATTTGTCGAAAGGTAATGAGATTTTCCTCTGGCTGAAATTCAAAAATAAGTTTAATCTTATGGACCCTATGGAACACATGCATAAGGAGTTTCGAGATATTTGGTTCACACAGTGCAATAACCAAGGAGTCAAGAAGAGGGTGTATTGTAGGCTTGATAGGTTTTATGGAGATGCTTCAGCCTTCTCATTTATTCTTGAAGGTAGAGATGCTCTGGTAATGGTTTGCCTGACCTCTATTTCTGATCACTCACCCATTCATTCTTGCATTAATTTTGAAGGTGTTGGAGCTTCAGGGCAAGGAGAGAAGAAATGTAAATTGTTTGAGCTTAATGTTTCCCTTCTTGATGAAAAAGATAATTTGGAGGCCATTGAGATGGTCACTTCATTGAACAAGTTTTGTAGTCCTCTTTTAGATCCTAAAGAGATGTGGGAGATGTTGGTGATGGCATGGAGGAACATTTTTCAAATCATTGGGAGTAAACTGGACATGGATAGGAATAGAGAAGAATCATTCTAGCAGAACAACCTAAATACCATTGAGAAAGGATTGCAGAGTAAAGGTATGGATACAGTTCTTGAATTAGATTAGCTGCTATCAAGCATAAATTAAGGATGATTCAGAGGTATAAGACCCAAGGGCAAAAAATCAGAGCTAGAATGAAATGGATTAAAGAAGGAGATAAAGGTTCTGGATATTTTTTTAACATCATCAGAGCTAAGCATAAGAAAGAACTAATTGAAGAGAAACAATTGGAGTCTGGTAAACCAATGATCCAAAGGCCATTAAAAGATGATTTTTATCAGTTTTATAGTAAGTTATTTTCCTCAAAAAATTTACCAGTGGGTCAAGAGGCATTAGATAAGTGTATTAAGCTTATCCCCAATAAAATCTCATAGCATAATGCCTCATATCTTGATAAACCTATATCTCTTGAAGAATTCAATACAGTTATTGACTCCTTTGCTAATGGCAAAGCACCGGGATTGGATGGACTTCCTGCTGAGTTTTATAAATAGAACACAGAACAGATAGGGCCTGAGCTTCTTAATGTTTATGAAGATGCCATGAATAAAGGTTCTCTTGGGACAAGTATCAATAGAGGGGTTGTGAAGCTTATACACAAAGCAGGAGATAGAACACTAGTAAAGAATTGGAGGCCCATTACTTTACTGAACCTTTCTTACAAGATTATGGCCAAAGTATTAGCTAGAATAATTGCTCCTTTATTGTACAACTTTATATCCAATACTCAAACTGGATTTATTCAAGGAAGGTACAATCTAGAAAATTTGGTGACCAACTGGGAAGCTATGCATTAGGCCCAGGCTGATGGACAAGAGGTGGCTATGATTTTGCTTGATTTTGAGAAAGCATTTGACAGGGTGGAATGGGAGTTTGTGTTGAGGATGCTAAAGGCCTTTGGTTTTTTTGAATATTTTTGTAAGTGGATAAACATATTATTCAAGGATTCTTCTACAGTGATTGATGTTAATGGGTCTCTCTCATAACCTATAATGCTTCAGAGATCTATCAAGAAAGGGTGTCCAATTGCCCCTTCTTTGTTTGTGATTGTTGCAGATGCTCTTTATTATATTCTCAGAACACAGAGCCTGGGTCCTCTTATTAAAGGTATCTCTATCCCTAATAAGGAAGAAATAACTAATGCCAAGTTTGCAGACGATACAACATTATTTTTAGAAATCTTATAAGGTAATTTTGACATTGTAGTTGAAAGACTTAATTTTTTTTGTAAAGCTTCAGGTTATAAAGTATATCCACACAAGTCCACGATGTTGGGATGGTCAGAGGAGCTTCCTGACTGGCTAAGCCTAAAAGGGTGGTAATGGACTGGTCCTAACAAGATTGTTAGATACTTGGGTATCCCTTTCTCTATAGAGCCCAACATTGCAAGCATGAGGGATTGGATTTATGATCAAATTTAACAAGAAACACATTAAATGGAAAACCCAAACTCTTTCTATTGTTGGTAGGGTTCAAATTGTTCACAAAGTTCTCTCTGCTTGCCATATCTACTATGCTTTGGCATGGCTATTTGCTAATACTCAAGTCAACATTCTTGATAAGATTCTTAGAGATTTTTTGTGGTATGATGGGCATGGAAATAGGAAGAGGCATTGTGTGAAATGGGAGTGGTGTTGTCAAGAGAAAAAATATGGAGGCTTGGGTTTGAAAGACATCAAAATGCAAGACATTGCTTTGGTAGCTAAATGGATCTATAAAGCTCTATGGGGTAATGAACCTCGGAAAGTTCTTATCAAGAATAACATCAAGAGATCTATTATCAAAAAAGGAAAACAATGGAGGGATGTGACATTGTGAGGGGGGGTTGCAGACTGAAGTTGTTTGGATAAAAAATCTTCCACTCTTTCTAGAAAGCATGGACTCGGGTGAGATAGTTCATTCCAGATAGGGGTGTTGCAGGTGGTCCTCCCTTTTATACTGTTAGTGACCGTTCTATTTGGTGGGGGTTGTTTTATAATGAAAACCCCTAGCCCTAACACAAAGTTGTTCTGCTAAACTTTAGAATACTAAAGGAATCTCATTGATTCAGGATCTATTGATGGATGGGCACCTAGGGTCATGGATAAACATTAGTTCTAAATATAATATTCCTTCCTCACAGAAGAATACCTATACCCTCATCACTAAGGCTTTGAAAGGTAATGTGAAGGGAGAGATTATGGATTTGGATTCCTTTCTTAAGAATATCAAATGGATTGATGGTACTAAATTGGCAATTCTAGGGTTCTGTTAGTCCTTTTTCTGATTGGCAATTCTTTTTTGAATATTTTTGGAAGGGCAAAGCTGAAACAAAAAAAAGTCTATTTCAGATGATTACTTTTGCTTAAAAAACTTGTTGTGGGTCAAGTCTAATCTTCAGTAGGTTTAGCTCCTATTATTTGCAGTCTTTGTAATAAAGTTGAAAATTTTGAGCATCTTTTTTTTAATGTTTCTATGCACGCAAGAGTTGGGCTATTTTTCCTGGGTCTCCTTGTCTTTGGAATCGTAAACCTGGTGCGTCTTGGAGTAAAATTCTTGTTGGTTATGTGGATGTCTTTGATTCTAAATTGAATAGTTTTTGGTTTACTCTAACAAAATAGATTCTTTGGAAGGACAGGAACAAAGAGGTTTTCCAGAAAGAGAAAAGGAAACCTACTAAGTTTAATTTTAAACTAACACATTTTCATATTATGTCTTGGGTCTCAATGGTG
Organism: Chamaecyparis obtusa; assembly: GCA_027943335.1. Taxonomy (NCBI): domain Eukaryota; kingdom Viridiplantae; phylum Streptophyta; class Pinopsida; order Cupressales; family Cupressaceae; genus Chamaecyparis; species Chamaecyparis obtusa. The sequence goes on along the minus strand of BSBK01001088.1, from coordinate 2,074,276 downwards.
CTTAACATTCCAAAGAATAAATTTATGATGCTTTTTCATGAAGGTAGTCTGATGATTCATAAAGATGAGGTGCAGTATTCGCAATACATCAGTGACTTTCAAAGCTTTCTTGCTTTGACTAAACTTGAAGATCTCAATAATCTTCTGAAGTCTTTCCATATGGGGACCAAAGAACAAGTCATTGCAAACACTCTCCACACTGTATAGGGAGAGCTTTCTAGATGGATAGAAGATGCAACAAAGATAAAAGATTCTGCATAGACAAATAATGCTTGGATCCCAAGAGTCAATGACAACCAAGAGACTGGTTGGGAGTAATTTACAAATACTTTTTAGTTAATATTTTGGATGTAATTATGTATTAAACTCATAGTATAAGCAGTATATATTAAAATGGTAGCACTCCCCCACCCAATTTTGTAATTATATATGTTATGGGGGCTGTGCATAGTTATAGATGGTGGAAAGTGAACTCTTTTATTTTATGTATCTTTTGCTAAACTATCTTAATAGAAAAAAAGATAAATAAATCACAAATTAAGACATTATATTGAATTTCCTTGGGTAAGAAATACTCATTGTCCAAAATATTTTGACCGTGACAGTTGGCATTTAAAAATTCATTTAAAAATTCATTGTATGCATTTGATGGCTGAGATTATATCCCTGGAAATCTGTATCAATTTTATCCAGTACATCCACGTGGAACTTCTCTATTGGTCTTCGGTATACCCTTCCTCTGTTCCTCCAAATAGATTTACATAGTCAGGATGATTAGAAAGGTGGGCCCTAGACCACCTTTGGAGTTTCAGGAATCATACTACCTTGCTCCTATTTTCGATGGCCTATCATAAATTTCACCTACTCATTGTGATTTCTGATAGTTAGATCAGAAATCACACTCCTTCACTATGATTTCTAATAGTCAGGTGGAAAATCAGAAATCACACTTCTTCATTGTGATTTCCAAAAATTGGGCAGAAAATAAAAAATCACACTTCTTCACTATGATTTCCAAAAGTTGGGTGAAAATTTGAAAATCACACTTCACTGTGATTTTTGAAAGTTGGGTGGAAAATCAGAAATTGCACTTCTTCATTGCGATTTCTGAAAGCTTTAGAAAATTAGGATTTTGTCTTAAGTTCCCTTTTATTTCCTTTGAATTATCATATGATTCTTACTTTGTCAACCTCCAATTAAACCTTCCCTTCTGTAATTTTCAACATTTAGATGGAAGTTCAGAAATCCCACTCCCCTACTGCGATTTCTAACAGTTAAATGGAAGTTCGGAAATTACATTCCTTCATTGCAATTTCTGACAGTTAGATGGAGGTTTGTAAATCACATTACTTCACTATGATTTCTGACAATTAGATGAAAGTTCAGAGATCACATTCCTAATCTTCAAGCTTGCAGTTTCCCAATGTAGAAAAGGATTTTGGGATTCTGGAGTATACACACTTGTAATGACCCTGTTACAATGAAACAAAACCAGTAGTAACTATTCTTATAATATAAGAAATGCTTATATGAAATTAAGATATTCAACTTGAAAAATTGAGTGTTAATAGTGGCTCTTTCTGGGGATGTATGCTCTTAATGAGCATAGCGAGATTCCATTTATCTCTGGTGGAAGAATACCATGACATAAAATACAAAAAAGAAAAGGAAAAACATAATACATAATGTACATTGGGTAAGATATTTCCTTAACAATCCTTATGAGAAAAATGTTTTTAGATACTGACCATGTACTGAGAGTTCCTGAAAGTAACCTTACGTATCCTGCAAAAAATAAGAATTCTCACCTCCTTTTCCAATGATAATAAAAGGGCCTAACCATAAGGCATAGAATTTCCCATGCTTTCCCTTGTCTTGATCCTTTGCATTCCATTTTAATACCCAATCTCCTTCCTGAAATTTTCTCTCTTTGGTCCTTTTATCATATAGAGTTTTGACCTATTATTGTTGCTTGAAGTTCCTCTCTTGGGCATGTCTTCTCATCTCGTCTAGTTATGCAAGTTGATTCATCTTGTCTTCCATGAAATTAACATCCTCTAACTATTATTCCTTGACAAATTTGTATACTGGTAGAAGATTATTTAGTGGTAACCTGGCTTACTTCCCATAAACTAATTCATAAGGTGCATATCTTGTTGATATCTTGATTTTAATCTTGTCTGCCTAGAGTGAAAGAGTCAATTTTGAATCCCATGCTCTTTTATTATTACCTAACAACCTCTTGATGGTCTTCATTATGTTTTTGTTACTTGACTCTGCCTAAACATTTCCTTGAGGATGGTAAGGGAAAGAATAAGATGGGTCAATGCCATACTTGCTAAAAAAATCTAAGAACTCTTCTGACCTAAAACACTTCGCATTGTCAAAAATAATTTCGTATGGAACACCAAATCTCGTCAATATATTCTTAGTCAAGAATTTTATCACTACTTTTCTTGTTTCCTATCTTGTTGGTATAACCTCAACCCATTTGGTAAAGTAATCAATAGCAACCAAAATCCATTTATGTCCTCCACTTGAACTATCAATAATTTTGCCAATGAAGTCTATACCCCACATCTGAAATGGCTCCTCAGCAAATAAAGGTTTAAGAGGCAATGCACCATCATATTTGAGTTTTCTTAAAAATTTCTGGCAAGGTTCACATTTTTGGACATATACATAACAATATTTAAATAAAAATGACCAATAATATCCAGCAGTTAATATTTTGTGAGAAGCAGTCCTTGCTGAAAAGTGACCACCACATACTCCATCATGTAACTCTTTTAGTACGGAATTTGCTTGATACACATCTAAGCAAAACAAGAGGATGTCATCTCTATTTTTCCAATATAAATCACCTTGTATCAAAATATATCTAGATGCTTGCAATTTTATGGTTCTTTTTTTATTATCACTTAGGCCCCCTTGACATTTCATATGCCTTAATAAATAGACTACATTAGTATACCAAGGATAGTACTCAATGCTTACTACTGATTGTTCTAAATTCATCTGATTAATTTGAATTTCATCCAAATTTGATTCTTCCATAATTTTGGCTAATCCATGTCCTCTAACTAATTTATTAATCTAAATCTCTATATTAAATTCTTGGACCCGATTCACCCATCTACATCTTCTACTTGTGATTTCAAATGGCCTAAATATGTCTTTGGTTGTTGCATTAGGAATATAAGCTATTATTTTTGCTCCTACCAAATATGATCTAAAGGATTTTACTGCTTTCACTAGGGCATAGATCTGTTTCTCATTTATATCATAATTCAATTCTTCTACTTGAAGATTTTTTCTAAAAAATGCTATTGGTTGTTCATAGCCTTCATCATTCTTCTGCAACAAAACATAAGCAATAGTGTGATATGAAGAAAATGAAAATAATTGAAATGGTTTTGATAAGTCAGGTGATTTAAGGAGAGGAGCCTCTTTGATTTCCCTTTTAATAGTTTCAAATGCTTCCAATGCTTCATTTGTCTATACAAGCTCTACACCTTTCTTTAGCATCCTGGCAATAGGCTTGACAATCTCTGAGAAATTTGACACAAATCTTCTTACAAAATTTATCTGTCCAAAAAATGATTGAATGGCCTTGACTTTCTTAGGAACTTGAATTTTGTCAATAATTGATATTTTGTCAAGGTCTATTCTTACTCCTTCCTTAGATACAATATGTCCCAAGAGCTTCCATTTAGTTACTCCAAAATGGCACTTCTTGGGATTTAGAGATATTCCATACTCGAGGGATCTTTTATTATCTGCTCCAAATGCTTAGGATGGTCTTCTGCCCTTTTAGAATAGGTAGTAAGATCATCTTGGTAGACCACCATGATAACATCAATAAAATCTTCAGAAGCTACATCCATGTTTCTCTAGAAAGTAGCCCTTGCATTGGTGAGTCCAAAAGGCATCCTAGCATAAACATAGGTTCCCCAGGGTGTAGTGAATGTCATCTTGTATTGTTCCTCCTCTTTGAGCTTCACCTGGTTGTACCTAGAGAAATCATCCATCATGGATAGTAATTCATTCCCTGTCACTTTCTGAAATAATGCTTCCATGTTTGGCAATGCATAGTTATATTTAAGTGAAGGCACATTCAAGTTCTTGAAGTCTACACAAAGCCTAATTTCTCCATTCTTCTTCCTGATAGGTACTAAATTTGAAAGCCATGTGAAGTGTCTAATTGGTTTTATTATGCCAGCATCCCTCATTTTGACCAATTCTTCTTTCATCTTAGGAGACAAAGTTGGATTTATTGGCCTTTGTCTTTGCCTGAAAGGTTTTGCATCTGGTTTGAAAGGTATCTCAAGTTGGAAAAAATCTTCTTTGTATGCTTTGAGGTCATCATATGACCAGGCAAATACATGTTTGTATTTCCTTAATAATCCTATAATATTAGTCTTGACCTTTGGGGTCAACTTTTTTCCCAATGAAAACCTCTTTAGGAGTATGTTCATTCCCCAAATTTATCTTCTCCACTTCTTCTACTATTATGTCAACAACTTTGTCTTCCTTTTTTACATCTTTGTTGTCAAACATTCTTTGTAAAACCACCATCCCTTTTGGGATCTTATTGGTTTTAAGTTGTATCACCTCTTTTCCAAATAAAATTTCATTCTCATCTATTGTCTCAACATGAGTATTCAAGTCTACAAATCATTCTTCATACTATTCCTCACATACTAGGAATTTGATAATATCTCTATCATCTTCAAAAAAATTTCCAGTTGTAAATGTTATCAGGTATTGCAGGCCTAGTCTTAATCTCAACCTACATGATTTCTTCATAGGGGATGTCATTGTGCTTCATTTCCAAGTTAGCCATAAAATCTGCAAGAATATTCTTTGATCTATCTACCCAATTTATAGAAAAAGCATCAAAGCATTCTATGGAATCCCAAACCTCATTTCTATATCTTTTCAATTTATAATTTTTAGTGACAAATTTATCTCTAACTTGAGAAACAATAAGCTCTGAATCACCATAAACACAAAGAGATTTAATACCATGCTTATTTTTTATTCTGAGGCCAAGCAACAATGCTTCATACTCTACAACATTATTAGTACAATCAAAAGATAACATAAATGAGTACTTAAACAATTTCCCTTTTGGAGAAATAAAGACCACTCCTACTCCATTTCCATCTTTACAACTCGATCCATCAAAATACATTTTCCAAATCATATTCTCATTTTCTCTAGCATGTTTTTCAATAAGCTTGGTATTTTGCATGACATCTTTAGAAGTACTTACCTTAAAGTTCTCCATGTCAGTGTGACAAAAGCATGTCATTTGATTTGGATATACTCCAATAATATAGGAGGCCCTTGGCTCCCTATCAATTATGACATACCTGCCATTTACTAGGATAGAAGCATAAGATAAATCCAATTGAATATTTCCACCTACTAAATTAGACCATTGCCTAGATAGAAACATCCCATAATTAGCACACACTTCAACCATGGTGATATCAATTTTATAGGACATTTCAAGACAAGCAAGAAATTTAAATTCAACATCTTTCGTTATTCCAACAACAGGAACAAATCTATTATCCATAGCATAACATCTACCATAAGTAGTATCAACCTTCTTTCCTAATTCTTTCATAACATCAAATGGCATAATATTCATTTTTGCCCCCGAATCAATATACAATTCTTGACTAGTTTATTATTGATTAACAAAGTCAAATAAAATGGATCAACTTGAGAAGTACTTTTATCCATAGTAGTTCCTACATAAATAACTGGCGGTTCTTCATTATCCTCTTTTTCTTTTATATATTCCTTAGGAACTCCTACATCAACTAGTATTTTAAGAGTTTCATTCCTTTAATCAAGGAATTTCATAATTTTAATTAGGGGATGATAATTTTTATCTATGATAATGCTTGAGACATAAAATAATTGCAATTAGAGATTTTCTTACCGGACCTATGCTTATCACGAGGCTTAGTCATTTTTGGAGATTGTATCTGCTCTACCTGCTTCTTTGGGGTAGTCTTCTTTCCTTTTCTTATCTCATTTGCTTTGTTAGTAACCTTTGCAAACATACTAGGTGGGTTTCCTTGGTCATTGTTGACTGTCCTATTTCTTAGATGATAATTTCTATGAGCCTATTTCAATGTTGCTATAGTATATGCTCTCTTTTCATCTATCGGTCTCATGATTTTGGGGCATTCTTCATCATCTTAAAATACATGTTGAACATTTTTTTGTTTCATTCTTCTATCACTTACATCAGGCATATATTCATCCTCTAGTGAATCATCATTGTCTCCTCCCCAATATGGGTCAACTGATAGATTATTAATCATAGGTTGTTCATCATCCATTTTATTTTCTTCTTCCAAAATGTTCTACGTTATTAGGCATTGTTCAGGTGAATGAGGCAATTCATAAACCTCACACCAAGGTCTACAATCTACGAAATTATTTTCTTTCTTCAAAGGATCAGGAGTATCCTCATGCTTCCTCATGGCAATTGGTTTCCCATCCTTCCACGTTGTGTTATAAGGCATATCCTGCAACTTGTACCTTTCATTTTTAATAAATGGCATTCATTCTTGTTTGATTGAAAATTATCCCTGCCTTTGTTGACCTAGAGGTTCCTTACCATATTCATCAACTTATCCATTTTATCTTCTTCTTTGTTATGCCTAGGGGCCTTTGGATTGAATAAATTTGGATCATCTCTTTTGGAAACCCTACCTGCAGCCTTTCTGTTATTCTCAATTGTTATAATTGTCTTGAATGCTTGATGTAATGAGGAGGGTCTATGAGACCTGATCTCATAATGAGTTTTACTATCAAAAGCACCCAAATAAAAACTGATAAAAAATAAATCAACAAGTCTAATATCCCTTGGAATCCTATTAAGTACTATATTAAATATTTTATTAAACTTAGCCACATATTCATTTTGATTTTTCTTTATAATAGTCAGCTCATGTGAAGCAAAAGAAGTGTCAGCATGATCCCCAAACTATTCCATGAACTACTGAAAAGATCATGCCAACTTGAGATAGATCTATTTGGAATACCTCTATAGCACGTTGTTGCATCCTTAGTTATGGATTGAACAAACAAATTCATAAAACATCTTCATTTTCCTCCTCCAATTCCTTAATTATATTTTTGAGATTTATACAATGCAATTCAGTAGATTCTGATCCGTTACCCAAGAATTTAGGAATAACATTCCTTAATTCATTTGATACAGGATTGGGATATCCAACTATACCAGTAAAATCTATTTGCTTATATCTTTCAATCACCATAGGGGCTCTAATGTTCATATAGTTTCCACCTTGATTATTTAGCCCTAATTGCAAATTTTGATAATTGTTATTCCTATGATTTAGACCTCTTTGATTATTGTTTGTCGATTCCCATGGTGTTGATTCATCTGATTCTCAGGATACTGATTCCCATTATTTGGTTGCCTCTAATGTCCATTATTGTTATTCTTCATTTCTCTTTCTTGCTCAAAAAGTGGGTTGGTATACCCATTGTTTAATATTTTTTAGGATTTTTTCTATGAGGGGGATTATATTTTGGTGCTCTATCCTCACCATTATTTCTTCTTGTTCCATCTCTCTCCTTATTTGTTTGTTAGACTCTTCTCCTATCTCCTTTTGGGATAATAATCTGATCTTTTTTTATTCCCAACATCTCCAATACCTCACTAGGTTGCCTTCTAAGGGCCTTAGTTGTCCTTTTATCTCTAGGATCTAGATTTTCCAATTCACAAAAAATCTCACCTACCCTAGCTCAATATTCTTTATCTTCTTCGTTATTTTCCTCATCTTCAATATCATCGTGTTGGGCATTACTTTCATTTGCAACTATATAGAATGGATTTCTATTATCTTCATCACTGGTGTGATGACTATATTATGGATCATCACCTTCATCTTGATGTCTCCTTTCTCTCTCTATGAAATCTTTGAATCCAACAAAAGTCATATTTGGATTGGATTTCTTGCCTCTCCTAGAGTGCGTATCTAATTCAACATGGTTATATGATCCTTCATGTAAATACCTTCTACCCCACATGTATCTAACAAATACATGCTTAGGATTATTCCTTGTTCTCTTAACAAAACACTACATATATTATATTAGAGTTGCCATCATAATTTTGAGGAAAAAATTATGATAATTGTGAGTTCTTTTCTTCCAGTAGAGTCTTTAATGTAACACAAGAAATTTTGAATGATATTTTTACAAACAAATCCCCAGCAGATTCAACAATCTCTTGGTGCTCAAATCAATAGATTGGATTTCCTATGGACTTACCAATCCAATGTTGAGAAACCCAAGTGATTTGGCCAACTGATAGGTTGAACCAAGTATAGGGTTGGAACCTCTACAACTCTGGCTCTGCAAGACCACGGCTGGTAGGCCTATACCTCAACCTTTATCTATTGGTTGGAGGTTTTTTTATAAAAGATAGAATAATGTGTGAGAACTTAGGTGATCTCTCAAGATGGAAAGTAAAACTCTTGAGAATGATCAAACTGTAATCAATACAACATAAACTGCAAGACTAAAATGCTTTTGTTAATTATAAGAATGCTTTGAAAATATGTGTTTTAAATAAATGAATGATCAATGGAATGTCATAAACTTTAAACAATGAATCAAATGACCATGATCCAATAATTGATAAGACCAATGCCTATTTCAAACTGGGCAATAGAGTCAATCCAAATCCAATCCTATGTAGAACCTTGGAGACAATTTTAATAACTTGTTATTTGAAACAAGACTATCACCTCAAAAGCGTCTATATGAATTATGATTTTAAAACCATATAGTTTCAATTAGTCTTACTGAATTTAACTCAAACTCTGAGAGACCAATAAGATAGAAAGAAGTGTGAAAACAAATCCTTCTAACTGATACTCTAATTGCAACTAATTTTGAAATCATAATAAAATAAGAGTTGCACAATGAGGCAATCTAATGAAATAGATTTATCCAAGGGACTAACTGAATAAGAATTAAAACTTCTTGAGGAGTGTCACCAACCAATCTTCTGTGAGGAACTTGAAGAGTTCCTTGTAGTTGTATGTTGGCATACGATGAAGATGATCATATCCTAGATCATGTGATGAATGTTGTAGTGTTGTCATTGCTAGCAATGAGTCTTATGGGTAGATTGAATCACATATACCAGTGATAAAGATAATTGCATAAGGATTTTTCTAAGTGTTTAGTCTACTAGTGATAAAATAATCAATCGTGGAAAATACGTTGAGTGATGATGATTTGCACTATTCAAATGGTGCGATCAGTCATGGCTTATCTACAAAGTCATGTTGACCTAAATCTATGATTGATCAAGGAGATTTGAAGTACACATGGAGATTTGAGTCAAATGTTAGTATTCTTAGAAAGAATAGTTAATCAGTCAAGTCAAGGTGATTAAATCAAGGTAGCGATCATATATTTGTCAATGTTTGATTTGTTTTTGAATTCAAGTGTTTAGAGCTGACATCGAGGACATCAATTTAGTATGTTGGTGGGATCCATTATGAAATTTGAATGGATTTTGGAGGCCAACTTTAGTAACACATTTTAGGGTTGTTCCATTGACCTAAATATTTATATAAGGAGATGAAATCAAGAGTTAGAGTTGTTATTGTTTAATGTGGTGGTTGTGGTCTATGAAGGTGATTGTGTAGTTAGGGTAGAAGGGTTAGAGAAATCAAAGTGGTGGATTTGAGTAGTATAGTAGCGAATCTATTAGGAAAAAGGTGCTACATTCATATCACTCGTTGAGTTTCTTACTCAAAGAAAGTTCTAACAGGCTTGCGGTCAAAATCTTTTAACAAGGTTACTCTTAATAGGGTAAGCAAGATCCTAACAGGTTTGAAGATTTAATCCTTTAATAGGGTGACTCTCAAAAGGATTTTTAAATCCCTTAATCGGGTAGTTCCTAACAGGATTTTGTAATAGCCTCTAACTAGGCTATAGATACTCTTAACTGGGTATACCCTTAACAAGGTGGTGTAATACTCCTAACATGGTAGATCTTATTGGTGCACTAATGATATTAGTGGGTGATCATTTTTGTCATGGTTGTTCCCTCTAACAAGAGTTTCCATGCAAAAATATTGGTGTCTTGTGTTGATTATTTGTGGATGTTTTATTTTTTTTGTTTTTATGTGGTGACATTATTTCCATGTTGGTTAATTTGGAAGTTGTTTAAGAATGTTTTAAGATATGTGGTTGAAATGATTAACCCCCCCCCCCCCCTCTCAATGTCTTATCATAATAACAATTGGTATCATAGCCAAGTTCCCTTGAAGAAGCCAAATAGCTTGGGGAAGATCCTTAAGGAAGACATGGAGGGTTTGAGATATCGAAGGCAACTTGAAAGGTGAATTGCAAAGGTTGAATAAGTTATTGAAAAGATGAAAGATCAGCTCAAGCTATCAAGAGCTGAGGGACAAGAACTTGTTGAACAACTAAGTGAAAGATAAGATCTCATTAAACAACTATCTAAAGGTAGTGGATCTAAGGAATCTCAAGCAACTTTGGAAGAACTGTCTTAGGAGAATAAGTAGCTGAATATAGACAATAAGAATATCAAAAGAGAGTTAGAAGCTTTTTCAATTAGAATGGGTGAAGAAAAGGAAGCAAGGAAGGCAACAAAAGAAGAAAGCAAAATTGTAGAGGAAGCCCTAAAAGCCAAGATGGATGAGCTCTTCAGATATGAACAATAAGTTGGTACATTGCATGCACATCTACATGAGACAAATGAAGAGAATCAAGAAGACTTAATGGAGAATGAAAATCTAAGAAAAGAAAATGAGCAATTGAAAGGTGACTTGAAGGTTGCAAATGATTTCCTCAAGAAATTCAATGAAAGTACTGCAAAGCTTGATGAACAATTGAAGAATCAGAGAATGCATGGAAGAGCCATTGATTAGGTTACACAAGTTACGAGGTTGGTGAATATTTAGGTACCAAAAAGACCAATAAAGGTAAATTTTTTTTACCTAAGGTGAATCAAAGGAAATCTAGTAAGAGATCTTATAATAGTTTGTTTCAATTGTCACAAGGTTGGACATACAACTAATGTATGTAGGACAATTATCAGATCTAGTGTTCCAGAAATCAGACCTAATGCTAGACCAAATCTTCTTGATGGATATTGTTACAATTGCAATATATATGGTCATAGAACTAATGAGTACAAGACAAGGATGAATAATCAATGGTCACGAGTCAACCGGAAGAATGCTTATCAAAATAGGAACTAGTGGGATGTTACTTGTTCACATTGTCACAACTATGGTCACATGGCTATTAACTCTATATTGAGGACAAATAGAGGAAATGTAGGTCCTTGGAGATCAACTAGTATGGCATGTTTCCACTATCATAAGATAAGACACATTACAAGGTTTTGTAGATCAAAGAACAATTAGGTGAACCAACTGATTAAATAGTTAAACAAGCTAAAGGGAAAGAAGATTGTGAATGTTGAAGAGACCAATAATACAATGAGTATAATTTGGGCAAATAAGACTGAAGTAAAATCATCAGAACATTCCACTTCTTCATAGGGTGTGGAGAATTAATCATCAAACTAAGTCACCATCAATGTAGGGGGAGCAAACAATGTCAAATCTAGTTAAGAAATTCCTAGATTCATTTGCAGTAAGTTGTATTTGCATATTTATATGCATATGGTTGTTTTAATGCATGATATGAAATTTTATTCAATTACATGAAACTTTGGTTGACCAAAAACAAGATCTTTGAAGGTTTATTATCAATTGGTGATGCATTTAATGTGGTATTGTGTTGTAAAATAAAAAGTGATTTTGGGTCTTATTATGGACCTACAAATTCAAGATCTATAGCCAAGAGTGACAAAAATGGAGTTTGAGAAGATTGACAATGATTAAGATGATTGCCGATGGATTCAAAGTGATTTTGGTGAAGAAATTTTCAAGGGTTTGTGATGTTCGTCGAGGGGTATTTTTCAAGATTTTTGAGCTTGAATCTATTGTTTTAAGGATGGATACACATACTATTGTTGAGATCACTAAGAAACCTAGCCTTGAATTCAAAAGGCATATGTATATGTAAGTTTAGGATGATCCAAAGGGTACCCTAACTAGTGTACCCTATGGAGTGTTGTACATAGAAGATGTTAGGTCATATATCCATTGCAAGATTGAAGATTTAGGTGAATCACGTATTCATTCAATGTATGAAGAGTTGTGTGACAATCTGGTACTAAAGGATGAATGCAAAGTGATCACTGACAAGGGTTTTGAATGTGCAATACACTTTCCTTATGACTTTGAGGAAGAACAAGTCAGATATGTATTGAGCAGGGTTCACAACAATTTCATGTGGATTGATCGATCTTACAAGATCACAAAAGAAGTTATACATGTAGTAACATGATTTTATGCTACTTGTGAGGTATCAAATATCCTAACTATTCCACAAGATGTAGTAACTAAGCTAACCAAATAAAAGTGGGATAAGTGTGCGATGATGATTAATGACATTCCTGATAAGACAGTTAGATTTGCATCCATAGTGATTGGATATAAGGTTTATCATTCAAGAAGAATCAATAGTGTACCTACTGTTGCAATCCATACTGCATATAAGATGATTAAAGAAGATGTTGAGTATGATTTGTGTGCTCTAATGAGACATTAATTCTATATAAACATAGATAAGATTAAGAAAGATAAAAGGTCATTATTTAAATATATCCAATTGCTTATGGGTTTGTTCTTCTATTTCCAAAATTACTTTCCCAGTGTTGGAGGTATCACATGGTCTAAGGACCAACTAGTGATCATACAACTAAATAACTACATAAGGATGCTTGGTAATTGTTTTACTTAAAAATTATGGGGATATTTCAAGGTTTTTCAAAAGGAAATACATCAGAGACAGAGGATGTCAGTTGAGATTGTTGAAAAGTATGAGAATGATATCTACTTCATGTTAGAATTATTTTAGAATAAATGAGAGGGGGGGGGGGGGTGAATCAGTTATCGTTAGGTCTAGATGTACCAATTGAACTTTCTATGTCTTCAACAAACTTATATCTAATAAACAATTCAATCAGTCTCTATAGCATATATCAGTAACATAAAACTTGTAGTCCACTGTCCAAAAGTAATCAACTTGCAGAATATAAAAATTTCAACAACATTCACATCAAATAACATTCACACAAGTATAACACTAGGATTTAACATGGAAACCCAATTTGGGAAAAACCACCAGTAACATGCTACTAATTTTCACTCTTTTGAAGTGAGCTCTGTGAGAAGCCAACCTTGATAAAGGTTTACAATACACATTGTTAGGTGTGACCCTGTTAAAGGATTTAATCACTCTATTAAAAGTGGCTTGGTTAGAGGGCTTAAGAACATTCCATTAGAATGTCACCTTGATTAAAGGGTTTACAGAAATGATTGTTAGGTCAACCTTGATTAAAGGATTTTGATTCATACAATGGCTAGAAAGTAACAGTAGGTTCTAATTTGAAATATACAACTCACTTTACAAATAAAAATCCACTATGCTCATATACTAATTTACTAACTGACCTTCATTTCCATCTCCATCTTTTCTCTACTTGGAAATCTCTTCAAGAAATCACCACAACTCTATTAAGCTCTTCACAGCTTCTCCTTAGCCTTATGCTTAGATTCATCAGTCAATAACATCAACCTCTTCCACACTCTTCTTAATCTCACAAATAGGTCATCCTTTTACTTCCTTGATCAGGTAGATTAATATTTTTCTACTTAATCTCTTCCGTAGATCTTAGGTTTAGGTCAGATTCATTGAATCCTTCCATCATTTTGTTCTCCTTCTTTTCCTTCTAGATACATCTCCAAACTTCTCCTTGAATCCATAAGAAAATGGTTTACCATACATTAAATGCTCTATACCATTCATTAATAATGTCAACACATTTTACATATCCCAAGAATTCAACTATGTCAGCTGGGATTCTCAATTCTTTCACAAGCTATAAATTATTGACACTCGATCAATATTATGTTCATCTCCTCAGTCATTACTAAATATCTCGGTCATCACTAAAAATTTCCTTCTCAACAAATACTGTCTTCGCTCAGTTAATTATCTATTGCTTGGCAATTACTGATGCTTGGTCGACACTAGATTTTCTCGGCTTATACTAGCTCTCGGTCGACACTAGCATCAGTCAGCTTAAACTAAATTTCTTCTCTTTTTCTCAGTTAAGCCTATGCTTCTAGTCTTTCTTCTCCACTTAGTGTTAAAGATAAACAATACATTACCTTGTCAATGTGCCAACTAATCAAGTACCCATTAAAGTATTACATAACTTAACCTTTCCTTAGGTCCTCTTGTTATCTCCTCTTTTCAAATCCTCTTCATCAATCAAAAGATATGGTACTCTACTAGATAGCAACTGTCTTACCATTTAAGGTTTGACATCAGTGAGAATATAACAATTGTTTCAATTGTAGTTTCCAACAATCTCCCTCTTTGGCATTGATGGCAACACCACATGAACACCACATGATTTACCATACAATCCAAAATATTTGTGCATCAGATCTTCATTAATATCCTTAGCTTCATTTTGATTCACATCCAAGTACCATCTCTCTCTCTCTCTCTCTCTCTCTCTCTCTCTCTGTGCTTAGGGTCATTTCTTATGAATCTCTTTTATGTATCTCTCCCTCAGGTTCATTGAATCTCTCCCTCTTTTTTTACTCTTGACAACTCTTTCTGAATCTCTCCCTCTTTGACAACAATGCCAAAGAAAACTATATCTATCAATTGCATCTTTACCATGTAGATGTATTCATATCAGTTATCTGATTTGTATACACTCCTTTCATCTTGCTTATGGCTGATCAACATCTTTTTCTTTACTTCTCACAACTCTAGGCAACTCCTAAAGTGTGACCTCTTCTGCATCAATTTATTAGATATTCAGATCAACATATTTGATGCAATGCTCCTATATGTTACTAGGTAGACTCGGTTAGAGGAATTGCCCCTAATTTATCTCTAAGATATTCATGAGCATCTTTAGGCAATTCTTTTGTTAATATATATGCTAATTGTTCCTTTGTATTCACATATTCCAATCTCACTTCTTTGTCTTGAACTAATTCTCTCAAGTAATGATCCTTGATAGAAATATGCTTAGTCTTAGTGTCCATTACATGATTCTTTCATATGTTAATGGGTAAAAGCACAATCAGGTGTCACCTTTTTGGCTAACTTATCAGCACAACTGAATTTTAGTATTTCTAACTAAAAATTAATTTTGGTCAAACATATGGTCTAGCTAGATTCATTATAGCTAAGTTAGATAAGTTCTTTAACTTTTCCAATTGAAAATATCTATTAAATGCATGTTTTATACCACTTTGGGTCCAATTACCATAAAAATAAAATTATTTAAGAAAAGTGGCGTTTCAATAACTCCTAATATTTTTAATGAATTTTTTTTGAAAATTAAAAAATACCCTTTTGTAGAGATCAGAGTCAAGAATATCCTCATATAGATTTTATAGTATTTTAATTAAATATAATTTATTGTAATTAAAAAATATTACAAGTAGGTATTTTAACAGTCAAGGACATGTTGATTCAGAGAAAGAAAAAAATAGTAAATCATATTAAATAAATTTTAAAAATACATGGTGCACTAGAGGAGAGAGTCCTCTTCAAGAATATGTATTTCTTTTTTTGATTGGGATAGATTTGTTATGAAAAATATGTTGCGAGATGAAAACTGTCAATTTCAGTGATTTGGAATTTGAATTGTTATAAAAGAGAAAATATATGTCACAAACAAATTTTTATTTCTTTATGCACTAGATATATATGTCATCTATGACATATTTTGAAATTAGGAGAAAATATGTTTATTTACATATAATTTTTTGGTGGGAACTAGACCCCTAATTTTTAGCATTTTTCAGCAGCTGAAAAATCATCTTTAAAAATTTAAAAAACATATCAATTCTTATTCAAAAAAATATTAAAAATATTAATCATAAACTTCATCCATTTTATCACATTTAATTAGTTTACATCATCTTAAAATTCCAAACATAAATGTCATTTTTATACTATTGAAGTTGAACAGCTTTGATTTTGTTAGCCTCTTCCTTTGTAAAAGGGTGACAGCTTATTGTGCTTTTACCCTAATAGCACTTGTGTTATCACAAAAAATAACAACCGGCTCAGTGATTTCCTCCTTCATACCTTTTAACAATTGCTTGATCCACACTAAATTTGAACAATTCACTATTGCTACTACATATTCAGCTTCTGCTATAGATTGAGAAATGCAGTTCTATTTCTTGCTTATCCAAGAGACTAATCTCTTTCCTAGAAAGAATGTGCCACCACTTTTACTCTTTATGCCATCCACATTTCCTACCCAAGCTGCATCATTGTAAACTTTCAGTTCAAACTTATCAATCTTCTTGTAATACAATCCATAATCCTTTGTTCCTTTTAGATATCTCAATATCCTTTTCACTGCCATCATGTGATTGTCTTTAGGATTTTCAGAAGATCTTACAACAATCCCAATTGCTAGGGAAATATCTAGCCTGCTATGAACAACATATTGTAGCTTTCTAATCATAGATCTATACAAGGTTTGATTGACTTCAGCTGTATCATCAATTTTTGATCATTTTTGTCTAGTAGCCATAGGTGTACTTACTGGTCAAGAATATTCCATACCAAAAGTTTTCAGTATCTCCTTGACATACTTAGATTAAGTAATATAGATAGAATCCTTCATCTGATAAACTTTCAAACCAACAAAGAATTTGATATCACCAAACATAGACATTTCAAATTCAGTTTGCATCTCATTTAAAAAGGTTTGACATAGGGCATCTTGTCCTCCAAATATGATATCATTAACAAATATTTCAGCTAACAATATCCCTTTACCTTTTTCAGTCTTCAAATACAAATTGTTGTTTTCATTTGTCCTTACAAATCCAATTTTTATCAAATAATTGTGCAGTCTCTCATACCATGCTCTAGGGGCTTGTTTCAGTCCATACAGTGCCTTATGTAGTTTACAAACCATATTCTTCTTGCTTGGGTCAACAAATCCTTTAGGCTATTCAATGTATACTTTTTCTTCCAATATTCCATTCAGAAATGCAGATTTGATATCCATTTGATATACTTTGAAACCTTCATATGCTGCATATGCAAGTAGAGTCCTCACTCCTTCCAATCTTGCAACTGGGGAAAATGTATCCCCATAGTCAATGCCTTCTTCCCGTGCATATACCTTACATACCAATCTATCTTTTTTTCTAGTGACTTCTCCATATTCATTTAGCTTATTCTTGAATACCCATTTTGTTCCAATAACATTCTTATCTTCTGGTCTCAGCACTAGTCTCCAGGTTTTGTTCTTTTCTATCTAATCTATTTCTTCATTCATGGCTTGTATCCAATCTTCATTCTCTAAAGAATATTTTACTATCTTAGGCTCAAATTCACATAATAAGCATGTTTGGTCTTTCAACTTACTTCTTGTCATAACTCCAGATTCTTTATCTCCAATTATTTATTCTCACTTATGATGTCTTCTTATATATTATGCCAATGTAGGTTCATATTTCCTTTCTACTTGTTCTTAATCTTTAGGTTCATCTTGTAGATTCTCTACTTCTTCTGATTACTCGACAACATCCTCTTGATTCTTGACATTTTCTTGTTGTGGCTCAGCAGGTTCATGTTGTTGATCAACATTTAGTTTAGGTACATTACTAGCCTCTCCTTCTTCCATGTATACAAAAGATTTGTAATCTTCAAGTTATTGCTTGCACTCAACTTCATTCTTTTTTGCATATTCCTCAACTCTAACATTTGCACTTTCCACAATTTTGTTAGTGTTAGAATTCAACACTTATAAGCTTTTATCTTAGTGGAAAATCCTAGGAATATGGCTTCATCACTTTTAGCATCAAGTTTTCCATTCCTATTGTCTTTCAGTATATACATTTTCTTCCAAAAACTTTAAAGTACTTCACATTAGGTTCATATCCATACCATAACTCAAAAGGTGTAGCATTTGTACCTTTCTTTATTTGTACTCGATTCAAGGTATAGATAGTTGTACTTACAAATTCTCTCTTGTATTTTTTTGCAACATTCTTCTCTATCATCAGTGTTCTAGCACAATCCATGGTTGATTTGTTTCTTCTCTCTACTATACCATTTTGTGGGGGTGTCATTGGTGCAGACATTTGTCTCTTTATTCCTCTATCATTGCAGAATATATTAAACTATCCTCCTTTGTTAGATCTCAAACATTTCAAGCTTTTACCTATTTCTTTCTCAACTTTTGCCAAATACCACTTAAATAACTCAAAGGCATCATATTTTTCTTTTATAAATATCATAGTCATCATTCTAGAGTAGTCATCAATAAACAGAATGAAATACTTATCACCATAGTAGCTTTGTACATCCATAGGTCCACAAAGGTCAGTATGAACCAATTCTAAAATATTTTCAGAAGTATATGTCTTACTCTTAAAACTAGACTTTGTCATATTTCCCAATTGACAATGTTTACACATCACATTATCAGGTTTCTTCTTGGCAAACCTCTAACTTTCTTCATCTTACTAATATCTACCAAATTATCAAAGTTCACATGACACAACCTCTTATGCCATAACCATACATCATCAAATTGTGCAAACAAACATGTTTCTTCAGATAGGTCTAGATAGAAAAAATTACCTCTTGTCTATTCTCCACTTCCAATTAGTTCACCAGTGACATCAAATATTTTAGCCTTTGTGTGATGAAACTCAACTCGGTAACTAGTACTGTTCAACTATGCAACACTCAAAAAATTATAGTTAAGACCTTCAACCCAATAAGCATGAGCACATATGATCTTATTAGTTAATCTTATTGATCCTTTTCCTTTCACAGTACATGGTACATCATTACCAAACTTAACACTTCTACCTTTGTAATGATTTAGGGTTTGAAACTTACTTTTATCACCAGTCATATGATGTGAGAAACCATTATCAAAAATCCATTTATCACCTTTACTCATTTATGAATAAGTGCAATTTTCTCATCTTCATCATAATCATCTTTTATAGCAACATAAACAACTTCTATATCACATTCATCATATTCACTAGTTTCACTGTCAATTTCCTCTTCAACAATATAACAAGATTTATTACCTTTGTCTTTGTTGTCTTTGTACCTTTTGTGATCTATATCATTTCTTTTGTCTTTATACTTCCTTTCCCTTCTTTCATCCTTGCCAGTCCTATCAAGGAATCTTGCTGCAATATGGCCAACTTTGTTACATGAAAAACATATTATAGGAAGTTTACCTTTGAATTTTCCTTTTCCTCTATGTATTCTTCTATCCATAATTGCCTCAAGATCATCTAGATCATCATCAAAAGTATCACTATCACTATCATTGTTACTATCACTGTTCACACATCTTTCTTTTCCCTTCTTAGACTTATTAAGAACCATTTGAGACTTGAATGCAGATTCAATGTTGTGAATAGTGAAATTATCAAAATTAGACAGCTCAAAAGTAGTAAGCTTACCAACAAGACTTTCCAAAGTTAGGACATTACCAGGATTACATATTGATTCTTGTATTATAGATACTATAATAGCATAGATAGGAAGCATGGTTCTCAACACTTTACTAATCACAGTTTCATCATCAATGTTTTCATTAGCTCCTCTAATAAAATTTACTGCCTCCTTAATTCTGCCATAATATTGGGCAACATTTTCACCTTATTGAATTTTAATTTCATCAAACTTACCTCTCAAACTTTTAGATTTGGCTCTCAGTACATTTGTGTCCCCACCATAGATAGCTACTAGAGTGTCCCACATTTTCTTTGCATTAGTACAGTCCTTTATGTCTTCAAATTTAGGATAGATTAGGGCAGATGCAATCTCCAACATTTCCTGATTGTGTTCTTTTTTTTCTTTCATCTCCTCGGTAGTCAAAGGTGCAGTAAGTGGTACATAGTCATTTTCCACATAGTATTTTGCTGAATCACCAATACCATCTAGGTGCAATTTCATCAAAATCTACCATGCAGGGAAGTTCTCCTTGTTCTGCTTTGGTACCTCCTTTTTGTACATCTTGATCATTACCTTCAAGCACCTTTAAACTTTTTCTCTACAAGCACCAACAACTCTGATACCAATTGTTAGAATGATTTTAGAATAATTGGGGGGGGGGGGGGGGGTGAATCAGTTATCTTCAGGTCCAAATGTACCAATTGAACTTTCTAGCTATTCAACAAACTTATATCTAATAAAAAATTCACTTGGTCTCTATAGCATATATCAGTAACATAAAACTTGTAGTCAAGTGTCCAAAAGTAATCAACTTGCAGAATATAATGTTAGCTCATGGTGACTGATCAGGAAAGTACTGTACACTTTTCATTCGTCACAGGGTTAACTCATCAAGTGTTTTGGAGTTGACACATCAAACATTTCCCTAGGTTGACTTGTCAAGCCTTTTCTTAGGTTGACTCGTCAAGTATTTTAGGGTTAACTTGTTAACCAACATAAGCCTTGTTATATTGGCTTAGGGTTAGGGATTTCATTATGATGTATGATTTTAGTACTTGTGGCAAACTTTAGCTGTAAGGGATTACGGATTGTAATCAAGTTGTAATCACTGGATAATAAAATATTGGACTCACTGTTGGTGGACGTCGCCCAGGGATTGGGTGAACCATGTTAAATATTTGTGTCTTGTGTTCTCTTCTGTGTGGTTTATTATTTTTTGATATTGGTTATATTTGCACATAATTGTTATTTCTGCCTTGTTAATCTTAACATATAAAACTTTCAACAACATTCACATCAAATAACATTCACACAAGTATAACACTAGGATTTAATGTGGAAACCCAATTTGGGAAAAATCACCAGTAACATGATACTAATTTTCACTCTTCTAAAGTGAGCTCTATGAGAAGCCAACTCTATTAAAGGTTTACAATACACACTATTAGGTGTGATCCCACTAAATGATTTAATCACTCTGTTAAAAGTGGTTTGGTTAGAGGAATTAGAATGTCACCTTGATTAAAGGGTTTACAAAAATTACTGTTAGGTCAACCTTAATTAAAGGATTTCGACTGATACAATGGTTAGAAAGTAACACTAGGTTCTGATATGAAATATACAACCCACTTTGCAAATACAAATCCACTACGCTTATATGTTGATTTACTGACCGACCTTCATTTCCATATCTCTGATCTGCTCAAAAATCTCTTCAAGAAATCACCAAAAATCTATTAAGCTCTTCACAGCTTCTCCTTAGCCTTCTTCTTAGATTCATCAATCAATAACATCAACCTCTACCACACTCTTCTTAAGCTCACAATTAGGTCATCCTTATACCTCCTTGATAAGGTAGATTAATCTTTTTCCACTTAATCTCTTCTGTAGATCTTAGGTTTAGGTCAGATTCATCGAATCCTTCCATCATTTTGTTCTCATTCTTTTCCTTCTAGATACATCTCCAAACTTCTACTTGAATCCATAAGAAAATAGTTTACCATGCATTAAATTCTCCATACCATTCATTAATAATGTCAACACATTTTACATATCCCAAGAATTCAACTATGTCAGACGGGATTCTTAATTCTTTCACAAACTATAAATTATTGACACTCGGTCAATACTGTGTTTATCTCCTTGGTCATTATTGACTATCTTGGTCATCGCTAAAACTTTCTTTCTCGGCAAATACTATCTTTGCTCGATTAATTTATCTGTGGCTTGACAATTATTGATGCTTGATCGACACTATATTTTTTTGACTTATAATGACACTCGGTCGACACTAGCATCACTTGGCTTAAACTAAATTTCTTCACTTTTGCTCAGTTAAGCCTATGCTTCTAGTCTTTTTTCTTCACTTAACGTTAAAGATAAACAACACATTACCTTGTCAATGTGCCAACTAATTAAGTACCCATTGAAGTATCACATAACTTAACCTTTCCTTAGGTCCTCTTGTTATCTCCTCTTTTCAAATCCTCTTCATCAATCAAAAGATATGTACTCTACTAGATAGTGATTGTATTACCATTTAAGGTTTGACATTAATGACAATATAACAATTGTTTCAATTGTGGTTTCCAACACTTCATGGTAGATATTGATACATGTTTGATGGTAGCCGTTGTGCCTATGAATTAATGGGTCATGTTGATGGGTTATGAGGTAGATGCTGTATGCACCCTAAAATGGTCACCTAGACTTTGGGCCTCCATTTAGCAATTTATCAAATCCATGAATCAATATTTTCAAAAATCAACATTTTCCAAATATGCCAATTTCCTTGATCAAATCCTATTTTATCATTTTTGATTATTTGCCTTGGGCTAACCATTTTATCCTAAGTCTTTATTTATTTAAAAGGAATATTTCCTCCCCTTTTAATAAATAAAAATTCTCCCACTTTTCCTCTTATCCTAAGTTGCACAAATAAAGCATTATTATTATTTTGTAAAAAAGAAGAAAATCACTTTTTGTCTCATATGGACAAAAAAGTCAACTCTTATTTTCTCATTGGAGGATATTTGTGCACATGGATTGCTTCTCTTTCAAGCTCCACCCTTGATTAAGACTTTTGCCTCTTAATCTCCATGGTCCATTCCTTTTCATTTCCTATAAAAGAAGAGCTCTCTTCCTCATTTGCATGATCCATCTTTTATGCTAATGTTATGCTACAGGTTTTCTAGGTCACTTTGGAGCTTTTGAAGATTTGGAGCATTCTTGGCTTTTGCATCTACATTCCATTCTTAGTTTCATTCATGCATAGTAGCTTCATGTTTATGCTTTCATAGTTTAGATTTCCTTTCAAGCTTTAGAGTAACTCATCTAGTTTAACTAGGAAGGCTTGGTAATACTTGTACTTTCCTTTTCATAGCATAACTTGTACTTTCATTTCCATAGCTTAGCTTGCATATTCATCTTAATCTAGCTTGCATTTTCATTTCATAGTGATTCTTGGGGATATTGGCATTCTTGCCCTTGTCTTCACTTGAATCTCTCATTGTGTGGTTGACTAGCAAGGTCATAAGCTTAATAGCTCTAGCTGAGAGCAATCAAATAATCTTGCAACTCCATACATAAAGAGCTTTAGGTTGCTTTCTAAGGTATCCCATTCATGGATTCCCTTGGATATAATGACTTAGAGAAGTGCACCATTTGAGTGTGTACATTTTTAGCGCCCACCGTGGGGCAGAGCATTATTGTTTTGTCCTTAATTTTTTGCATTTTCGTCAAATTTTCATCAAATTTTTAGCTTCATTTTCGGCTCTAGGGTTTTTCAGTCTCAGATTATCACATGATAGTTTTCCAGTATCACGTGATAGTTCACCTGCGGTCGTGCGATACTTTACTAGTTAAAAGTATCACCCCGATTGAGACATTCTGTCACCTCGTTTGAGACATTCTGTTGCCTACAGTAAAGCGAAGTGTCACCCAAAAATATATTGTCACCCTGATATACTGTAAAGTGTTGCACGATATTTTTGGTGACTATACTGTTTCCTATACCCAGTAGCGAGTTGTTTCTTGGTTTTTTTTTGCCGAATTTGGATCTAGTTAGCTTGCTGGTTTAGTTTACTGTGGTTAGATAGATTTAATTTGCAGATTTCATTTGGATCTTGGTTTTTCTAACCTTGTGGAGCTAACAAGTTGTGCTTGTAGGTGCTCTCATTGCTTGAAATATTTTGCCAAAAGAACGCATGTCAAAGCTTCAAATGCACAAGGGCTACTAACGGTTTTTGTAGGGCTGCCCAAAGCATAAAAACCCAATCAAGTGCTTGTTGTTTATTTCATTTTCAAGTGTGGCAATTACTAGTTGTTTCATTTCATAGGAACATAATATCTTGTTGTAGGAATTCTTGGGTGGTAGGAGAAGTATGCTCTTCACCCTTGTGGTGAACCAAAAAATCTTGACCCATCTTTGGATTTTGAAAGCAAGAGGGTAATTGAACATTTGCTTGGTGTGTTTGGGAGAAAAATTTGAGATAGGGGAGTATGCTCTTCACCCTTGTGGTGAAACAAAATCCTTGAATCTCATAAGTTGATCCATTATTTGTTTAGATCTTTAGAATCCTTTAGCGAGCCTGCTCTTGAGCAATCAAGAGGAACGACCCAAGTGGGGACAAGCTTATTGCCGACTATTCCGACCCACTATAAAATCAAGGCTATCAAGGACACAAAACCTTGGTAGACATAGTACTTGTCTTCGCTTGATGTGAGTACTTGTGGGATTGTGACCATGAGGAAAATGTTGAGCAAGAATGCTTAAGGTACTCTTGTGGCTGTGAGGTCCATTACTTGCCACAAGGTAAGGAGTTCCTTTGGGGAGCAAGAGGGGTATTACGAATGAAAGCCCTTATTAAGAACCATAGATAGAAGCCACCCTATTTTTCCGCTTAGCTTCTTGGTGCAAGGATTGATCCAAGTGGAATAACCCGGATCACCCCAAGATTACTCACCATATGTGTTCCTTTGGTTGTGTCATTGGTACTTCCATAACAAAGCTAATATCTATTGTGGGTAACCACTTTGTGTGAGGCAATGGGACATCAAGTGTGGGCCAAGTTGTTAAGTATTGAGCCATTGTCTTTTTAGGCTAGAAAGTGCTTGAAGTGTTCTCACTGTGATATACCCATGTAAACATTCTTACATATTCAACATCTCGGTAGCGCTCATAGAAGTTTTTCAATTTTGATATCACAATTGCTTGTCTTGGCAAGGTTGCTTTTGCCCTTGTTTCAAGTGTTTGAAGACATGTTTGATCACTTACTATTTGAAAACTTGTCAATTTATTGCTATCACTTTGATTGAGATCGAAAAAATGAACCCTCAAACTGAAATTTGGACCAAAATTGCCTTAAAAACTGAGATTTTGACCCTCACTAGTCAAGAATCACACGACACTAGAATAGTATCGCTCTTTGTCTTGGAAAATATTGCGCGATAGTTCACCCCTAGAGAACTGTCACCCCACTTGCCTGGAAAGTATCACCTGGGCTGCCTGGAAAGTATCGCGTGGTCTGAAACTGTTGCCCTATTAGCTTGGAAACTATCACCCAGAATCTTTTTGCTGTCTGCCTAATTCATGCAATTTTTAGTCTTTTCTTAGTTGACTAGATTTTCATGAGTTTCATACCCTGCAATTGAAAGCTTGTTTGTGCCTTAGGTTTTTTGGCTCTAGACATCTTGAGTTAGTAATCTTTGACTTCACCAAAAATTTTGCTTATCTTTGGTAAGTTAGGAACCATCCTTGTTGACAAGATTCACCTTTAGATTCTTTAATTGCACATTTGGAGAGTTTGAGTACTCTTTTGTCCAAATCCACTTTCATATAAATTCAATTTTAATATATTTTGGTTAAATCATCCTCCTAATCCATATGTGCTAGGATACTGGAATCCTTTTGTTATGCACCACTGTGGCAGTGTTGATTTATACCTTTTATCAGCTTTCTATCTCACCATATCTCTTTTTGGACAATCAAATATTTTCACTATCCTAGTTTGACAATTAGTGATTCATAAGGTTATTTTCTCACTAAGGATCTTTTCTTTCATGCCAGTTACAACAAGATACCAAGTGGATCAAGGAAAACAACCTCAAGTAGTTTTTGAACAATTACCTTTAGTCCAAACTCGTCAAAGGAGAAAGGGGAAGGAACCCATCTTCGATCAATCTCCTAGGAGTGCTTTAGAAGTTTGGTTTGAGCCTAAGAGTAGCCTTAGTCAGTTGAGTACTTCTCTACCATCCTCTCAATCAAATATGGACATGAGCTACACTTTGACTAGGAGACAAAGAGAAGCAATAGATCAAATGCTTGATGACATTTTTTAGAGACATAGGAGTAACATGTCATTCAATGATGACAATCAACTTGAATCACCTCCTATTAATTCAAGATATCTAGATGCTCATCAATGAGCCGAAAGACACTATGCACAAGCTCATCAAGATGCATGGTCACAACCTGAAGACCAAAACAACCAATCTTGTGATGCTCATGTGAACACAACTAACTTGTTCAATCGTTCAAGGCCAAGCTCTCCACTAAAAATAACTGCAAGATATACAAGTGAGAGGCTAAAAAGTATTGAGTGAGAAAAACAAGCCTTCTTAAATGAACAAGCTACAAAAGAAGAAATATTTAGGCTCCTAAAGGAGGAACAACGAGCCTTGTTGGACATAGAGAGAAGGGCCACACAATAAGAACAAGATAGGCTCCTAGCCCAACAACTTAATGCACAATTCAATGATAGGGGTACCAATAGTGGGACCAACTCCCCACCATCTACTCCCTTGGGCAGCCCACGAGGCAAAAAATATTCAAGGTCACCATCAAGATCTCCTAGTCCTAGAGGAAGGACTTTGCAACATGCTCACCATAGGAGACATACGCCTCCTAGGAACTCAAGACAACCCTCCCAACGAGCTCATCATGGCTCTCAACATGGAGGAACTAGTGCAAATTATGAAGCTCAAGACTTTATGAGAATGCAACAAGAACCACTTTTCCAGCAATATGTGGAGAAATATGTTGAGCAAAATAAAGATAAGTTCCTAGAGAGCCTAATCAACAAGGGTGCGAGGGTCCCTTATAACTTTGATGTGGATAGGAAAATAAAGAAACAGAGTCCCTCACAAGAAGAGGAGATTAAGAAAATCAAGAAGATGATGGAGAAGATGATGGCTCCCAAGAGCTCCTTCAACCTTGATTCTATTTGTCCTAATCCTTTTGATAAGAGTGTGAGCATGATGGATTTTCCTAGGAAAATTGAATTTCCCCAATATGACAAATATGACGGTAATGGTGACCCACATGATCATGTGCATCAGTTTTATACCATGAGTTTTGAATTTCACCATGAAGATTCCTATCTGATGAGATTATTTCCAAGGAGTCTAAAAGGTCAAGCTATGGAGTGGTTTACCAACATAACCCCTCCCGTCAAAACTTTTAAAGAACTGGTCCATAGATTTGTGCAAAATTTTGCCTACAACTTATCAAGATCAGTCACCATGCTCGATTTGTGTAATTTGAAACAGAATCCAGGGGAATCCTTTGTTACATTTTTACAAAGGTGGAGATGATTATGCTCCCAATATTCTAGGACAATTCTTGAATAGGAGAGAATTGATATCATTGTAAGCAATTTAGTACCTGAGATGCGGTATGAGGTTCAAAAGATGGTCTTTGATTCATTCGACACTATGGTCGAAACCACATGTAGAATAGAGGATGTCTTAAAAGAGCAAGGTATTTTGACTAAACAACATAATAACAACAATAGTCAAAATAATAACAACAATCATAAGGACAAAGGCAAGAACTCACACTGGAATAAAAATAAGCAAGTAGTTAATGATGGAGTTGTTGACTCTAACCAACCAAAGGATCAAGGTGTCCTTCATTTATCTAGTGTAGTTCAAGCTATGAAGCTTAACACATCCTCTAACCAACAAGAGCATAAACAAAGATATCAAGAAAGACCTAAAAAGGAGAAGTGACGGTTCTCTAAGCTTGAGGATTCTTATGAGGATGTTTTCAAAATGCTTATTGATAACAATCTTGCACAACCATGAGATCTAGAAAAATTTCACATACCTGACATTAAGCCATATTGGTGGAATGAAAAAGCTTACTGCATATTTCATAATGGCATTGGACATGACATAGAACACTGTTGGAAACTTAAACATATCATACAAGATCTTATTGAAAATGGAAAGCTTGAGATTGATGGGTTGAAAACCAATGCAGATCATAAAGTGTTTAAGGAACCTTTGCCTAAATATGATAAGGGGGAAACCTCTAAACACAAAGATGGCAAAGCTGCAATCAACTACACCTATACATCTGCAAAGAATGTTATCAATATGCTTGAAGCTATGGATGAAAATGTCAATATGATGTGAAACAAAGATTCTTATAGTCATGACGTGGACTCTCCTATATTTGATAATGAACCCTTGGTGGTGCTTAGAGGTCCTCACTTTCGAAGGTCAACTCAAGCTCTTAATGCTGTCACTAGAAGCCAAGGTTAAGGTCCTGTGGTCATTAGAGGTCCTAATTCTAACCAATCTAGCAAACCAAAGCAAGTGACATCCAAAAATGTCACCACCAAGTCAGCAGTTAATCCAAAAATGAGCTACAATCTTGTTGATCAGTTACAAAGAACACCAGCTCAAATATCAATTTTTGAGCTCCTAGAGTTGTCTCCAAGACATAAGCGTGTCCTTGAAGATTCTTTGCATACAACCAATGTCCCTAACAACATCGATATTGATCAATTCAAAAACATGGTAAATCACCTTGCCAGCCCACATTACCTCACATTCTCAGAAGAAGATGACAAAGCCTTGAGCCATCCGCATAATCTTGCCCTCCACATTGAAGTCATGATTCACAAGACCCATGTCAGGCATGTGTTGATTGATGGGAGTGCTGGGCTCAATATTTGTTCCTTGAGTTTGTTGAAAATACTAGGTTACTCAGAGCAAGTTATTGATACTCGCAAGAAAATAACCATCAAAGCCTATGATGAGGCAGAAATAAGCTCCAAAGGCTTGGCCATCTTGCCTGTCAAGATTGGCCCCGTTGAAAATGACATCTTGTTCCAGATTGTTGATGCTGGTCCTTTAGCCTATAATATTCTTCTTGGTAGACCATGGATCCATGACATGCAAGTGGTGTCATCCACCTACCACCAATGTGTCAAGTTCCCTTATAATGGAGTAGAGGTTTGTATACCCGGGGATAGCACCTTATCTGTTAATGCAATTTCAGTAGGGACCCATGTTCCTCTTAATTAGGAAGTAGAAAATTTTGATGCAACTTTGGCACAATGTCAAAATAAGTTCAAAACCCTAGACCTTGGTATGGGTGGTTATCACATTGAATCCTTCACAAAGCTGCCCGTCTCACCTAGGTCCTATGGTAAACCTTCACAGGAGATGCATCCCTCATCCTCAGCAATGACTTTGTTCAACACATTTGTAGAGTCTTCAATACCCATTCAGGATGAAAAAGAGGAAGTAGCTGTTAGAGACTGGATTTACAAAGAGGAAAAATACAAGCACAATGAGAATTTTTCTCCATCTCAAAGTCATGGTCCTCTCAGTCATAGACTCGATGCTAAGGCTGAACCACTCAATCATGCTCTTTTTGGGCACAGATCTAAGACTACAATTGGCCTAGGTTTTGAAAGTCAAAACAAGAAAGTTACCCCTATCCTAGCTGCAATGGATAGTGATGATGAATACATACCCAATGTGCAAAATCAGTAAGATAGGTGTGAAGATTGGGTCCCTTCCACCAATCTCCTTTGGGGAGATTTAGATACTATAGTTGATAATCCAATAGTTTCAGAACTAGAACAAGAACAATCCACTATTGAAGATCATGTTGAGCATCCTATCCAACACACAAATGGCATTCAAGAGGGTGTTACCCTTGGTGACATCAAAGCTTCTACCTCAAGGCCTAAAAAATATGGTTGGTGTAAGCATCCTATTTGGGATTCAGATACAGACTCATATGAGTATGAGTGGGAGACTCTTTCTGATTGTTCTACAGTTGACATGGATATTATTGTTGTCCATACATATATTTCCCAATCTGAGGTAGCTAACGAGTCTAGTGTAGGACTAGAGGATTGGAATCCACAAGTCACCTTAGTGGATGATGCTTCGCTTAGTAGGATAAGTCCTGATTTGGGTACCTTAGAGGGATACTTGATGGATCCTAACTCTGTAATCACCAGAGATGATGCCATTCACATACACAATATTGAACCAGCCAGTGACCTACCCCTTGCCAATCTACACTTAATTGATTGGTCTCAGCGTTATCAAGAGCCTTAGCTCCTAACTTTTCAAAATGACTATGAAATAGCGTGCTACCTGAATGCCCTTGAACTTGTAGTCTCTTCCACCAATGAACCAACTACAAGTATGATAGAGCTAGATATCAAATACCTCAGTCAAAAAATGAAAAGAAAAGAAACAAAAAATAGGAGTTTTGATGGCGAAAACCACTATGTGGTGGTGTCAAAACTGAAAAAAGTAAAAATAAAAGACGTATCCGAAGGTGAAAACCTCTTTGAGGCACCTAAGGATGAGGTACTTGATAATCTTCCAAGCTATTTTCAGGATAGGTCTTCAGTACTTGTTGAGCCTACACATCCAGTTAATCTAAATACACCAGAGGCTCCACAAATAATTCATTTGGCTCAGTCTCTATCAACACAAGAAAAAGAGGCATATACCAAGTTCCTACAAAGAAAGAAAATCAATTTTGCTTGGAACTATTCAAACATGCTAGGATTGGGCACTAGTCTCATTATGCATCATTTGTCCATAGCTCTAGGAATCAAACCAGTAAAATAGAAATTGAGGAAAATGCATCCTCACATAGCCCTCCTTGTCAAAGCTGAATTAGAACTGCTCCTCAGTGTAGGATTTATCAGAGCTATTGATTATGCCGAATGGATATCCAATATTGTACCAGTTTCAAAACATGACAAGTCCATTCGTGTGTGCACAAACTTTAGAGATCTTAATAAAGCATGCCCAAAGGATGATTTTCCACTCCCTAACATAGACATGATAGTGGACATGACCACGGGCTATGAGATCTATTCTTTGATGGATGGTTTTTCTGGGTATAATCAAATCAAAATAGCTCCTGAAGACCAAGAGAAAACTACATTCACTTGTGCATGGGGAACCTATTTTTGGAACGTCATGCCATTTGGATTAAAAAATGCTAGAGCTACATATCAAAGAGCTATGACTACTATTTTCCATGACATGATGCATAAGAACATGGAAGACTATGTGGATGACACCTTGGAAAAATCCAAGAAAAGGGATACACACCTTGGCGATTTGGAAGTAATTCTAGATCGTATGGAACAGTTTCAACTCAGATTAAATCCAAAAAAGTGTGCATTTGGAGTTACCTCTGGCAAACTCTTAGGATTTATCATTTCAGTTAAAGGAATAGACGTGGACCTAGAAAAAGTTCAAGCAATAATGGATATGCCACCTCCTAAAACATTAGTCAAATGAGGAGTCTTCAAGGATGCCTTTAGTCTATAAGGAGGTTTATTTCACAACTGGCTGATAGAGCTCAACCCTTTAATAAGACTTTGCATAAAGGGGTTAAATGTGTCTGGAATGAGGAATGTCAGAAAAGCATGGATCAAATCAAATAGTACTTGGCTAATCCTCCAATCTTAATGCCTCCTATCCTAGGAAAACCACTTATATTATACATCTCAACAATAGAATCTTCCTTGGGGGCATTATTGGCTCAACTTGATGATACTGGAAAAGAAAGAGCCATATATTACATCATCCGAACACTTGTTTCATATGAGGTCAACTACACTAGTATTGAAAAATCTTGCCTAGCGGTGGTGTTTGCTTCCCAAAAGTTGTGACATTACATTCTTGCACATACAATACACCTCATTGCAAAAATTGATCCTCTAAAATACTTGCTCGGTAAGGCTACTCTCACGGGTAGACTTGCTAAATGGATGATGATTCTTTCAGAATTTGACATAGAGTATGTTGAGCGTAAGGCTATAAAAGGACAAGCTATCGTTGATCAACTAGCTGATTTTCCCATTCAAGATAGTATACTTATTCAAGTTGAATTTCCAGACAAGCACATCATGTATATGACTACAAGAACTTGGAAGATGTTCTTTGATGGCTCTTTTATGCAAAATGGTTCGGGCGCTGGAGTGTTGTTTGTTTCTCCTCATGGATATACTATTCCTAAGTCTTATAAGTTATTATTCCCATGCACAAACAACATTGCTGAGTATGAAGCCTTGACAAATGGATTGAAAATGGCTATAGAATGGGGAATTAAAGAGCTGCACATTTATGGGGATTCACAATTGATTATCAACCAAGTTAATGAAGAATATCAAACAAAGGATGACAAACTAATACCCTATAAGAAGATGGTTGATTCATTGCGCTGATACTTTACCTTCGTTACATTTCAACAAATTCCTAGAGCAGAAAATAAAGCAGTTGATGCTATGGCTACATTAGCTTCACTTCTTCAGCTAGAACAACATGAGTCCAGATTTGAATTCTTGGTGGAAGAGCTACGTTACCCTATTTTTGACTCCTTAGAAAGCCATGCCATTTGTACCTTGGTTAGCCATGAATCATCTCGCTATGGTGCCATTTATTCATATCTCCATGATGGTACTATTCCCAAAACCTTCAATCATTCTGAAAGAAGAAACCTTGTTCGTAATGCCTCTCGCCACACCCTTATCTCTGGTGATCTGTATAGGAGGGATTTAGATGGGACACTTCTTAGGTGTTTAGAAAAGGATAAGTCCAACCAAGCATTAGTTGACATTCATGAGGGCATTTGTGGAGGACATTCTAATGGTCTTGCCATGGCCCAACGGTTGCTTAGGGCGGGGTACTATTGGCCTACCATGTAGACAGATGCAGTAGCTTTTGCTAAATCTTGTGAAAAGTGTAAAAAACATGGAAACTTGATACATGCTCCAGGCAGGGAGTTTATTACTTCTATTTCTCATTGGCCATTTCAGTGCTGGGCCTTTGATCTTGTTGGGCAGCTTCATCCCAACTCATCAAGTGGACACAAATTCATTATTACTACTACTGATTACTTTACCAAATGGGTAGAAGCTATTCCACTTTCTGTTGCCTCAGGCAAGATAGTTTCTTTGTTTATTTTGAATCATATCATCTGTCGGTATAGAGTGCCCTCTGAGATAATCACTGATAATGGGGGTCAGTTTAAAAATAAGGACCTTAAACATCTCTGCAAGAAATTCAAGATAAAACAACATTGGTCCTCTATTTACTTCCCACAAGGAAATGGACAAGCAGAGGCTTCAAATAAGACCATTCTCAAGATTCTCCATAGAATAGTTCACAAGAATGGTAGAGATTGGCACCTACAGATAAATCTGGCCTTATGGGCCTACAGAATAAGTATTCATACTCCAACAGGGGCTACACCCTTTTCCCTCACTTATGGTGTTGAAGCAGTGTTACCTTTAGAGGTAGAGATCCCTTCACTTAGAGTCTCTCTCAAAGGTTTAGTGACATATGAAGACTATCACGCCATGAGGTTGCAGGAACTAGAACTTCTAGATGAAAAGTGAAAAGCATCTTTTGATCACATGAGAGTTTACCAAAAGCCTATGTCCAAAGTGTTCAACAAGACGGTTCGCCCTAGAGAATTTCAAGTAGGGGATCTTGTCTTACGAGAAAACCCTAAGAACCAACAAAATAGAGAACAAAAAGGGAAGTTTGAACCTAATTGGCTTGGACCATACATCATTACTGTAGCTTTTGGTACAGGTGCTTATTTATTATCTGATCCAGAGGGGGAACAACTCCTTGACCCTATCAATGTTTTGCACCTCAAGAAGTTCTATCCATGATGCCTATTCTATCTGGGGGCATCCTTTGTACATATTTATTGATCCTGAAAAAATTCCAAAAAATTTCATATATGATGCTAAAAAAATCCTAAAAAAAGCATATAAAGTCCTGAAAAAATACAAAAATATAAAAAAATTCAAAAAAATAGAAAAAGTGCCTTGGTGAAAACCTCGAAATAGGCACCTTGGTAGCAAAAATACAAAAAAATTAAAAAATCAAAAAATCTGTCAAGTGGTGAAAACCTAGAAATAGGCGCTACTTGAGGCCTTTGCACCCTTGTCTTTTAGCATGCGCTCTCGACACTTAGCCTTTCTCCATCATACCTTGTCCTTTGGTTTGGAATTGGTCTTTGTCTTTGTCTAGGGGGCATAACTGTGCTAGCTTTGGTCTCTAGGATGTGTTGGTCTTTAGGACATCTTGCAAACAGTGTTTCTCAACACTCCCCAATAGTGTTTTTCAACACTACTCTAGCGTCAAGTGTTTCTCAACACTTATCAGATATCCTACCCTACAGTTTAGCATGATATGATATTTCCACTAGCAAATGCGATACTCCAAGATCGATTCTATGACCTACACACACACACTTAAACACTTGACTCGCTGAGACTTGTTTGACTTTGTTTTCTTTGTGTGCTATCTGTGATGACTTCTTTGATGAGTGTTCTCTCCCTATGATAGTTTTCAATGATGCATAGCTAGAAGACTGAGGGCATGAGGACATGTTTTATTGCTTTTTCTGCTTGTGGGTATATTTTGTTGGTCCTAATTGTCATTAGCATTTATGCTTGATCCACTTGACACCTAGGATCTACAAAGTACTATCCTTGACTATTTGCGAGTGCATGCTTATAGCCATCTTGACCTTCTTGTGTCCTGATACAAGCATAATATTGCTATAGCAAACTTAGGTAATCTCACTGCACTAGTCATCTTGACCTACATGTCTTTGGTGCCTAGGTGGGATTCCCACATTCCTATCTGATATAGATCATATTTAGATTCACATAGTCATACTAGTGTGTATTGTATGATCTTATGACACTACCAATAAAGCTCGATGATGATTATTAGATGTCTATTGGCATTGTGACCTTGCAAGTTAACCACTTTCATAGTAACTTGCATTTGTAGGTTCATGTTAGATTAGTTTTGCATCTTGCACATGGAGAGAGCTCTCCTTTTATCTTTCATGGACTAGTTGGTCAACTGCGCTCACCTTTCCTATTCTCGATCATGTCTTTTGCTCCTTGTATTTAACATCACATCCTATTCCTATCATCACAAGGGGTTAATCTTATCATCATATCTATATCAAAAAGAGATCATTTTTAGAAACATGAGTCTATATCATATACATGAGCATATAAACATACATTTTGAGCAATATGACAAGACAATATAAAAACTGATACATCCATCACAAGTGAGACAAATAACATAGATACATCGCAAATCTAGTAATCTCATATACGAATGTCATAGTACAATATATAAAATATAGGATCCCAAAATTTGGATCAAAGTCTCATGATATGTGTCAAACATCTTACACCTAAGCCCTAAAACCTAGGACTCACTAGCCCCATCATGTGGAGCTGGTGGAGGAGGAGGTGGTACCGCTGCCCTGTCTGGTACCATATCTGACATCCCTAGCCTCTGAGAGTATGCTGGTTCTCTTTGACCCTTTGGAACAGCCTGAAGATAGAGCCCATGATAGTACATAGCTCTCACTACCTCCCGTCGGATCTCTAGCACATCTGCCTGTGCTAATCTCTCCCAGCATGCTATCTCTACCCTGAGATCAGATAGTTATTGATCTCTCTCCACTCTTAGATCCATCAACTACTGCTCTCTAATAGCTATAGTGATCCTGAGCTACTGCATCTCTATCTCTAGAGCCTATATCCTAGCTCTGAGGTCCTCGCCTCATGCAGGCTGATCCTGTCTAGCCTCTACCTCTTGGCGAACTGATCTCACCACATCCTCGCTCTCATCAGTAGAGCTCTGACCTCATGACCATTTCTATCCACCTGATTGTGAACCCTCCCTAGTCTCCCTCACTCTCCCTCTCCCTCTTCCTCCACCATCTCCTCCATCCCCATCGTCATCACCATCATCCCCCTGAGCTGCTGGCTGCACATCAGGAACTGTGAATCAAGGGAATGGAACCCTCTACCACTCTGCTCTATAGGCTGCATCAGCCCCTGCATTCACCATGTCTGGGAGGTACTCCCAGGGCTCTCTCCTAATCATGGTTGTATCCTATACTACCTACTGGTAATCCAACATCGGTAGCCAACCTTGGCCCTCCTCATCCCTAGCCTGGGCGTATGTAGTAGTCTTAGTGGATACTCACTGCTATTGCCTGAATTGCTGCCATACCTGAGTGATGAAAAATATCTCAACAATCTTTGTATGCTGACCTACCAGTGGTTGGATGCATAACATATAACTTAGCTTGTCCTTTGCATCCCCCCATACCTCCACAACCCTGTATGGCCTCCACTGGAATGAGGTAAGCTCATCCAGTATCCTCCTATAGTATGTCACATCCCTGCTATGAGAATGTGATAAGAATCTTGCATACCTATATATGAAGGGATGTCTCCTCTCCCTCGATTGTACTCAGGGGTGCACCACAACGATGTGCTCCCATGCCCACATCTGTGCTAAGATAGCACCACATGCCCATGTCCTACTATCACCGTAGACGATCTCATGTAACTCATGGTAAATGTCCACTAGTATGGCCAAACCCCATGCCATCTGACGTGGGTGCGCTACTAGATCCACTAACAATCTACCTCATCCTAGTGGAAAACCCTTCTGACTCCTATCAGTGATAAGGGCCTGTGCAATAATGGAAGCAACTATGCAAGGTACTGGGAAGTCCCTGCCAAAATCATCCATCAATCAGTCCCAGCTGACATGCCTATCTATAATCATAACATCCTGGAACATGGCCTGGATGGCCTGATGTCCATTGGTAGCATCCTAATCATAGTATACCTATATCATCAAACAATCATGTCAGTTTCTATTATAAAGCAACATTTGAGAAAATTAAAGATGTGAAGTTTCAATGGACTATAGAGGCTTAGGCTGCATTTGAGAAAATTAAAGATGTGATCCAACAGGCACCTGTGCTTAGATCTCTTGACTATACCAAGCCTTTCTCATTATTCTCTTTTGCATCATTTCACACCATTGTTGTTGTTCTATTGCAAAAGGACAATGAAGGTTTTGAACATCCAATTGCATTTTTTAGAAAATCCTTGCAGGCTGCTAAGTTGAATTATGAGATGATGGAGAAGCAGGCATATGCATTGGTAAAAGCAGTCAAATATTTTAGGCCTTATCTGGTGTGTACGAAGGTTGTTGCATATGTCCCACATTTAGTAGTAAAGGATGTTCTTACTCAATCTGAAGTTACTGGTAAGAGATGCAAGTGGATTACTAGAATTCAAGAATTCAATTTGGAAATTCATATCACTAAGCTTGTGAGAGGACAAGGTATGGAAAAATTGATGACTGAAGAGAATATGGACTTAGTCCAAGTAAATAATGAAGGAACTCTAGATATGACAATCACAAGTATTGAATTGCAACCATAATATGTTGATATTGTCTATTTCATAAAGAATGCTAGATGCCCAGACTATATGATAGATAACCAAAAGAGATCCTTGAAATTGCAAGCTCAGAAGTATACATTGATACAAGGAGACTTGTATTGGAAGAATAGAGATGGAGTCTTGTTGTTCTATCTTGACAGATATTAGGCAGAGAAGGTTTTAAATGAAATGCATGCTGGTGTTTGTGGAGGTCATTTTTCAGCAAGGACTACTGCTCACAAGATTTTGAGGGTAGGTTATTTTTGGCCTACATTGTTTAAAGATTCATTTTAGTATGTCAGGAAATGTGAAGCTTGTCAGAGGTTTGCTTCAAAATTAAAGTACTCAGGAGCATTGTCATTAAAATCAATAGTTGTTGAAGCACCATTTGCCATGCGGGGCTTGGATTTCATAGGTGAGTTTGCTGAGAAATCTAGTGGAGGACATAGTTATATACTTGTTGCAACTAACTATTTCACCAAGTGGATAGAGGCTATTCCTACAAAGAGGGCAACAAGTAAAGTGGTGATTGATTTCTTTCTTGACAATATTTTGACCAGATTTGGTGTCCCTATGAAGTTGATTACATATAATGCAATGTGTTTCAGATCAGATGAGTTTAAGGAGTTTTGCAATGATAATGGAATCATGACTTCCTATTCATCTCCTTATCATCCTCAAGCAAATGGACAAGCTGAGACTAGCAATAAAAGTATCCTGACAATCTTAAAGAAGACACTTGAAAAGAATAAGAGAGCCCGACACTCCAAGTTGAGATTGGCTTTATGGGCAGATAGGATTACAGTGAAAAGAGCCACTAGGAAGTCTCCCTTTGAGCTTGTGTATGGTTTGCAGTCAAGGCTACCTATAAATAATCTAATTCCACTTTATCAGTTTATTCAGGATGAGGAATTGGAGGTCATAGGGCCAATGCAGAATAGAATTATGCAGCTAACTGAGTTAGATGAATAGAGAAAAGAGAGTCAAAAGAATAATATCAAGTTGCAACAGAAGGTGAAGTACTTATTTGACAAAAGAACAACTACCAAAAAATTCAAGGTTGATGATTTGGTACTTCAATGGAATGTGAGGGCAGAAGATAAAGGGAAGCATAAGAATTTTGAATCACTATGGCTTGGTCCTTTTGTGATTCATGATAGTTTTGGGAAGGATTCCTACTTGCTAAAAAATATGGATGGTGAAGTCTTTGAGTTGCCAGCGCATGGGCAATTCTTGAAGCCCTTCTTCAGTTAAGTTTTTGATTGTCATGCATGTGTAAATACTTTGTAAATTTTTTTGTGCAGGTTTGTTTCCTTTTAGGTTGTGTGTTTCTTTCCCTGTCTTAGGTTAGCAGTTTTTGGTCTGCATCCTAGAGTCCTGTGGTTCTTGTTAAAACTTGCATTTTAACATCCTCAGATAGAGCCACTATTGGCACCTACAAATTTTCATGGCCCTCCCTTTTTTCTTCCGGTCTTTGCAGTTGGTTTTTCCCTGTTTTCTGGCTAAAACCCTTGTTTGAAATTCAAAATCTAGCCATTATGTTCAAAAACCCTAATTACCCTTGGCCCTGTTCTAATTTCATGTTACTTTTTGGGCCACTTAAAATTTTATAAAGGCATGTGCGTAAAGTTTTATCCCCTAGCGGCCTTCATTTTCCTAAGTTTTCATGCGCCCTGCGAGGTGTTTTCCTAAGTCTTTTGGTGTTAATTTTCACTAGTCAGCGCCTTAATTTTTCCTATGTCCTGGCTTAGTCTTTCCTAGGCCCATCTCTCTAACAACATTCTCAATCCAACAGTTGTCATAAAGGTGCAAGAGATTTGTCGGAGCTTTGTGGTTTTACGATAATCGTTGATTCTACTTCGTGACATAATCATTTCTTTCGGCAGGTCCACTGCTACGTGTGCGTGATATGGCAAGCTGTGATTGGTCCACGGGTGAATGACTAGATATGATGTTAGTGGGACCTAGTTTTCAATGTGTCAGTGGGTCCTGACATCTACAGAGAATCGATGAACGATGTAAGTTCTGATAGGTTTTGTCAGAGGCTTGAGATTATGCACCGACCGTTGATTTCATTTCCTGTCAGAGAGTTGTTAGGCTAGGGTAAGATTCTTGATCTAATGATGAGCATGTAATCTAATGGAATCTTGAATGCCTTTGTGATCTTCAGACGACCATTAATCTTCTTGATGCGGGCCTGATAGGTTTGTCAGTCTTTTTAGCAGTTTCGATACAGGTATGCTCTATTCGCTGGTTCACGTGATATTTTGGCAAAATATCTAAAGACTTGGTGGTTTGGCGAACAATGTTCACGGAATCACTAAATTTTCTAGCGGTGCTCTCAAAGTTCTCATGAATGGGTGAAGGGTTTCTTTGGTCGCGTGTTTGCCAGATTGATAGAAGGTTAAGGTTTTCCAGAAATAGTGGGACCGTATGATGATTCATCATTGAGGTGTCAGTCTTTGATTGATCGAGCTAGAGGATGATGATGAATACTACAGGGCGGGGCTGTTGTTAGAAAGGTTAGTGATGAGGACAGAATCTATGGTTGGCGTAAGATCTTATGGGTTGTGTTAGAGTCATGAGATCTTATGCCCACTGTCCATTTTCAAAAGGCTCAGGCATGTGGGTCCTGTGTCAGAGATGATCGAGCATGAGCAGCAAGTAACATGGTGACAGGTGGCATAAAGCGGGCCCGGGCGGGGGCCAAAGGACTTAGAGGTTCTGACAAAATTCTTAGTGGCCCGACAAAAGTTCAAAGTTGTTCGGTCATTCGTGAGGAAAAGTAGCAGAGTTCTGAAAGGTTTGGTGATTTAGCGAAGGAAGGCCATGTGGTCGCTAGAAGTTTTAGTGATGACTTTAAATGTCCTGCGAACTGGTGAAGACCTTTTGTCACTAGTTTGCCAAATAAGAAACCAAGGTTAAATGTTTCCCTTTGTTTGCTAGGTCATAGAGTTAAATGGTGAGTTAAGTTTTCATCTCGTGAACAGGAAA
Source organism: Chamaecyparis obtusa (assembly GCA_027943335.1). Taxonomy (NCBI): domain Eukaryota; kingdom Viridiplantae; phylum Streptophyta; class Pinopsida; order Cupressales; family Cupressaceae; genus Chamaecyparis; species Chamaecyparis obtusa. The sequence goes on along the minus strand of BSBK01001088.1, from coordinate 2,034,035 downwards.
AAGCCTTGTCGCGTGGTCGCTAGGGGTAACCCGGGGTATCTGGTTGAGTTAAAAACATAAAGCTTGAGAAATAAAGAGATCTAATGGTCACGATATAAAGATAGCTCAGATTTAAATATTGACCACCGATTCATTGTAAGTGCCATAAAGTAGCCATTGTTGTTCAAATTCAAAATCTTGATGGTTTCTCAGCGACAGAAAGGACTAGAATTTATGGTTTTTGTGGTAGGATTTGATGAAGTTGTTGTGCCGATTACTACAGGGTGGTCCAGAGGGTTTGATGATTGATTGCAGATGCCTGTACCATCATAAAATGGACATAGGTAAAGCTTGAGGTGTGTTGCAGGTGTACAAACAGATTGAAAAGGCATGGTGTTTGCGTGATCTTCTGTACAAATCAGAGGATTTTCATTGATGAAGATCAATTTTGGGTCTGTTTGTCCAGGTTGCTTGGTTTTCTCCCATAGAATTTATTACTGATTGATATTGGTTGATTTAGTGCATGAAACCCTAACCCTAGCTATTCGAAGCTTGTTGCATCCTAACCTGTTTGGGATTCCAAGATAGCTAGTGGTATAAGTAGTAAAAGCCCTTATTTTGTAATGGTTCTGAAACTTTTTGGGTCTCCTAGCTTTCTAGTTTTCCAATCCTTTTGGTTCCTGGTTCCAGTCTTTGGAAATACAAGGGATTCTATTCTCTGGTTCCATATTCTTGATGGTTGAATGCTGATAATACAAACTTTGCAGAGTAGATTGTTGATCCTATGATTTTGAGTAAAGAGTTTACTTGGATGTATTGATACACTTCCATGAAATACAATACAATTTCTACCTTGGTTCTGTTATTGTCTCTTTGCTTTGTGTTTATTCTTGTATGTCTCTATTTGTAAGGCATTTGGAACATACTAGTTGTAAGTCAGCTATTTAATTGTTGCATGAATTTCTTTCAAGGGGAGAATTAAATCCTTATGTGCAATTTTAGAGAATAAATACATCTGTGGAAGATATTGATGGTAGAAAACCTAGATTGAGAAGATAGTTTGTAAGGAATTCTATCCAAATTATATGTGGTTTGTAAGGCATATCACTGTATTTCCTAGAACTTCCTCTATTGATCTATGTTAGACTCTTTGCCCAAAGGATTAGGCACTGATTTGATCTCTGTCATTCAAACACCTTTCAGTCATCAAACACAAAATCCATCACTACCAATACCATTTCATTTCATGTTCGTGTACCTAAAAAATAGGACTGTCCCTGATGTTTTACAGTCCATAGTTGCTGATTCCTTGAAGAGTGAATCAAAGGCTAGCCTTCCTTGAGTTTTACTCATAAAAAGAAGAAGGACTCATGACCCTTATGCCATTGTTCATGTTATCATACTAGGAGTTTCATTAGTCATATCCTGCAATAGGTTGTTCTTAGCTATTTTCAGGATTATCTCCCACAAAAGTATCTCTAATGAATTCAATAGCATGACAATGAAGACCTAATCCACCATTTCATAGTTTACTTGAAAGATAGGAACCTATTTGTAGGCAATACTCACCTGAGTCCTGTGGAGCTCAAAGAAGAAGGAGGATCTTATCCAATCCTCATAAATTAGGCTTTTCTAGCAAACTTGGAAATCTATTTACTGAGAATCAAGCCAATGTCCTTGCCAAGTTTGATTCACAAGAAAAATCCCTAACAGGAGGCGATACTTGTAAAGTATCACGTGACTTTTTGCCTACGTGTAAAATTTAAAAATTTCAAAAACATGTTTAAAATGCATTAAATGCTCATAATGACTCAACCAAGGGAAAGTTTTTCTGAAAACATACCGGGGCACCATACTGTGGAGGCCGGTTGTGCAACCAGGAATGCTCAAATCAATGCCTGTGAATCAGTACTACTGCTTGCTGAGCCATTTTCTCTCTCTAAGCTCTTGAAATTCTCAAATCACTAAAAGATAAATGATTTTGAAAATGACCTTTTTACCCCCTTTTATAGCATTTTGACTTTTTGACCTAATTTTCAAAACACCTTAGAATTGTGCAAAATTTGCACCCCTAGCTAATTTCGACATCTTGGATCCATTTTCGGACTCAAAATTGAAATCTGAGTTAATCTTGATAGTCAAAATGGAATTTCAAAATTTCTCCCTCTTCTGCGCAGTTGGCTGACCATTTGAGGGTTGATCCTTTGATCTTTGTTGGGGCACCTTCATTTCTTCACCCCCATCTCTTCCAAACTCCTAGTCTTTCATTCATTTTCACTCACTTCATCTCTTTGAGGTTTGACTTCATTTTTATCCTATATCTTTCTCTGTCAAACCTAGTCAAACTGGGGCATATCTCCACTACTTAATGGTTATCCTATCATGCCTCATCTTTCGATTATGATTTCTAGTGACTTGATCAAGTTTATCAATTTGTTGTTCTCCTCTACCTGATTTTGATTTTGATTCTGAGGGGGCAGTACCTATCAGCTTTAATCTGTGATTCAACTTATCATTCAGCTCAGCTTGAGATTCTTATTTTGAGACTTGATTATCACTTAATAGTAATGGTGTTGATCTTGTCTTTTGATTTTTATCTCTTATTTTCATACTTGACTATCACTTAACAGCAATGGTGTTGGTCTTGTTTTTCAGCCGGTTTATTTTTGTCCTGGCATGTTCCCAGAATGATCACATGTCTGAATTGTTTTGTGATCCCAAATTGATCTCACATTTCAATTCTTCTTTGACAATATGTGTTCCTAGAATGATCACACATTAGTCAAAGAGGGGCAAATGTATGCACCCTAAAATGGTCGCCTAGACTTTGGGCCCCCATTCAGCAATTTATCAAATCCCTGAATCAATATTTTCAAAAATCAGCATTTTCCAAATATGTCAATTTCCTTGATCAAATCCTATTTTATCATTTTTGATTATTTGCCTTGGGCTAACCATTTTATCCTAAGTCTTTATTTATTTAAAAGGAATATTTCCTCCCCTTTTAATAAATAAAAAAGCCCCCACTTTTCCTCTTATCCTAAGTTGCACAAATAAAGTATTATTCTTATTTTGTAAAAAGAAGAAAAGCACTTTTTGTCTCATATGGACAAAAAAGTCAACTCTTATTTTCTCATTGGAGGATATTTGTGCACATGGATTGCTCCTCTTTCAAGCTCCACCCTTGATTAAGACTTTTGCCTCTTAATCTCCATGGTCCATTCCTTTTCATTTCCTATAAAAGAAGAGCTCTCTTCCTCATTTGCATGATCCATCTTTTATGCTAATGTTATGCTATAGGTTTTCTAGGTCAATTTGGAGATTTTGAAGATTTGGAGCATTCTTGGCTTTTTCATCTAAATTTCATTCTTAGTTTCATTCATGCATAGTAGCTTCATGTTTATGCTTTCATAGTTTAGATTTCCTTTCAAGCTTTAGAGTAACTAATCTAGTTTAACTAGGAAGGCTTGGTAATACTTGTACTTTCCTTTTCATAGCATAGCTTGTACTTTCATTTCCATAGCTTAGCTTGCATATTCATCTTAATCTAGCTTGCATTTAAATTTCATAGTGATTCTTGGGGATATTGACATTCTTTCCCTTGTCTTCATTTGAATCTTTCAGTGTGTGGTTGACTAGAAAGGTCATAAGCTTAATAGCTCTAGCTGAGAGCAATCAAATAATCTTGCAACTCCATACATAGAGAGCTCTAGGTCACTTTCTAAGGTATCCCATTCATGGATTCCCTTGGATATAATGACTTAGAGAAGTGCACCATTTGAGTGTGTACATATGCAGATCTATTAACATTACATGTTGCAGATCTATTATCTAAGCAAATAGATCCCAATACTCCCAGGTTTGAAACATACAAGGAGAATTTCCTTGAAGTTTATGTTAGAAAGTAAAGTCCACCAAGATAAGTGACAGGGGGAGGGGGGGGGGGGGGGTGAATTAGTTATCAGATAAATACAAATTTTATCACCATTAACATATTTCAAACATGTAATCAATGTAAGAAACAACCATAGAAAGATAAACATACACAACAACATAATAACACAAGATATGTTGACTAGGGAATCTCTTGATCATAGAGTAAACCCTGGTGGGAATGATGCCCATAAAAGATGTACCAATATAAAAATTCCTTGTGAGAGGATAGACTTTGTTAAGATCCTTATGAAATACATTCAATACATATGAGTCCCTGTTAGGAGAGTTTGAATCCCTATTTTCTAACCCTGTTAGGAGTTATGGAAGACAAAAGGACCCACTATCCAAACAAATTCAAGGAAAAGATCACTTAACACACTGTCCAGCTGATCTCTGTATTACTCAAAAAAAATAATACCAAATAATTACTGATCTCAACAACTTATCTTTTCTCCTCTGTCTATGCCAAACTGCACTAACTACTTCACCGGATCTCAATATCAGATCTCTGCAATTCGCATATCCTCTTACAACATATATAGCTTAATTTCACAATTCCTTACATACATATAATCTCTACAATAAAGAAAAAAAATTCTTCCTTTATACCACACTCAAATAATTACAAATGAGTCGTCCAACAAGGCTTAACCAATTACAAAATATAAACCTTCACATGTTACACAATATTTTGCAATTATATAAAAACTGTTGGCTTCTAAACAAAATAATTATTCACTTGTGTGACCTCTAACCATGCTATCACATCTACGTCACTATTATAATGTTTTCAAAAATTGCTCAACTTCGCATGCCTAGATTCTATCCCGATTAGGAGATATCATCTAGTTACCACAAACTGCTTCTCAGGAACACTGCTTGAATACTACTTCCATTGAATTACACATAACTGTCATGAATAATTAAATTTTCATATGCAATCTTGACCACAATCCCATGACATAATATATAGTAAGTCCTCAACTCCACATAGCTTGACCTTCAATACTCCACGTGCACTAATTCAAACACTATCTGCTTCTCTACTTATCTCTAGTAGATCACTGTGTTGATATCAATGACAACCACAGTCATGAATGCAACAACTACTACATAATGACTCTGAATACTCCCCCATAGGATATATTCAACATTCATTCCTAAAATCTCCCCCATTGGCATTGATGGAAACATAGATGAAAAAATATCCAAGTTCCATAAATACAAACTGCAACACTACTGCTCTGAAACATTTTCAAATCCTCTTCATCAATTAAATTAATCAATCTTTTCACATCCTCCTCATCAATAAAATCTTTTAGGTTTTTCATTTTATATTGCCATTAATGACAATGGGGGAGATTGTTAGGAATGAATGCTGAATATATCCTATGGGGGAGTATTCAGAGTGATTCTGTAGTAGTTGTTGCATTCATGACTATGGTTGTCATTGATGTCAATGGGGGAGAGAAAAGAAAAGAACAAAACGAGAGAAAAGAAAAGAATAAAAAGAGGGAGAAGGATACAAACATCTGTTAATGGTGATAATAGTTGTATTTATCTAATAACTGATTAACCCCCCCTCTCAGTTATCATGGTGGACTTTACTTTCTAACAATTGGTATCAGAGCAGCAGGTCCTTGAAGGAAAAGTTTAACAATTTAAGGAGATCCATGATGAATCATTTTAGGAAAGAAAGCCCTAAGTTTGATGGAGTAAACTATGACAACTAGAAAGAAAATATGAAGACACATTTGCTATGTTTAGGACCAGGGTACTGGTTAATCACAAAGAATGTGAAGACTATCATTGAAGAAGACAAAATTGAAGAATGTACTAATGAGGAAAGAGATATGTTCATGTGTAATGTACTTGTCAGAGAAGCACTCTTCTCAGCCCTTTTGAAGAATGAATATAGTCAGGTAAAATATCTAAGGACATCTCATGAAATTTGGTTAGCTTTACAATCTACTTTTGAAGGTGATGTACATGCAAAAAGAGTCAAATTACATAATTGGATATGTGCATTTGAAGATATAATAATGATGGAAGATGAATATGTTAGAAGCTATATTGGTAGAATGTCAGAGATTGTTGCAGGTATCAAATCTTGTGAAGGAAATAAGATAAAGAATGAAGTGATATGGAAGATTCTAAAGACATTAACCCCTGTATTTAAGCATACCACATAGATGATTGAACAAGTTATACCTTGTACTAAGAACTTTACTAGAGAAACTCTTCTTGGAAGACTAGAAGCAATAGAGATAAGCTTGAGACAGTTGGGAGATCTACCTAGAATGAGACAACATTCAATGAACTTACTGTTCTCCCTACCTTGTCAAGAAGCATTAGTGTAAGTGGAGACTATGCTAGTGGCAGAAGATCTAAGAATGCAGAAGATAGAAAGATCGAGGAAGGAATTGCCTTGCTTGTGAAAAGAGAACTAGAAGGTAAGAAAATCTTTAAATGTTGGACTTGTCAATAATATGGTCATTTTGCCTCTAAATGTCCTAAGAGAGTAAAGAAATATAAGAAGAAATTTAAACCTTGAAGATCTAAAGAATGTTACTATGCTAATGATGAAGAATTTGAGGCTAGTATTGAAAAATTCCTAAGTGAAAGTGATAATGAGAATGATGATATAGGATTTTTAGAAACAAAATAAGAAAACTCTAAAACTAAAGTTAGAGAAGAAAAAGCTTTAGTTTCCCAAGTATAAAAGAGAACTGATTAGATTATAGACAATGGTTGTTCACATCATATGACTGGTGACATCAAGAAGTTTATAAAGTTTAACAATTATGATGGAGAAATTGTTAGAGTTGGAAACAATGCACCTTGCTTGATAAAAGGAATAGGATCTATTACTCTTGATGGAAAGAGTAACACTGATGATGTTTATTTTGTGGATGGATTGAAACATAATATTTTGAGTGTTGGACAGTTAGTTGATAAGGGATATCAAGTTTGGTTTACTAAGAAAACTTGTGTGATCAAGGATAAGGATGGTAATTTGATTTGAATTGGATTAAGAACCAGAGGTAATGTATTTTAGTTGAACCCTATAGAGATGACATATTTGATTACTAGAATTGATGATAGTTGGTTATGGCACAGAAGATTTTGTCATATAAACTTTGATAACATTGTGAAAGTAAGTACTACACTTGCAATAAGAGATTTGCCTAAGATTATGAAACCTACTAACATGATTTGCAAAGAATGTGTTATGGCTAACCATAAGAGAAGTTCATTTCCTAGTAAGAAGTTCACATCAACAGAGAAGTTGGAAATTTTTCATACAGATTTGAGCGTTCCCACAAGGACTAGAGGATTCTATGGTGAAAGGTATTTTATGATTCTTGTTGATGATTTTACAAGAATGATGTGGATTGCATTTCTTAATGAAAAGTATGAGGCATTTGATAAGTTTAAAGTAATTAAGAACAAAGTTGAGAATGAATCTGGAATGAAGATTAAATGTTTAAGATCAGATAGAGGTGGAGAATTTACATCAAAAGAATTTAACACTTTTTGTGAAGTGAATGGTATTAAGAGACAATTTTTAGCCACTAGAACAGTAAGTAAAGCAGCAAGAGCTATGTTATTTGAAAATGATTTGGTGAAGACATTCTAAAGAGTAGTGAATACAACAATATATAAAATGAATAGAGTACAAATTAGAGTAGAAACAGACAAGATACCTTATGAATTGTGGTTTGGACATGCACCGTCAATTAAGTATTTTAGAATTTTTGGAAGTAAATGTTATATTAAGAGAGATGATGACATTGGAAAGTTTGACCCTAGAAGTGATAAAGGTATATTTCTTGGTTATTCATTAAAAAGAAAAGCTTATAGATGTTTCAATAAAAGAACTAAAACTATTTTTGAGAGCACAAATGTTAAAGTTGATGAAAAGTTCAAAATTTAGGAAAGAATGCTTGATTATGAATCAGATGAAGGAACTCGTCCTAGAATTGATCAAGAAAATATTGAATTATTTTATGAAACTGAAAATGATTTGCAGAATGAAAGTCACATTGAGGAAATTCGAGAAGAACCTAGAGCAAAACATAGAGTTGAAGCAAGAACTGAGACAGTGACACCTAATAGGAATCTAGCAAGAAATCATCTTGTTGATCAGATTATTGGGAGTATATAAAAAGGAGTTCCGACATGGAATAAGGTACAAGAAGAACTATGTTTAATTTCTCAAATTGAACCTAAATCTACTGATGAAGCTTGTAAAGATGAATATTGGATTAAAAAAATGAAGGAAGAACTAGATCAAATTGAAAGGAACAAGACTTGGGAGTTGGTCCCTAGACCTAAGGATAAGAATGTTATAGGAACTAAATGGGTATTCAGGAACAAGATGAATGAACAAGGAGAAGTTGTAAGGAACAAAGAAAGACTGGTATGTAAAGGATACTCACAGCAAGAAGGAATTAATTATGAAGAGACTTTTGCACCTGTTTCAAGAATTGAAGTAGTAAGAATGTTTTTGTCTTATGCAGCTTATAAGAAATTTAAAGTATATCAGATGGATGTGAAGTCAGCATTTCTGAATGGAGAATTAGAAGAAGTCTACATTGAGCAGCCTAAAGGTTTTCGCTTAACTCATGAAGGAGACATGGTATGTAAACTGAAAAAATATTTATATAGACTTAAACAAGCACCTAGAACTTGGTATGCAAGACTAGATAGGTATTTGATAAAATTGGGATTTGCTAAAAGCACATCAGATAGTAATTTATATTTGAAAGAAATTGAGAATAGTTTTTTTTATTGTAGTTATCTTTGTTGATGATATTATCTTTGGTGGAGAAGATGAAGCTAGTGATAAATTTGTAGATGAAATGAAGACTGAATTTGAAATGAGCATGATTGGTGAGATGAAATTTTTCTTGGGATTGCAAATAACACAGAACAGTGATGGTATTTTCTCATGTCAAAAAAAGTATTTGAATGTGATGCAGGAGCATCTTGGGTGTAAGAGCAATCTTTCATCACCCAAAAATATTTTTGTTTTTTATTCAATAAGGGCTATCTTGTGGAGAGCTTCTATTTATGGAAACTTGCTATTTTTAGTAAGTTGGTCATACGATCTCAAAATGTTTTGATTTTACATGTGGAGGTTCATCTCAGTCATACCAGCTTGCTAGTAAAGTTTCATGGCCAGATCAAGTCTAGTTTTAAAGATATTGAAGATTTTTGGTATTGGCAGCAGGGTACAAAAACTTTGAACTCAATTTTGAAGGCTTTAGAGGCCCCGATTGAGGTCAAGAAATTGGGTCAAAAGCACTTGTGCTAGTCAAACCTGTAGAGCGCTTCGTGGCCTTTTTGAAATGGGGTTGTAATAGTCAATCAGGTCAACTGGTGATGGCTTATGGTCTCTGGAAGTCGGGTCACCTGAAATGGCAGAAAATAATTTTCCTTCAAAATTTTTATTTGGGTTTCAAAAGTTATTTTGAGCCGACTTTGATGTAATAAATTGAAAAATAAAATAATTCTAAGTTTGGTCGGTCCTAAGGGCTAAATTTCTAGAACCTTTTCGGGTGGTGGAAAATACCTATATAAAAAAGGCCCGTAGTGTTGTCTAGGACAGTTCAGGGTAGTAGATCTGGGTATTGATTCAAGGCTTTGTCCTACAGAATATTGTAAGGGAATACCCATGTGGCTTTGCATATTGTAATTCTGAAAGTTGTAATTCCACATTTGTGGAGATAATAAGAAGCCAATTTTCTGTTCTTGCATATTGTTGTTGGTTCTCTGTTTCTATTATGTGTTTGTGATATTAATGGGAGCACCCTTCATCAAGTGGTATCAGAGCAAGAGTTCTTGAGTGTGTAAACAGATCACCAATTATGAGGCATTTTGCACCAGGACCATGGTTAGGGTTTTAGCGTGCATCACAAAAATACCTCCACAAAGGGAGTGTGGCAGAAGAGTTGGTGTTGTAACACTCGAGGTTAGAGTGCTCCAGAGACAAGTGCGAGCATTGCAAAAAGAGATTCATAGAGGAATGGATATTAATGTCAGAGATGAAAGTGAGGATGAAGCCGGAGAAGGAAATGATGATCAAGAAGAAGGTGAAATTTTGAATCAAGAAGAAGAAAGGCTTTTTCAGGCCATTTTTAAGATCGGGAAAAGACCTAAGATCGAGGTTCCTGCATTTTTAGGAAATCTTAACCTAGAAGAATTGATCGACTGGATCAATGAATGTGAAGAATATTTTGAGTATGAAGATATTAAGGATCCTGATAGGGTCAAATTCGTGAAGGCCAGACTAAAAGCTCATGCGAAGATCTGGTGGCAAGAGATTCAATTGGAGTGAAATAGAAGAGGGAAAGATAAAATCACAAGATGGGATCGGATGGTGGATAAATTGAAGTGACAATTCATCCCTGTTGATTATGAGCTTGACCTACTGAAGAAGATGCAAAGTTTGAAGTAGGCAGGAATATCTGTTCAGGAGTATACAAAGGAGTTTTATTGAATCCTCATCAGAATAGGCCATATAGAAGCTGACAAGGAGAAAGTTGCCTGTTACCTTAATGGGTTAAGGCCGAGCATTCAGGAGGAGCTGAATCTAGTTTGAATGAACAGTATTGAAGAGGCATACCAGTTTACCCTAAAAGTAGAGGAAAAGTTGAACAAGAAGTTTGAGAGCAGACAAAATAGAAGAGGTCACGGTGGACGGTCATATGGAGGCCAAAATGAAGATCTGAAAAAGAAGGATGAGGCCAGTAGTAGTTAAAATCAAAGAGGAAACAATTCCAATCATTTCCAAGATCTGAACAATAGAGATCAGAGAGGAAGAGGAAGAGGACAAGGTTCAAGAAGAGGAGGCTTTCGTGGAACATGTTTTCACTATGGAGAAGAAGGTCATAGGGCATTTGAATGTCCTCAACACCAAGGAAGGATGGATAGGAGGAATGAAGGCTAGGCCAGAGTGGCATATGTAGATGAAGATGCCAGATCCTCAAATTTTGAAGATGCTGAAAGAGGAGAAATGTTGATTAACAAAATAGTCCTGGTAAGTGGTGAGAATGAAGCTGAACAAAGGAGGAGCCTGTTTCACACTAGATGCAAGTGTGAGGGTAAATGCTGTGATGTGATTATTGATAGTGGAAGCACTAAAAATTTGGTGTTAGAAGAGATGGTGACAAAGTTGAAACTCAAGAGATAGAAACACCCACATCCATATCAGATTGCTTGGGTGCAGGATGACCACAAGGTCATGGTCATTGAATAGTGCCTAGTAAAGTTCAAGATTGGTAGGTACTATGATGAGGTACTATGTGATATCATACCTATAGATGCATGTCACATGTTGTTGGGTAGGCCGTGGTAGTTTGATAGATGTGCTGTATACAATGGTCGTGCGAATACCTATTCCCTGACAAAGGATGGAGTGCGACATAAGCTAAAGCCATTGAAGGAGACTGACGAAAAGGTATGTGGTAATGAAAGAATAACTTTTGTTGATGGAAGAAAATTCTTTTATGGTATGAGGCATGAGCATGTGTGTTTTGCTTTAATTCCAAAAGTTGGTAAAGAAGTAGAGGATGTACCTGTAGAAGTTGCAGATTTGTTGAATGAGTTTCAAGATATTGTATCTGATAATGTACCTGATGGATTACCATCGGTAAGGAAGATCAATCATCAGATGGATTTGATTCCAGGAGCTAGTTTTCCAAACAAGGCAGCACACATAATGACACTAACAGAAAGTGAAGAGTTGAATAGACAAGTACATGAGTTGTTATAGAAGGGATTGATTCGAGAGAGCTTGAGTCCATGTGCTGTACCAATAGTATTAGCACCTAAGAAGAATGGAGAATGGAGGATGTGTATATATTCTAGAGCAATAAACAAGATCACAATCAAGTATAGGTTTCCATTGCCATGAGTGGATGATATTATGGACTGTTTGAATGGGGCTGTGTCTTTCTCAAAGATAGATATGAAGAGTGGATATCACCAGATTCAGATCAGAGAAGGAGATGAATGGAAGACTTCCTTCAAGACAAAGGAAGGATTGTATGAGTGGTTAGTCATGCCTTTTGGGCTAACCAATGCACCGAGCACTTTCATGTGGCTCATGAATGAGGTTCTAAAAGAATTTTTGGGTAAGTTTGTCATTGTTTACCTAGATGATATTTTGATCTTTAGAAAGACATTGGAGGAACATATGATGCATATTCATACAGTGTTTGAGAAGCTGAGAGATGAGAAGTTGTTGATTAATTTGAAGAAGTGCAGTTTTGTGAAGGAGTTAGTGTATTTAGAATTTTTAGTTTCAGCAGAAGGTCTAAAAATGGACCCAGTGAAAGTACAGGCTATCCTTGAATGGCCTACTCCAAGGAGTGCTACTAAGGTAAGATCTTTTCATGGTTTGGCTAGCTTTTACAGAAAGTTTATTAGAAATTTTAGCAGTATTTGTGGACCCTTGGCTAAAACAATGAGAGGGAATAGAAAAGAGTTCAAGTGGACTAATGGGGCAGATAAGAGTTTTAAACTGTTGAAACAAAAGGTTACAAAATAACCTGTTTTAGCACTTCTTGATTTTAATAAGGTGTTTCAAGTAGACTATGATGCTAGTGGTACTGCAATAGGAGTTGCTATGAGCCAAGAAGGTAAACCTATTGCTTATTTTAGTGAGAAGTTAAATGATGCCAAGAGAAAATATTCTATTTATGATCAGAAATTTTATGCTATAGTTCAAGCATTGAAGAAGTGGAGACACTATCTACTTTCTAAGGAGTTTTTTTTGTACACTGATCATCAAACTTTGCAATATTTGAATAGTCAAGGAAAGTTGAATCAAAGGCATTTGAAATGGGTTGAGTTTTTGCAGAGTTATACATTTGTTTTGAAACACAGAAGTGGAAAGTCTAACAGGGTTGCAGATGCACTAGCAAAAGGAAACTATTGCTGACAAAGATGCAGATTGAGGTGGTTGGGTTCAAGGAACTCAAGAATTTATATCTAGAGGATCTTGATTTTGGTGAAGCTTGGAAAGCTTGTAAAGAACCTGTTACTCTAAATAGAATGAAGTGGCTGGATTTCATCATTTAGGATGATATGCTATTCAGAGGGAGTCAATTGTGAATTCCAAGAAGTTCTATGAGGGAGAATCTCATCAAGGAGAAGCATAGCAGAGGATTGGCTGGACATTTTGGTTATGATAAAACCCTTGCTTTGGTTAGTGAGAATTATTATTGGCCACAGTTGCAGCAAGATGTCAAGAAGTTTGTACAAAGTTGCAGAGTATGTCAGATGGCGAAAGGAGTGAAGAAGAATACAGGGTTGTATCAGCCATTACCTGTACCAGAGAAGCCTTGGGAGGATATCAGTATGGACTTTGTTCTTGGTTTACCAAGGACACAATGGAGACATGATTCAATTTTTGTGGTGGTTGAAAATTTTTTGAAGATGACATATTTCATTCCCTGCAAGAAGACTAATGATGTTGTTCATATAGCAGAATTGTTTTTCAGAGAAGTAGTGAGGCTACATGGTTTGCCAAAGACCATAGTTTCAGATCGAGACACCAAGTTTGTAGGCTATTTTTGGCGAACATTGTTGAAGAAGATGAAGATAGATTTGAAATTCAGTTCATCACATCATCCATAGACTGATGGACAAATGGAGGTGGTAAATAGGAGTTTGGAAAATTTGCTGAGATGTTTGGTTGGAGATAAGCCAACAGGATGGGATTTGATTTTACCACAGACAGAATTTGCATACAATAATTCTGTCAACAGGAGCAATGGTAAATCACCATTCTAGATTGTATATGGGAGTAGTCCAAGAAATGTGTCTGAGTTGAGAAAGATAGATAAAGGAGAAATAAGTAGTGCTGAAGTGGAGGATTTTGCAGAGCATTTGAAGAACATCCATGAGGAGGTGAGGAAGCATATTACCAAAATGAATGCACAGTATAAGGCTAAGGCAGATGAGAAAAGGAGGCATAAGGAGTTTTAGGTTGGAGATGAAGTGATAGTTCATTTGCAGAAGGAGTGATTTCTAGTTGGTACATATAACAAGCTGAAAATGAAGAAGTTTGGGCCATGTAAAATAGTGAAGAAGCATGATTCAGGAAATGCATATGATGTAGAATTGCCCACTGAGCTGAATATTTCACTAGTGTTTAACATTTCAGATCTGACAGAGTATCATGAGGGAGGTGTTGAAGATGCGATCACAACAGCATAGTGGAGTATTCTAGCAACTAGTTCAGATACCAAAGAGATTGAGGATATACTGGATAGTCATGTTGGCAGAAGCACAAGGAACATGACATATGAAGAATATTTGGTCAAGTGGAAAGGATGAATTGTTGAAGATTCATCATGACTGATAAAGGAGGAGGTTAACCATCTTGGTTTTCCTCTACATACCTGAGATGTGACGGGGTCACTTCTCAAATTACCCCAGGTGTCTGATGCAGGAGCATCCTGGGTGTAAGAGCAATCTTGCATCACCCAAAAATATTTCTATTGTTGTATTCAATAAGGGCTATCTTGTGTAGAGCTACTATTTATGGAAACTTGCTATTTTTAGTAAGTTGGTCATACAATCTTGAAATGTTCTGATTTTACATGTGGAGGTTCATCTCAATCATACCAGCCTACTAGTAAAGTTTCATGGCCAGATCAGGTCTAGTTTTGAAGATATTGAAGATTTTCAGTATTGGTAGAAGGGTACAAAAACTTTGAACTCAGTTTTGAAGGCTTTAGAGGCCCTGGTTGAGGTTGAGAAATTGGGTCACAGGCGCTTGCACTAGTCAAGCCTGTAGAGCGCTTCGTGGCCTTTTTGAAATGGGGTTATAATAATTAATCGGGTCAACTAGTGATGACTTACGGTCTCTGAAAGTCGAGTCACCTGAAATGGCAGAAAATAATTTTCCTTCAAAATTTCTATTCGAGTTTCAAAAGTTATTTTGAGCCGACTTTGATGTAATAAATTGAGAAATAAAATAATTCTAAGTTTGCTCGACCCTAAGGGCTAAATTTCTGGAACCTTTTCAGGTGGTGGAAAATGCCTATATAAAGAAGGCCCGTAGTGTTGTCTAGGATAGTTTGGGGTAGTAGATCTAGGTATTGATTTGAGGCTTTGTCCTACATAATATTGTAAGGGAATGCCCATGCGGCTTTGCATATTGTAATTCTAAAAGTTGTAATTCCACATTTGTGGAGATAATAAGAAGCCAATTTTATGTTCTTGCATATTGTTGTTGGTTCTCTGTTTTTGTTATGTGTTTGTGATATTAAGGGGAGCACCCTTCATCAGAATGACTTATTGAAGAGATTTGGAATGAAAAATTGTAAGCCGGTTGGCACACCTATGGTAACTAGTCATAAGTCATCTAGCACAGATGAAACTCCTATAGTTGAACAAAAGAAGTATAGATCTATGATTGAAGGATTACAATATTTAACTCTCACAAGACCAGATATATCACATGCAATTGGAATTGTTGCAAGATTTCAAGCTGATCTTAGAGAGTCACATTATGCAGCAGTAAAAATAATATTGAGGTAATTAAAAGGCACAATTGAATATGGATTATGGTATGCAAAATCTGATGTTTTTACCCTATGTGCATATACAGATGTAGATTGGGGAGGTAGTGTTAATGAAAAAAAGAATACAAGTGGTGAAGCATTTTTCTTGGAGGAAGACTAGTTTCTTGGCTAAGCAAGAAACAAAATTGTATTTCATAGAGCACAACATAAGTAGAATATGTAGCATTAGTAAACAACTATAATCAGATAATATGGATGAAACAAATGTTGAAGGATATTAGAATTAAATTTGATGAGCCTATTGTTATACACTATGACAATACCAGTATAGTAAGTATGTCTAAGAATCATGTATTGCATTCTACGACAAAGCATATAGAAATAAAGTATCATGTTGTAAGAGAGAATGTTGCAGAGAAAGAAGTCAGACTTGAGTATATAAGTATAAAAGAGCAGATTGCAAATATATTTACAAAGTCCTTACCTAAAGATACATTTGAGTATTTGAGAGGTATGCTTGAGGTTATGCCCCGACCTACTTTTGAGAAGTGATGCTGATTATTGCATCAGTTCAGTGGTATATGAGCTCTATCTTTTCTGGACTAGATGTCTATACTTCCTCTATGAGGGAGTATGTGTGTTTTGAGCTAAGTCATGACAGATTGTAGTGAATGTATTTTCTAAAAAGTGTCTTTTGACATTTGCGAATTGACATATTGATGTTTACTTTTGTCATTGATGTCAATGGGGGAGAAGTATACATGAAAAAAAATATATAAAAAAAATCATTTATGGGGAGAAGGATAAAAAAAGAGAGAAAAGAAAAGAACAAAAAGAGAGAGAAAAGAAAAGATTAAAAAGAGGGAGAAGGATACAAACATCTATTAATGGTGATAAAAGTTGTATTTATCTGATAATTGATTCACCCCCCCCCCCTCTCAGTTATCTTGGTGGATTTTACTTTCTAACAGTTTATGTCAAGATAAACAAACTGGTTATAGAAAAAAAAATTAGGAAGGAAGTGGAGGAATTTTCTTGAAAGAAAGGCTTCACACGAGAAGCTATTGAGAAGGAAAGATAAAGATATGAAGCTGAGAAGGTTAGCACATCAACAATAATTATTGGAGATGATGATGTGGAAGTTATTTCTTCTATAATCGATGGAGCCCCAACCAGTAGGTAGACAAGAAGTGCCACAATAGTCAAGAAGGATAAACCTTCTCCTCCAACCAAGATCCCTATGAAGAGGCCAGTAAGATAGCTAAGTTTGAGCCTACAAGAACTAAGGAAGCTACTTCTACAACAAAGCTTGTTGGTAAGAGGAAGATAGAGAAGTCACATGATACAAAGAGGTTGAAGGGGAAGCAACATGAATTAAGTTAGAAGAAAAAACAAAAAGAAATCAAAGAAAAAGGTAATAAATCCAAGATGGTTGGACCCCCTACTGTAAAATCAATTAAGCTTGATTTAAGTAAGTTTATCTATGTTGATACAATTATTGATAAGGTTAAGAAGTGGGGTATACATGTTGGTGTTAATAAGTATTATGACAAATTGAATGAAGATGATCAAAGAAGGGTTGAGGATGAAATTGTAGAAAGTATTCATAGGTTAATTCAAGAACTCATACAATTGTAAGGTTAAATTCCTACTTCTCTATATGACAAGATTGAAGCTAGATGGAAAGCATCACTAAAGAAAGATAAAGAGCTAATTCAGTATGTTTTATTGAGATTAATGCCTGAAATGACAAAAGAAGAAATGAAGGAAACCTTTGAAAAGGTTAGATCTTCATTCAAGACCAAGACAAGGGTGATTAGGCTACTGAATGGTGAAACTCAGCCAGTACAGGATGAAACAAGGGACATTTTGAAAAAAAATTTAGGTCTTAAAGAAGAACATGAAGATGAAGAATAAAAAAAAGAAGAGGATAGTGAGAAAGAGCTAGAGGTCATACATATAGATGAAGGGTGGAACATTGATGGTGTGAAGATCACTATTAATGATATATATGATGAGCCTAATTACACCATATAAGATATTCTTGTTATGGATGCACCTGAGGAACCAAAGGATACACAAGATCAATAGGAAGAAGAACCCAAGGATATAAAAACTAGTTAGGATATTATAGATGAAAAGGTGGATGCTCATGTTACCATAGAAATAGAGAAGGGAATAGAAAAATACATAACTGATGATACCTTAGTCAAAGTTCCTACCAGTGAGTAGCAAAAAGTACCAGTAATAGAGACAACTGGTAGAGATGAAGATAAGGAGAAGCAAGAGAAAGACCATACTGAAGATGTGTAGATGAAAAGAGAATAGGAAGAGAAAGAGAAACAAAAGGTGAAGATTCAAGGAGAAAGAAAATGTAACTTATTCTTAGGCTATGTCTTCTATCAAGCATAGCATTGTTGATATGGATGAAGATGAATTACCCACTATTCAAGGGAAAATAGACTTAAGTACCATGAGCCTTGAAGAGATGATTGATATTGATATGGCCATTAATTCTAAAACAAAGAAGGAGAAGTTGAAACAAGAGCCACAAGTTATATTGATTGCAAGAGATATGCTCTTTGACTTAGTGCCTAAAGTGAAATATGATGAGAAGACCACACCAATAGAACAACTGGTTCAGTTGGTCACTACTACTAAAGAAGAGATGAAAATTCTAGAGGATGCTGTAATAATGAGATCTGAGAGAGACTATGAAAGGAAGAGGTCTGAAAATTTGGCTCAATCAATTACATGTTATAGAAACACTTTACAAGTTGAAGTGAACTTTGTGAAAGATACTCTAAAGGAAGGTGGTAAGATACCTACCTCTATCTCTAACTTTTCATAGTTCTTGAAAGACTTAGATAAGAAAATATGTGAAGCTCAATGGGAGATAAGGCTATTAGTAGCAAATTTTGATCCTATCAATGGTTCAACTACAAGTTTTGGAGCATAAGTAAGTGTTTCCAATCATAAGCTCAGGGCTTACAATAATGAGCAGGAAAAGAGGATATCTACTTTATTAGAGTTATAGAGTCTATTGATTCCTAAGTTGGAGATTTTGTAAAAAGGTGATAAAGAGGCTTGAATAGTGTTAGTCTCACCTACTACGTGCATGGTACAAGGATTGGAGGAGCTTGCATATTTTCTGCATGGGCATATACTTATCACGGAGAACCTAATGAACACTTGGGTTAATGATTTATAGATCTTGAAGACCAATTTTGCAGATGTATTTAGTAGATTGTAAACTTGTATATGCTACTCTTTATAAATATTTTTTTTCCTTTTGGTTATCCATTGTAATACCTTTGACATTGTTGTCAAAGGGGGAGTAGTAGTGTAGTGAAGAACTGCCAAGTATTAGATTTATTACCTTAGGGGGAGTTATTTTTGTAGGTTTGAACTTATTGATTATATTTTTTGCAATAGTTGAACACTTAGTCAATTTTTCTGTAGTGTTGTCATCAATGCCAAAGGGGGATATTGTTGGCATATGATGAAGATGATACTATCTTATATCATGTGATGAATGTTGTAGTGTTTTCATTAATGGCAACATGTCTTCTAGGCAGATTGAATCACATATACCAATGATAAAGATGATTTCATAAGGATTTATCTAAGTGTTCAGTCTTTTGGTGATAACCCAGTCAGTCATGGAAAATGCTTTACGTGGTGATGATCTGGACTAATCAGATGGTGGAATCGGTTAGGATTTATCTACAGAGTCATCTTTACCCACATCTATGATTTCTCAAGTAGATTTGAAGTACACATGAATATTTGAGTCAAACATCAGTATTATTTGCAAGAATAGTTAACCAGTCAAGTCAAGGTGATTAAATTGAGGTAGAGATCATATATTTATGAATGTTTGATTTTTTTTTGAATTGAAGTGTTTAGAGCCAACATTGAAGACTTTGAATTACTATGTTGGCAGGATATCTTATGAAACTTGAGTGGATTTTGGAGGGAAACTTCAATAACATGTTTTAGGGTTGTTTCACTAACCTAAATATTTATATAAGGATATGAAATCAAGAGTTAGAGTTGTTTTTTAATGTGGTGGTTGTGATCTATGAAGGTGATTGTGCAGTTAGGGTAGAAGGGTTAGAGAAATTAGAGTAGTGGATTTGAGTAGTACAAAAGAAGATCTATGAGGTAGAAGGTGCTACATTCAAATCACTTATTGAGTTTCTTACTCAATGAAAGTTCTAATAGGCTTGCGGTCAAAATCCTTTAACAAGATTACTCTTAATAGGGTAAGAAGGATACTAACATGTCTAAAGATTAAATCCTTTAACAAGGTGACTCCCAGAAGGATTTTTAAATCCATTAATCAAGTAGTTCCTAATGTGACTTTATAATATCCTCTAATCGGACTATAGATACTCTTTACTAGGCATACCCTTAATAGGGTGATGTAATGCTCCTAACATGACAGATCTTATTGGTGCACTAGTGAGATTAGTGAGTGATAATTCCCACTATGGTTTTTCCCTCTAACAAGGGTTTCCATGCAAAAATATTGGTGTCCTTGTGTTGATTATTTGTGGATGTTTTATTTTATTTTCTTTTATGTGGTGATGTCACTTGCATGTTGGTTAATTTGGAAGTTGTTTAAGAATTTTTTAAGATATGTGGTTGCAATGATTCACCCCCCCCTCTCAGTGCATTATGATACTAACATTGTCCTCATCATTTTCATCTTTTACCACCACCTTCTTCTACAATATATAAAGGGATTTCGTTGAACTATGAATCACCCTCATGGAGAATCTGGATATACTTCTAATTTTCCTTTCAATATTTAAAACTTTGGCCTTAGTCTTTTCAATTTCTCTAGTTGTAGCAACACATTTGCCATTGTTTCCAAATAGAAGGTCACCATGGGTCTCAACAACAAAATATTTGGTAGTAGTGATTTCCTCGGGCATCATTTCATTTTCTAGGTCTAGGGGGATTATTTCTATGCTTTTAAACATGTGAGAGGAGCTATTAGTAGTATTTGAGCTATCCTATATCTCCACATTCTTCCCATTTTCAACCTCTACCTCTTTACCAATTTTTTTCCTCTTCACTCCTAATTTCTTCCTCCTCAAAATTTTCATCCACTTTTAATTTTTTTCCCTTTCCCATGGGATGATTAGCCAACTGAATAGATCATCTAGGGGTACTAGTTTCTTTAATAGCTTCTATATCGGAGTCAATTTCCTAGATTGTAAACTTGGCTTTCTTAGAGGCCTTTTATATCTTTATAGTTAGGGGTTGATTTTTCCATTTATTATTCTTTGACTCCCCTTTAGGTCAAGCATGGGTGGAGGTTTCAGGACTACCCTATCAGGATTTCAAACCAGATTTTTTAATGCCTTTCTTTTTGCTAGGCTTAGGTATATCTAACAGACTGGCAGGGGGAGGGGTATTAGAATTTGGGGCCTCTTGCACAACAATAGGCCTAGGTGGAGAGAGGGCCAAATAGAAATAGTAAATTTGTAGAATAAAACCTTGGTGGAGGGGGATGAGCTTTTTTTTCCATTGTTCTAGCAAATTCCACTACTTCCTGTGTGTGTGAAAATTGTACCTATTCAGAAGACACAACACATTAGTAAAACATTATTGATTAATGACAAGAAAATATGCAGTAAAGAAATATACTATTAACCAGGTGATTTACTACCTTCTAGTATACGTGAATATGGTATTCTTAGAATTTGACTGAGATCAATGACAATGCAATACCTAAACAAAGGATTTGAATGTAAAAACTGTGAAATGGATGCAAGATTAATTTATATTTTTGTGATTTTCTATGCAATAACAATGTTAGCTAAATGAATTTGATCTAGAATTTGATGAAAATGAATTGAATCTAGCTATGAATGCAAAAAAAAAGAAAACAATGTTAGCAATGAATCTCCAAAAGTTGCACAATCTCAAGAATATTTTGACAATATAGCGATGTTGCTCTCAAAACTACACGTGGTTATTTGTGAAGGACTGAGGCTTGTTTTTATAGAAATCCAAGGTTTGAGAACTCATGGAAAGCCAAAAATCACTCCTTGATCAACTCGAATTGATTGGTGAGTTATCAAGAAATTAGAAACAATTATCTAGTAAAATCATGCAAATCAACTTTTTAACTCATAATCGGAAGTTGAGATCACTCCAATCTGATTTTGCACTCATAATCACATGTTGAGTTTAGAAAGTTAACAAAATGAATCAAAGAGTTGTTTTTGAGTTTAATGCTTTTATGATTTTTGCATAGATGATTATTGATTTATTTAATTTCCATGTGCTTTATTCTCAACTTAACTGATTTAATCAATTAAATAATTGATTTATGGGTTAATCAATTATTAAATCAAACTTTATCCAAAATTAAATCATTAAATTTGACAATTTGATTTTAATCAATTAAATAAATATTTAATCAATTATTTTGAGTTTTTGATTTATTGTCAAATAAATAATATTAATTAAGAATAAATCTAATTAAATTAATTAAGTGGCTAAATAAAGTTCAATTAATTAAATATTCAACATATTCAATTAATCACACTTAGGATAAATAAAATAATATCATTTATCACCAAATAATATTTAATCAGAAGTAATTAGGATAGATTAGGAATATTTAGGAATATTCCCCAATGCAAAATTGTAATAGGATCGATTAGGATTTTGATGATTTGATGTGCATATGTGCCTTAGGTTAGGACTTTAGGGTCGATCTTGATCGATTTGTGGATGTAGGAGGTCAATGGTACTGAAGCCCATTTTTGGGGTATTACATTTTGCCCCTCTTTGAATTACTTTCAAAGCACAGTGGTTCAAAGATAAATCTATTTGATGAAATCCAGACTTAGTTATGTGATGGAGAAACTGATCATGGTTGACTAAATGATTTTGAGACATAAATTGATTGAAAAGATTTGAAGATGTTGATTCAGGTCTTGATTGACCAAAGAATCGAGATGATGTTAACGGTAAAAATAATGAACCTGTGATTATGAAGAAGTGATAAAATTAAAAGTATCAGATTTCCACAATCCATTTCAAATGTCTATGTGTGCTTCTGGATTTGATTGTGTATATTTTTAAGCATCAACGTTTCAGATCACACTCCATGATCCATCATCAGGATGTGAAAGTGCAAGGATGTAAAGATAAAGTTGCAGACCAAGCTAGTCAGGATATATAAAGAGAGGGAGTGGCCCAGGAACATATGCAGAGAGGAAAAAGAAAAAGAAATTGATAAGAAAACCAAAGATGAAAAAAAATTTAAAAATGAGGAAAAGTAATACACACACACACACACACACACACACACACACATATATATATATATATATGTCACTAAAAGGGGGGATATAAAGAGCCTTAAATGACTCAATAAATACCGAACATGCAAGAAAGAGCCCCTATAAAAAGCCTAAAAAGAGTATAGAATTAAGGAACACAAATATATATATATATATATATATATATATATATATATATATATATATATATATATATATATATATATATATATATATATATATATATATATATATATATATATATATATATATATATATATATATATATATATATATATATATATATATATATATATATATATATATATATATATATATATATTCCAACACCTATGTATAAAAAATGAGGAAGATTAAAACAAAGACACATCGGTAAAAAGGAAAAAACAAAAGATGTATAAATAAATGAGTATTATTAAATATAGACATCTAGGTCTATATTTAATAATACTATTTAAGTGCATATATATATATACACACACACACACACACACACACACACACAAGGGGGTAATATAGATAAGACAACTAACAACAAATAAATAAGACAATTAAAACTTGTATTATTAAATATAGACCATTAGGACTATTTTTAATAATACATATATATAGAACGAGCAAAAACCTAAGTTAATATCCACACGTATAAATAAGTACTATAAAGTGTAGGCCCATAGGACTATATATAATAATGCTTAAGTAAGGGCAAGGACCAAAATATATCAAGGAGTAAAAATATCTATACGAATAAATGAGTATTATTAAAATTGACATATAGGTCTATATTAATAATACCATTTAAGTGTAAGGGCAAGTGTATATATATACATATATATATATATATGTATACATACATACATACATACATACATACATACATACATACATACATACATATATCAACTAAGAGCAATGGTGAAGAAAGACAGAAATTAAGAGAACAAAAGCGCAAACAAAGAAGAAGGACAACCAAAACAAGCCCAAAAATATGAGAAAGCAAGCAGAGGAGGGGGGAAGAACAAAAGACAAAGAATACAACAAGGATCAAGTGCAAGGAAGGGGGCTAAGAAGGAATCAAGGGTGATGGAGGTTGTCGAGCGTTCCTAACAAAGGTTGCCAAGAGGGGTTAATGGTCCATCCATCATCACGGTTAAGGTTGATGGAATGGTGGTTAATAACGATGGCCTCCTTAAGTTTCCTCTTGAAGTAGTTGTCCTCCTTGGAAAGGATTTGAGTGCTCTCCAAATAGATATGATGTTTGGTGGAAGAAGAGTGCTCCGCTAAAGTGGACTTGTGTACTCTATTGTGCTTTATTTTAGCACTATGCTCATAGATTCTGGTGAGGAAGGAGCGACCCGTTTCCCCTATATAGGGAATGCCATAAGAGCACATAATCTTATAAACTCTAGAGTCTAGAAAAGAGCCTTTGGAATCCTTGCGTGATGGAACACAATTTTCTAACTTTGAAAGGGGTTTGAAGGCAACACGAAGGCCCTTTCTAGTTAGGATTTTGATGAATTTTTGGGAGATGCCATCCACAAAAGGAAGGGAGGCATACACAGGGGGTGGAGACTGGGTGGGGATAGGGATGGGTTTCTTTTTCCTCTCTGCATATGTTCCTGGGCCACTCCCTCTCTTTATATATCCTGAGACTAGCTTGGTCTGCAGCTTTATCTTTACATCCTTACACTTTCTCATCCTGATGATGGATCACAGAGTGTGATCTGAAATGTTGATGCTTAAAAATATACACAATCAAATCCAGAAGCACACATAGACAAGTGATAAAATGCCTAATTCTGAACCTATGATTATGAGGAATTGAATATCCTAACTCTAGACTTGATTATCCAAAGGAATTGAAAGGATGCCAAATCTGAACCCTTCAGTTACAAAGAATCAAGGATATAAAACAATTGAGCCAATGGTTACGAAGAGTTGATACAGTTTACAAGATTAGGAGAATACTAGATTGATATGGATTTCAATGAATCTGATATGATCCATAGGATATGCCCCAAGCGACGAGGACTTTCGATAATTGGTTGTTGTCTTAATTATTGAAGGATTTTGAAAAAGAAAAGATTTGATTAATGGTTAATTAATCTAGCGAGAAAGCCAATGTGAAATGATTAGAAACAACACAATTGAATGTAGAAGTGGTTGTACACATCTGGGGACACATTCTACATCATTTAGAGGTCCTGTTGACCAAGTTTGACTAGGTTTGACCATGAATCGACCATGGTTGACCAAGTTGATTTTTCAAAAGTTTGATGTTAGATGATCAGATAAGTTGAATTTTGCATTTTTATGATGTCATGAAGGTTGATTATGCAAGTAGTCAGCCGTCCTATGTTCAAAATTTTAAATCATGATTTTAACAAAGTAAACGATCTTAGATTTTGATTTTGATCTTGAAAATGAATTCAGAACGTTGAAATTAGCTAGGGGTGCCATTTTCATGCAAATCAGAGCACTTTAGAAATTAAGGTCAAAACCTATATAAGAGGAAAAGGGGTTATTTTCAATTCATTTCAACCGTTTGACTTTTGAGATTTCATGGAGCCCTCTGAGAGCTAAAATGGTGGTCCCTATGTCTTCTCACCAATTTGAGCGATCTTGACGATACCAGTGACCTTGGCAGTATGGGCATCTAGTAAGTGGACCTGTGAGCTCTTCTTGCATTAATTTAGCACATGTTTTAATTACTTTTTTGAATTTTGTAAATCTTTTCATGCATTTTAATTTTGCTTCATAGAATATCGTACAACAACTAGTAGCATGTCGTACAACATTTCAAGTCCAAACCAAGTGTCATCTCCATTTATGTATAGTTTTGTATGGGAAATACACATCTCTCATATGACATTTCATCGCGTCCCTCAATTGTCATACGATAACTAATGGATTGTTGTATGGAACCCAAATGTCATATGGGTTTTTGTATAGTGTCATATGACACTTGACACCAGTTTTGATTTTTTGAACTTTTGTATGAAAAATAGTGAGAAAATTTAAGGCCTTTAGTAAATTTTTCCAAAATTTTTAGCTGCTCAGCTGGATACTATAGCTTTTAATGCACTTTGTGATATGTTCATTTTTTCATTTTTCATACATTTATTACCGATTTGGAGCAAGTGATTGATGTTGTGTTCATTTTTTGTGCTTTGTAGGTGAGGTACCATGACATTCATGTACATGTGTCTCATCTAGCCATCTAGAGGTTGTGTTTGTCACTATCGCATCCGTTGAGGGTTCATCTAGCTACATGTGGCTTTGAGTATTTGATCGGTTTACCTAAGATTCAGGTAAATCACGGA
This sequence comes from Chamaecyparis obtusa, assembly GCA_027943335.1. Taxonomy (NCBI): domain Eukaryota; kingdom Viridiplantae; phylum Streptophyta; class Pinopsida; order Cupressales; family Cupressaceae; genus Chamaecyparis; species Chamaecyparis obtusa. The sequence continues at coordinate 2,007,923 of BSBK01001088.1, read as the reverse complement.
CTGATCACTGCATTGGTGGAGCAGTTTCACTCTGAGACCTAGACCTTCCATCTCTTAACAAGGGAGATCACCATTACACTAGATGATGTTTACCGCATTCTTTTCATCTCGTTCCACGAACCACACCTAGATTACCTAAGTTATGGGAACATAGGCCTATAGGTTTTCAGGACACATTTTGGAGCTAGCGAGAATATATCTCAGTAGATCACTTGGGAGGTACTTGTACAGAGATACAGACAAACACATCACCTAGAGTGCATCATTGCAGAGATGATAGGTAGGATAATCATGTCAGACCATTAGCATAATGGTCTTCTGATGGGATGGGCTCCTATGGTGCAACATCTCATGGCACATCCTACAGAGTTTGGTTGGGGTTAGTGCCTTCTGGATCACATTTTCTCAGAGATGCATGAGGCAGTCTACCTCGAGGGTAAGACCTTTGTCTCTGGAGTCATATTTCTTCAGATTTGGGCGTGGGAGCATATCCCCATTTGTAGGCCCATATGTGGTGATGAGAGACATGCATAGGAGCCAATGCTTTATAGATATGTTGGATACATGACACATGTGCACATGAGAAGGACAAAGTACTCGAGGAGGGTCTTAGATGATATGACTGTAGTCATCTGGCACCCGTATCTACAAATTGAGGCATGGCTAACTGACAGAGTGCAGTTTGGGTATTTTTGTCAGAGTAGGATTCTGATCAGCCGCTCTACCAGCATGCTAGAGAATTTTATGATTACCCAAGTCTAGAGGCTGTATGGCCTCATGCAGGATATTCCCCATGAGTTTGCCTCCTATGCTAGATAGGTGAGAGAGATAAGTTTGGGATAGGATCCCTGGTTATTATACATCATGTGTAGTTTAGAGTATAGTGGACCATAGAGAAGGGATTAGGAATATAGTGTACAAGTATTAGATGCAGGCATTATAGATGCTTATAGGACACACTTGGTGAAGCATCCCTTCAGGTGATTCTTTGATCCTACAAAGCCGATTCCAACTATGGAGGAGGTGAATTATGTTATAGGTGCACCTCAGGGGAGAGGAAAGAGGAGGAGGGAGGTACAGATCCCTATGGCACATGCTATCCCTCCTATGCAGAGAGTGACATGTATTCCACCATGGCTGATGGTAGATGTGAGGAGTTCCCCTATACAACAGGTAGTACCATTGGTGAAACTGTCACTTTTGCTGTGGTAGTATACTAGGGGTGAGGGCAGGACTCTAGGTGCCATGGGTAGCACCATAGAAATTGAAGAGGTTTTGGGGGCACACCAGGATGTGCAGATGGGTGAGGCATAGGATGTGCTTGATTTTGACCTAGGGGAAGAGGTTAGACATTGTAAGGTGTAGACAGAGGTAGGTGGTGGTGATGAGATGATGGCTGGTGAGGAGGAGGTGGTTGAGGAGGAAGATCCTGGACTTAGGCAAACTCCACAGGATGTCATACGTTGGTTACACCACTAGATTAGGGAATTGAGATCCCAGAGGTTATCTTTGGAGATCCGGCTAGCAGAGTGGGACATGCATATTTGTGAGTCTCAAGTGGAGACTCGATGACTATAGGTAGAGGTGGTACACCAGACTGGTAGGGCAACATATTATGTGTCTGCATATTTCTCAATTGTGCCACTTAGACAATAGATTACTTCATATTATCAATACATGCTAGGATCTAAGGGAGCTAGAGCATCACGAGCTAATCCACCACTGGATGTGCTAGCAAGAGGAGGTGCAACACTTGATGTAGAGGATCAGGAAAATAGTTGACATTATAGTTGATTCCTCATTTTTTACATTTTTTTGTACTTGATAGCTCATTGGAGCTCATTCTTTTGTATTGTATGCACATCATGCACCCCATGTATTGTATCAACTTTATATATATAAGAGATCATTTTTGGTTGTGACTTCATAACACTTGTTATTTTGATTATGATGTTGTTATCATGTGTTGTAAATGTATGCAATGTTCAATGTTTACGTTGAATGTATGATGATGCAATATGAATGCAATGATAAATGTTAGATGAATAATTAAAATGCATGGCTTTATTTATGTTTTATGGATTCAAATGTATGTATGCAATGGATATATGAAATGAGTATGAAAATCATGTGATATATAAATGCAGTGATACACATGATGTTTTTGCAGATACATGAAGAGTTCAAGTTCTTAGTCATTATCAAAAAGGATGTGTAGCCCAAAATGATGACTGCCTGCTGACTAGATGAAGAGACCTTCACATGACACTCAGTCTTTGTGATGTGTTGAGTACAAAATTGAGAATATCCAATGCCATTGTGAATTCAAATCATAAAAAGACTTACAACCAAACTAAATGCAAATGAAATGCAAATCAAGGACTTAGTCACTAATCATTTTTCAGTCTTTATCATCACTGAATCTTTTAGGTAACACTGGATAGTCGATACAATGCTCACTTGTTAGACAACCATGAACATATGAATATTGACTTGTCAAAAATGTCAGTTTAGATATAAGCACCAAGGCACAAAAGCTAGGATGACCTGAATATCATGTCCATTTTGATTTAGCAATTTGTATAAGCATCCAAGCATAAACATTGTGATGACCTAAATACGCCTTATGTACAAACACACCAAGCAGTTGGGAGATCATCCTTTTTCCAATGAGAATTACCCGTAGTGACCCTTTATCATTCATGTCCTTGGGTAATATTGTGTTTCATAGTAGGAATAAGAAATCATTCAAAAAGAAAAAGTTAGACCTAACTTCCCTAGAGCGTCTGGGTATCAAAGGTTGAGGTACATGTGGCCATCTAATTGTGATGGAGGCACTTATAGTGGACACAAATTCAATCCAGAGTTGCTAGAGTGATTAGATGTTCACTTACAAACATAAAACAAATAAAAGATTATGCCCCCAATCATCGCTCTCTAAATCTTGTAAAAGGACATCATTGATGAGCTCAAAGGGACATAATATGCAAAAATATCATGTGAATCAGTGAGTATACAAAAAGATCTAAACATTTCAAGATTGAGTTGTTTAGTGTTGTAGTTTGCTTGTGTTGGTGTTAATTGCAAAAATCCTTTTCTGGTAGGGAGATAGACAAACTAACTCAGATAAAGCTTGAAAGGATACTGGCTAGATAGGAATCATCTGAGATATTGAGGACCATAGGATATGACTAGGATTGCCACCAAGTTGTAAGCATTGATGATTTTAGATTCTTGTTTCTTGGTGCACAAACTGACTTTATTGGAAATAAGACATGAAAGAAATTTAGGAGATATGTACAAACTAAAGCAAGACAAAAAGCTAAGAAAATACCAAGATTTCTTTGATAGATGAAGCGTTTTGTACAAGTGGCACCCATTTTCTAGGTTTTCACCATCTTGGCAGAGATTCTATTTTTTCTACCAAGGTGCCTATTTACTAGGTGTTTACCTAGGCATTTTTTTTTCTTCTTTTTTTTTGTATTTTTCATCTTTTCATTTTTTTTGTATTTTTCCATGTTTGATTTTTTTTGTTGAATCACCAAGGTGCCTATTGCTAGGTTTTCACTAGGATGATCATTTTTCAGGACTTTTTCTGATTTTTATACTTTTTTTAGGATTATTTTCACATACTGAATATCTTAGGCATAGAATATCTTCAGATGAAGAACGTTGATTGGTTCTTAGAGATGTTCTCCTTTAGTCATTGAGATTTGATAGGCTCTAGAGCCAAAAGAAACAATGATAACAAAGGGACCCAACCAGTTGGGTTCAAATTTCCCCTTGCATTCTCGATGGGATTGGTTCTTAGTGTTCTCTCTCAAGACTAGATCGCCAACCTAAAATTCTCTGTGTCTGACCTTGTTGTAGCCTCTAGACATTTATTTCTGGTATACTCTGAGATGATCATACACTTCTTGTCTGTGCTCATCTAGTAGTTTAAGTTCTTGTAACCTAGACACTCTGTAATCATCATCGATTACTAGACCATGTATTTTGATTCTGAGTGATGGGATTTCAACCTCAATAGGTAGTACCGCTTTAGCCTCATATACTAAAGAAAAAGGATTAGCCCCAGTGGGCATTCAGATACTTGTTCTGTAAGCCCAAAGAGCTGGATTTATCATTAGATTCTAATATCACCCTATTTTGTTGACTATATGATGCAAGATTTTCAATAAGTTCTTGTTAGATGCTTCAGCTTGTCCATTCCCTTTTAGATAGTAAACAGATGACCAATGTTGGGTTATCTTGAATTTGGAACATAAGGAGTCTAGGTCCTTGTTCTTGAATTGGCCTCCATTGTCAGTGATGATGGAGTGTGGGATACCATACCAAAAACTTATGTAGTTTAGAATGAACATGGAGATTTGTTTGTTGGTTGCTTGTGTTAATGGAACTGCTTCAACCAATTTTGTGAAGTAATCTGTTGCAGTAATTATATGGGTATGACCATTTAACGAATGTCGATATATGGATCGTATGAGATCAAATTCCCATTGTTGAAAAGGCCATTGTTTTGTAAAGGGAATTAAATCTCTTCTTGGTGCGTGAATCAAGTTACCATGGACCTAGAATTTCTGACAATTCTTAGCATATTTCACAACCTCTTTCTCTATTTGTTAGGCCTCTTTCTCCATGTATGGCCAATAGTACCCCATCCTAATGAGTTTTCAAGCTAATGTTAGACCATTGGAATGTGATCCACAAATACCTTCGCGGACTTCCTCTTGTATCATCTTAAAATGGAAGCACTTCCATGTTAAGAACTTTTAGCTCTTTGAGTAATTGGTTTGGGGTCATGTTGAATGCCTTGAATGGGTATTTGACTTGGATCTAGCTTTTTCCCCTATTCTGCCCTATTTTCCACTTCTTCCTAGCATAATTCTAGCATCCTGAATTGCAAACCTGAGATTCTTGACCTCAGGGTTAAGGTAGACCTTTCAGGTCATGGTCAACCTCGACCTTGACCCTAGGGTCCAGGATCCTCGGGGTTAGATTCCAGTTTCAGGGTTTCATCAAAATTATATCTTTTCCCTCTTCGGGGCCACTATTTCTTGAGTTAAGTGTCAAATTCTCAAATTAATATTTGAGGTGGACCTTTCTCAAGATTTGTATAGGATTCCTAATTTATTATTGGAGATTAGCCTTTCTCGAGTTTTGTGCCTAATGCTCAAATTAACTTTGGGGTTGGCCTTACCTCAAATTTTGTGAAAAGGCTCTTAAATAATTATTTTTATTTCTATATTAAGGGTGGTCCCATTCTAGAGTTTTGTGTCAAGACTTTAATTTAATTTCCTCCCCATGTGCACCTCTCTAGAGTTTTATGCCATGGACCCTTAATTATTGTTTTCTATGTGGCCTCTCTAGAAGTTTGTGCCCTAGATCACTATAAAAGGGAGCCTTCCTCTCTCATTTTCTCCATCCATTATCAAGAGCAAGATCTCTGCATCAAGTTTTTGAATCAAGCATTCAATTCATCAAAGAGATCCATTAGTAGCCATTGAAGGATTCAAGCTCTATGGAGCCCTCTTGTTGAAGATTCATCCATTCAAGCCTCTTCCTAATCCAAGATCCATTCGAGATTGGTGTTGAAGATCTAAAGACAATTGATTTGAGACATCCTACATTCAATTCTACATTCATTTGGAGCATCCATACTTGTGGATTCAAGGATTCGAATCCTCCACAAGGGTTTCAACATAAGCAAGGTGAATTGTTCCATTTACTTTGTTTATTCCAACAATTTCAATTCAATTTCAAGGTTAATTCCTAGATTGGGATTTGACTAAGGAAAACCCCTCCCCCAACAAACAAAACCATTTTTTTTGCAGGTATAGGTACGAGACGGTGAATTAAAGTACAAATCTAGATACCCTTTTCATCAAACTTTCTGTCGGAGCTGTGCAGGGCAAGGTCGACCTCTTAGGTCAAGGTCAACTTTTTGGGTCAAGGTTGACTTTGTCTACCTAGGTCAAGGTCGACCTTTCATCAGATCAGAAAAATATTTCTGGGTTTTGTAGATCTCATAGTTTTGATTCAAGGAGTTGAAAATCAATAGTTTCTGAGATTGTTTGACAGGGTTTTCAGCCAATTCTTTTTCGGAGGTAAGTACCTTTATTTCTTCATTTCAACATTAGCATTTCTAGATTTACTTTCCATATCAATATAATTTATATGTATGTGTAAAATATTGGCTTTGGGGTCTCTTTTATGTGTAAACCATTGTCCTAGGCCCCACCGCATATTTTTATATCTTACACCTCTAATATGTGTTGTGACTCTTCACATTCTAAACATCTAAGAAGTGTACCATCTAGAATTTGTTTGTATAGATCATTACCAATGATGACATACCATGATGCATTTTGGATAAGGTAGCATTTTTCATGACTGTTAAAGGTATCAGGAATGATTTGGTCTCGAAGGTAGGAGTATATTTTTTTTGTAGCAGGAGGAATCATGACCAACAACGGTGTAGATCATGTAGGTTTTTGGGAAATCATAGGTAGGGAATGACAGTGCTTCCACCAGGAACTCATAGCATAGCTCATGTTTAGGTTGCTGTAGAAGAGATGATAGTGTTTCCATGGCATCAATTGCCTTGTTCTCCATTCTAGGTATCTATTCAAATGTTACAGAAAGGAAGTACTTAAGATCATCTATCGTGCGCTTGTATAGAATGAGCTTCTCATCTTTTGTTTGATACACATCATTGACTTGGTGAATGACCAATTATGAGTCTCCATGAATATGTAGTTTTGTTACTCTCCATTTAATTGCTATTTTCATTCAGTTTAACAAAGCTTCATATTCCTCTATGTTATTGGTGTAAGGGAACTTGATTCTGAATGCTTTTAGAATGGAGTAATCCTGTGGTGTGATGAATAATATACCAGATTTAGATCCATTTTGTGTATAAAATTCATCAAAGAATAAGTGCCGTGTTCTAGAAGATAGGTGCATGATAGAGGAATCGGGAAATTCCATCTGCAGTGGTTGGTCATCAAACATTGGAGCTTCAACTAGTTGATATGTGATGACTTGTCCTTTAATGGCTTTTTGTTTAACATATTCAATGTCGAACTCACTCAATAGCATTACCCATTTTGTTAATCTACCTATGAGAGAAGCTTTGCTTAATAAATATTTCAATGGATCAATCTTTTCTACTACTTGTGTGGTATGAGCTAACATGTAGTGTCTCAGTTTCTGTGATGTAAAGATCACAACTAGACATGCCTTCTCTATCATGGAATAGTTCTTTTCATAAGCCACCAATGTTTGGCTAATATAGTAGATGGCTCTTTCTCATTTATTTTCATCATGTTGTGCTAATAATGCCCCTAGTGATGTATATGTTGTGGAGACATACAATATTAATAGCTTTCCCTGAATAGGAGGCATGAGAATTGGTGGATTCGCTAAGTATTATTTGATATGATTGGAGTCCTTCTCACATTCTTCACTCTAGTTGTTAATCAAACCTTTATGCAATGTTTTAGTGAAAGGTTGTGATATGTCAGCTAACTGAGATATGAAGCATCTGATAGATTGTATCCTCCCTTATAGAGTGCACATTTGACTTATGTTCTTAGGAGGTTGCATCTCCATGATTGCTTTGACTTTTTTTGGATCTACCTCAATACCTTTCTTTGAAACAATATATCCTAGAAGCTTTCCTGAAGTGACACCATAGGCAAATTTCTTAGGATTTATTTGGAGACTAAAATTTTCCATTCTATCTAGTATTGTACCTAATTCAACTAGATGCTCTGATCTCTTCATTGATTTAGCTAATGTGTCATCCACCTAGTCCTCCATGTTTTTATGCATCATATCATGAAAGATATACATCATGGCTCTTTGATATGTTGTACCAACATTCTTAAGACTAAATGGCATTACATCCTAGCAGAAAGTACCCCATGTACAGGTGAATGTTGTCTTCTCTTGATCTTCTAGAGCTATCTTGATTTGATTATATCTAGAGAAACCATCCATTAGAGAGTACATTTCAAATCCTACAGTCATATCCACTATCATATCAATGTTTGGTAGTGGAAAATCATCCTTAGGGCATGTTTTGTTTACATATCTTAAATATGTGCATACTCTAATAGATTTATCTATTTTTGATACTAGAACTATGTTTGAGATCTATTCTACATAATCTATGACTCAGATAAATCCGGCTTTAAGAAATTTCTCTAGCTCAGCTTTGACAAGGAGTGCAACATGAGGATGTATTTTTCACAACTTTTTCTTGATTGGTTTAACTCCTAGAGCTATAGAAAGATGATGCATGATGAGATTAGGATCAAACCCTGGCATATCTGAATATTTCCATGCAAAGTTGATCTTTTTCACTGTTAAGAATTTTGTGAATGCTTGTTTTTCTTCTTCTAATAGAGATTGTGCTACATGAATTAACTGAGGTTCCTCTACTGTGCCTAGATTGATAGGCTTAGTTGGCTCTATCAAAACTGGTGATCTGTCTTGTAAATGACTCAGAAGGACATCAAATATCTCATCCTTAGGCACCTTAGAGAGGTTTTCACCTTCGGATACATCTTTTGTTTTTACTATTTTTGGCTCTGAGGCTGCCACATAGTGGTTTTCACCCTTAGAAATCTTTTTCTTTTTTCTTTTATTCTTTTGACTGAAATGTTTGATATCTAACTTTGTCATGCTAATGCTAGGTTCATTGATGGAATTTGTCATGGGTTATACCACATTTAGGTAGCATGCAAGAGCGTAAGCTGTTTAGAAAGTATGGGTGTCTTGGCTTGGATCATTGGATGTTTGGTCAATAAGCTTGGGATGTTGGATGGTAAGTGTAGGGAAGGATTGGCTAATAGTGTTTACACACAAAATGTTGTCATCATTGGTCATGATCCAAATCTTGAATTCAAAGATGATATTACTACTCAAGATATTCAGTTCGTTAAGTGTCTAAATGTCATCAGTGGATCCTGTATTAGTGATAAATGAATTAGTTTTGTGAGGTCCATCATTTAGTTCTAGACTTACGTCGAACATAGGTGCATATTGGTGAATAACATCTATGTGTTTTTATGTTATAAGCTCATCTTCTTCTGGAACAATCCCCCATTCACAGTCATTAGATTCTTCATCAGGATCTCTGGGAAAGTCAAGAATATGTGTGAAATCAGGGAAAATCCCCCAAGAAGGGTTACCTTTAGAGTCTGAGTAGAATTCATACTCATGATAATCTATCTTAGAATCACTAGTGTCCCAAATGTTTAGCTATTGTGAGAGGTATACCTTTTTCTTCTTGTTTGTTTTCAGGATTAGCCAGTTCTTATGTTGCAACTGTCTCTTGTGTAGTAGTAGGTTCTTGTGTGTCTACCATGTTGATTCTCTTTTTAGTTTTCTTTTCATAATCAATAAGGTCTAAGATGTGTTGAGGTATACATTCATAAGGAAAAACATCAGTTGTGTTAGAATCATCACTGTCTGAGGTTTCTTCCTTTTGCTGAGTATCCATTTCTGGTGCTATCTATTCTATGACATGTGTAGAGTTTCCACTGAGATGGAAAGGTTTCTTATAATAACCTATGCCTATAGTATCTTTGGTTTTCCTCCCACAATGTTAAATGGGTTTGATGATACCTTTGCCTCTTGTTCCCAGAGGTCCTTTTCCCGTATATCCCATCTTAGAGACCAATTTGTGTACTGGTCCATAGGATCTTGAAGGGACCTTGAGTGATTTTAGAATCACATGCTTGAACTATTTGTGACTAAGATTCATCTTTGTATAGCCAGGAAATCACAACTTCTTCCTCATTAGATTCTTGTTTGGATACTTATTCTATGACGAAACTCCTGTTTAAGATAACTTGGGGTTCTTTAGTTATAGGTCTCACTTTCTTTGAAGATTTTCCATAAGACTTAGACAAAAGTGGGAGAGATGTGAGAGATAGAACTGGTTCCATGGTGTATTTACCCATGCCTGTATCTTTGATCTTGATTTCTTTTGCTATGTCTTCCATTTTAGATGTTGATGCTATCAACTTGTTTAGTAGAATACTCCCTGTTATGTTGGACAAGCTTGTCTGCACTTTCCTTCAAAGCATTACAAGATGCTGACATGTCTGCAGGTATAGTGACCTCTACTCCATCATAAGGAAATTTTACACATTGGTGGTATGTTGAAAAAATAGCTTACATTTTGTGAATCCAGGGCCTTCCTAAAAGGATGTTATAGGCCAGTGGGAGGTCCAACACTTGACAAGTGATATCTTTGATGAAAGGTCCCATTCTGATAGGTAGCACAATGACTCCTTTTGAGGATCTTTCTCGCTCATCATATGTTTTTATGATTATTTTCTTTTTAGGATTAATAGCATCTTCTGACAATCCCAGTTGTGTAACCAATTTATAAGAACAAATGTTTAGACCAACTCCCCCATCTATCAAAACATGCTTGACATGATGGTTTTCAATTAGGACTTCAATATGAAAGGCTGGTTATGCGGATGATTCAATGATTTTTCATCTTCCTCTGAAAATGAAATGTATTGAGGGGAAGTCAAATGACCCACCATGGTCTAAAATCACCCAGGATCAAGATTTTCTGGAACATTGGAATTGATCAGAGCTTTGTCTAGGACAGTTTGATGAGAAGGAGAGATTTGAAGCAACTCAAATATAGATATCTTCGCATTTGTATGTTGGAGTTGTTGGATGATGCTTTATGATGTTGTTATGGACTCTTTAGGATTGGAAGATTTAGGTGTAGCCCCTTTTTTAGAAGTAGATTCAAGATTGAATGACACTTTTAAGGCATTTGATGAACCTAAGTTCAGTCTTGGAAGAGTTACCTAAGCTTGAGATTGAGTGACCACATTAGCTGATCTGTTATCTTTGTCCTTTCTGACAATGGTGATGACATTACAATGTTGAGATGCACATGGTTCTACCATGTTGATGACATCATTATTTCCAGAGTAAGTATAATTGGCCTTAGCACCCATCTTTGGTTTAGAAGATGAATCTCCTTGAGTGTGTTTTAGAAAAGGTTCCATGAATGCGGTGTGATTGTTATTGGATTTATGGTTGTTAATCACAATTTATCCAATGTCAATTTTGTCTTGAATAAGATGTTTCATGCACATGTAGTTGTTGGTTTTATGACCCTTGTTTCATTGGAAATCATAGAAATCGGTCTCCCACTATCTAGGTTTGATTTCAGGGTCATATGGTTTTATCTCAGGTAACATGATGATGTTATTTTCCAATAAGGTTCTCATGGCAAATTCCAAGGACTCACCCAAAGGAGTGAACTCACATTTTGGTTTTGTAACCCATGGTTTGTACTCATTTTGCTTCTTAGAAATCTTAGTTGTTTACTTTTCTGAGGCTTTTATAGATTGAGTACCAATAGTGAGGTTAAATTTTGGTGCTTTGGGTGGAGCACTAATGTGATCGACAACACCATCTGTGAAAACATTCTCATTCTTGTTCCAAAACTTGATTTTTTCTTTGTTGTTGGAATTGGAACCTGAATCATACTTGTTCTCTTTATGAAGTGAGATATCCTCTTTCGAAACAAGTACATCTTCTATTTTCATGGCACTATCTACCATTTTTCCAAATAAAGTATGATTTTGCATCTACAGATGATAGTTAATTTTTGGAATCAGATTGTTGATGAGATTTCTAGTTTCTCTTTTTCTGGGATTTGTTGGGGATATAGAGAGAATTTCTTCCTCCAAAATTTGAGGAAATTCAGGAATGGTTCTCCTGTCTTCTGTTTCAAGTTAAAAATGTCAATCATGGTGATAGGATGTTGGATGTTGTAGGAGTATTATTGATAGAATAGTTTGATTAACTCCTTGAAAGTTTTGATGGTGGGAGGTATTTTGGAGAACCAATTGATGGTTTCTCCTCCCAAAGATTGAGGGAAGAGACACATTAAGAATGTTGGTTCATGCATGAACTCCATGGATAAAGTGAAAAACTCTTTGACATGATCTTGAGGATCTAAATTTCCATCGCATTTGTCATATTTAGGTAGTTCCACCCCTTTTGGGAATGGTGGTATATAAAAGCTCCAATCAAATGGAAATGGACACAAGGCATCCATAGAGAATTCATTGGATTCTTTCTCTTTTTCTAGCTTGTTAAGTTTGATTTGCATAGCATGCATCTATTTCATCATAGATGTGATAGGGGTCTCTTCCTCTGGTGTGATGATATCATCGACATTAAAGTTGTGAGGAAGTTTGGTTCCTTGTCATGCCAATTCAAGGAAGTATGTCTCTTTGTCTTCTCATAAGAAGTGTTTCATCATTTTCTTAAAGAGATCACCATCTTGGTATTGTGCAATTTCAGAAGGTGCGAGTTCTTGATTCCCTTCTTCCTCAAAGTTGTGACCTTGTGAGCCATGGATAGCTACTCTTTAAGACATGGCAGCATGTTTATTGAGATCTTGAGTTAATTCAGGAGGGGTTGTGTGACCTCCTTTTAAATGCAAATTGCCAAGGGCATCTTCTTCGTAAAGATTGGTATCATATGGTTGATGAAATATCTGAGCAATAAGAGAAGATGGAGGTGATGTCTTTGGTTCTTCTCTTGGTTTTATATGTGAGGAAGCTCTATTTTCCATCATTAACCTTAGGTGAGTCTTTAGAGCAAGATAAGACAACTGATAGATAATCTAATTTAGGAAAGATCAAGTGACGTAACCTTGTCAAGATTGGATTGAATTGTTGATGAAAAGATTGATTGAATGTAAATGAAGGATATTATGCCTGAGATGTATGGGTAGATGCCCAAAAGATGGTGGATATGAATTCACAACACTTAACTATTTTGAGATGATGAATTGAGGTTGTTTTGACAAGGTTTTTGACACAGGATGAAATGTGATTCACACTGATCAATCAGATGAAAAATCAAGAAAAATAGATCACTTTTGGGAAAATAAGATGGTTTTGCTATTTCTCTGCTTTGTACCTAACACAATGGATATTTTGATAGAATTTTGATAGTAGCTAAATATTGAATAGATTTATGTCAAAATTAAGGTTTTTTGACAATTTTGTGTGAATTATCGTACGATAGTATCCAGGCTTGTACGACACCGAATGGGGTCTGAAATGACATTTGCAAAATCTTGTACGATAATTGAAACTAGGGATTATTTTTGCTTGGGATTATTGGTAACTTTTATACGACACTGTATAGCCCCCTATACAACACTTGGGGGGTTCTGATATGACACTTGAAGGAACAAGGCAATTGGCATACAACAATTGCAGGGTCTGGATGATAGTTGACACCAAAAAAGGATTTTTGCTTCAAATTTTCAAGTTTTGGTGCTTTCGGTCTTAGTTGATTTTTTGAATTTTCTGTCCAATTTCTTTAGATCTGTGTTTGGATTGTTTGAGGGTGTTTAACATAGCAATAGGCTTACAATCACAACACACACTTATGCACTGACTCAATGATTCAAACACACCTAGCCTAACCTAACTAGGAGAAGAGATGTATTACTTGCTCATTGACTTAGGAACACACTCAGGGACTCCTTAGAATATGGTGGTCTAACAACACACAATAGATGTTGAAGCCCATATTAGCCGAGTTCAAGTGTCAATGAGGGCTTGATATGATGAGTGTCTTGGGGTGATTACTATTCACCTTGCACAAGCACTACAAATCCTTTGGAGGTAGATTGGTAGCAAACTAGCGTAGGCTGTTAATCAAGGCATCTATTCACAAATGTCTCCCATAGTCCTGCAAGCAGGATTGAGGCTATTAACCCTATGAGTACCCTAATCCTTGTAGTCTCACAAGAAAGATTCAAGTGGCTCCTCTCTACACAAAATCAAAGAATGTTCATGGAATGAATCCAAGGAACAAGCACAACTATGTCTTTTGAGGCTTTAACCTCAAGGAAGCATCAAATTTTATAGTGGGGTGGAAGAGTCAGCTTAAGACTTATCCCCACTTGGGTCATTCTTGATAGCTTTTTACCTCATCAACAGGCCCTCTAAAGGATTAAAGTAAATGTGAGGTTGAGGACCACACGATCTAGGTTTTTGATTCTATGAGAAGAGAAGAGCATAATCTCCTAACCTTGTCCTTTTCCCTATCCAAGACATGCCAAGAAGAATTAATCCAGAGACAGTATGAAAACTGGCACTAGGGAAGATACCTTTTGGGTTTTTGATTCTCCTAAGAAGGAGAAGAGAATAATCCCCTCAATATCTACCTCAATGGCAATAGATGCACATACCTAATTAACTAGGCGCCTATAAAAAATAAATATTAAGCAAATAAAATATTTGATTGATGAAGATTCGGCAACCTACAAGACCACTTGTCAGAAATTTTGATTGATATGAGCGTCTTTGGCAAGCAATTTCTGTAAGGGTTTCCTGTAAAAGAATGGCTTAGAAGACAAGACAAGAAGATGCTAGAAAAATTGGTTTTAATGCTTAGGTCTTTGCCTCTCATTCTACAAAAAGCATTAGGCTGTCTCAAATGATGACATACCAGAAAACAACAAGTGTTAGGATTAGCTGTGAGTCAAATATTAAATAAAAAATCTCAAAAACTGATAAAAAAATCCCATATGACAATTTAAATACTAGCATGAAAAGTTGTACGACAATATACCTCAACCGATATGATACTTCATATATGATACGACAATGGGTACCTACAGTTACGACACTTCAAGCCTGATACGACAAAGTATAACAACCGGTATGACACTTCAGAAATATCAATTATCGTACGACAGACATAGACTTTTGATACGACACTCTATAATTATTGTATGAGATTGTACAAAAAAATATCAAAACTCAAATCTTGATTGAAAATTGTCAGAAAATGGACAAAATGAAAAATGGAAACCTGATGTTGGGCCCCACAATGGGCTCCAGAAATGTGTGTGAAAATTGTACCTGTTCAGAAGACACAACACATTAGTAAAACATTATTGATTAATGACAAGAAAATATGCAGTAAAGAAATATATCATTAACTAGGTGATTTACTGCCTTCTAGTAACGTGAGTATGGTATTCTCAGAATTTGACCAAGATCAGTGATAATGCAACGCCTAAACGAAGGATTTGAATGCAAAAACTGTGAAATGGATGCAAGATTAATCTATATTTTTGTGATTTTCTATGCAATAACAATGTAAGCTAAATGAATTTAATCTAGAATTTGATGAAAATGAATTGAATCTAGCTATGAATGCAAAAACAAGAAAACAATGTTAGCAATGAATCTCCAAAAGTTGCACAATCTCAAGAATTTGACAGTATAGCATTGTTGCTCTCAAAACTGCAGGTGGTTATTTGTGAAGGACTGAGGCCTATTTATAAAGAAATCTAGGGTTTGAGAATTCATGGAAAGCCAAAAATCACTCCTTGATCAACTCGAATTGATTGGCGAGTTATCAAGAAATTCAAAACAATTATCTAGTAAAATCATGCAAATTGGCTTTTTAACTCATAATCGGAAGTTGAGATCACTCCAATATGATTTTGAGTTCACAATCACATGTTGAGTTTAGAAAGTTAACAAAATGAATCAAAGAGTTGTTTTTGAGTTTAATTGCTTTTATGTTTTTTGTATAGATAATTATTGAGTTATTTAATTTCCATGTGCTTTATTCTCAACTTAACTGATTTAATCAATTAAACAATTGATTTATGGGTTCATCAATTATTAAATCAAACTTTATCCAAAATTAAATCATTAAATTTGACAATTTAATTTTAATCAATTAAATAAATATTTAATCAATTATTTTGAGTTTTTGATTTATTGTCAAATAAACAATATTAATTAAGAATAAATTTAATTAAATCTAATTAAATTAATTAAGTGGCTAAATAATGTTTAATTAATTAAATATTCAACATATTCAATTAATCACACTTAGGATAAATAAAATAATATCATTTATCACCAAATAATATTTAATCAGAAGTAATTGGGATAGATTAGGAATATTTAGGAATATTCCCTAATGCAGAATTGTAATAGGATCGATTAGGATTTCAATGATTTGATGTGTAGATGTGCCTTAGGTTAGGACTTTAGGGTCGATTTTGATTGATTTGTGGATGTAGGAGGTCAATGGTACTTAAGCCCATTTTTGGGGTATTACACTTCCTTCATTGAATTTTCTAGGGAATGGTGGAAAAACAAGAATGAAATAATATTGTGATTGAAAAGGTGATTAAGAAAGGGAACATGGTAAAAATAATAGACCCTAAATCTTCCTTGCAAAGTGAAGTACTTCATTATCATGAGACATACTTTGTCTCATGCCTCTGGGAGTTGCTCACGCTCATAACCTCCATGATGTTTAATGAGGGTATCATTTTTGCATAAAAAATGGTTCAAGCTCTCCATGTCCAAGACTCATCTCATCTTATTCCATTTCCTTCTATTAGTATAGACATTCATCCCATTTGCAATCACATCGTCATTAGCTTCAAAAGGGATTCCCCACCGAAACCCTTCTATTAGCTTGGGATGTGGCAAACTGGGTCAACAAATTTTTATTGTGGTCATTCATATTTTATATATTTTGTGCTACCCATCCTTCCTTACATATATCCCAAACAGTTGTATTATTCCTAAAATTTGTATGCCAATTAATTGTGACTCTGACCCTATCACCTCCCACAATGGCATTTTTAGGAACAAGAAGTCTCTGATTCTCAAAAAGCCCCAAGTTGTTTGTAATGCCAAGAACAAAATGAAACAACCAAATAAATTTGAGTACACAATGCAATTATGTATTTTCATGCCCTCTACGACCTCATTACCCTTCATGACCTCCCACATGTGAGGATAGCTAATTTTGGAATTAAGATTAAAAGAACCCTAGATTATAAAATCTTTAGATAGCCTACAAAATTCAAAAAATATTTTAAAATGCTTCATGCTTTCCCCAAGGTGGTGTCATCCCATCATGATCAAGCATTTTATTTCCATCACATGGTAATTTTCATTTCTTCATTGTCATATCATAATCAACGTGGAGTGAAAACTGGAAGTAGACTCAAAATTTCCACCTTGTTATCTGTAGTCATCCAATTCAAATTTCCTAGTCTATAACTCAAAGGTTTCCCTTTTATCTTTCTCAAAGTATCAATTCTTCCCATGTTGATCAAGAAATTTATTCTTAGAAATAAACCCCAAATAATTTTAATCTTGATTCCCATTTTCCACCATATAAAAAAAAAATCTCATGAGAATGGTCTTCACATGGTGTGGGAGGTGTTCTTCATTTATCCAACATATAATTGTCTATATAGGTAGACCCATGATTGTTATAGAATCTAAAACACTATTGCCTTCCCTGGAAAATTTGTTTTATGGTAAATGAGTCAAAACACAAAAGAAGAGTTCTAATGTCCTCCATAATTCCTTCCACTAAACAACTAGCGTTAATTGACCCTTTTGTGGATTCAATTATAAGTTTAGAATCTTCTTCAATATCTAGAGTTTTAATTCCAATTAAGAGAGAAAACTTAATTTCCCAAAAGAGGGCCATACCTTCAGCTTGGCTACTTGAGTATCCATTCAAGTTCCTAACAAAAGAACAATCAATTCTCCTTAGAGGCTCTAATCACCCCACCATCCATAGAATTTTCTTATTTAGCATCTCTATTAAAGTTGATCTTGTTCCCACCAACAATAGAAGGTTTTTATCTTGTTATTTTCCTTTCTAATCTCTTTGTGTTATCAAAATTAGCATAAGTCATTAGTAGGTTCTAATTATTAGCAATTCTCTTATCCCATTGAGTAAGAGGTAACTAGGGAGCTTCCAATTGGTAATTGATAAGTTCTATATCATCAACTTGCACATAGACCTGAAGACACCTTCTACTAAATTTTTAGTTTCTCTAAAGATTTGGTTTTTCCTTTCTTTCCATAAACTCTAGCTGACATGAGGGGGTATTGTTGGATTAGATATAAAAAGGTGAGTATTGAGAGGGGAGAGGTGAATCAATATTGTAAAACACTTTTAGGCTATTCAAACTTTCTTCCTTAACCATTTATTGATTCCATAACTTTTGCATGCATCTCATAAAACATGTCAAACATTAAAATAACACAAAACTCATAACACATTCATTTTGGTATCACAAAAATCCTTGTTAGAGGATAAAAACTACGGTGGGGATGACAGCCACAAAACTTCACTACTGTAGTAAAAAGTTTGCTTGGTTAGAGATACACTATTAGATATTTCTGATAGCTTACCCTTTTAAGAGTATTAACCCAGTTAAGAGTCTAAAGACCAGTTAAGTCTACCTTGCTAAAGGATTTTACAATTCTAATCTAAGAATTGTACCTAGTTAAAAGATTTACAATGTAAGACCTGTTAGGATCTGCTCGATTAAGAGACTTTACAATTTTGATACTCTTTAATCAATAACACAAACTTGTCTGTTAAACTTGCATCTACTTATTCTTTTTAGACTCTATATTCCTAATAACTCATTACCTCATATTGTGATCCTCTCACACTATCAATTCCGTACTCGATAGATTCAAATCTGAATCATATTTATTCTCTACTCTTTATTGCTCTATTACTCGGTAACTTCTCTACTCACCACCTTCTCTACAATCTCTATTTTGCACATGAACTCTCCTCTTATGTTCTCTCTCTCTCTTTGATCTTCACATTTTGATCCATTTATATAGAATTCTAGAAGGGGTGGAAATGCTCTAGAATCATCTCTTCAAGAGGTGCTAGCATTGGTTACTCCTCTAATGCATATATCATACTTAGTTCTCATTGGAAGATCTAACCTTTTAATCATGTGTCATCATCATATTTAAACATCTGGCGCAAGGCAGGGAGCAAGAGGGGTCAAACAATGGCACACCCTAATGATCCAAGCCTACTCAACACATGCGAAAGCAAACAAACAACAATAGTGAGAGAGAGAATGCCATATCTTTCATATATTTTCATCAAATAGAATGATACATGTCAGGTTGTAAGGCCTTCCCAGTTAGGGCTAGATATTACAATGAATTACAAAAGTCCTCAAACATGCAAGGATCTATCAAAATCTCTACTTCTATCTTCTACCAAAACTCTACCAAAAACTGCCTCTAAACTCTAAACCAACAACTACATTTATACAAGAGTCTACTGAAATGAGTTGACCTTCAGATCCATAATCAATGGAAGGAATGGTTAGATCTAGAACCACACACTTCCCAATGATGGATTCTAACATTAAATCCATGACCCAACATAAATGCACAAGTCGACCACAACATAAACTAAAACTAAACCTGTCGGTGAGAAAGATAATCGAGTAGCAGACAAGCAACACCAAGCGCCAGTGAAAATAACTGACCACCCAGGAGATAACCAACCACACTCAATAACCAAAGGAAACCAACCAACTACTCACTAAATCAGTCAAAGTAGGAACTGAGCAACACAGACAAACTCCAAATTGTTTTTGGTGACACAAGATTGCCAAGGACCCGAGATGCTCCTGCATCAGACACCTGGGGTTATTTTGAAATGATTCTCTGAATCATTTGGTAGGTCTGGTATGAGCTGCATCCAACTTAGACTATGAAATCCATGAACTATCTTCCATCGGTCTATTCTTCCACTTTACCAAATATTCCATATACTATTTTCCTCTTGTACTCTTGCCAACTCTTTCCTTCAAAATCTATTCAATTTCTTCATTCTGCTTCTTAGGATATTTTGTCGGTACTATCACTTCTTCATCAGGTTCATAATACTCATACAAATCAGCAATGTTGAAAATAGGTGATATGTCCATGTCATCAGGTAACTCAATTTCATATGCATTTCCACTGTCAAATTTCTTCAAAATCTTGCAATGTCCAAACTTCTTCATCTTCAGCTTCCCATATGTTCCAACAAGAAATCGACCTTTCTTCAAATGAACCATCACTTCATCACCGAAATCAAAAGTTTTATGTCTCCTTGATCTATCAGCTCTGTCTTTGTATTTCTAATTACTATCTTCCAGCTTCAGCTTCACATCTTCATGCAATGTCTTCATGTACTCAACAAATTTTACTCCTTCAGCACTTCTCTTGTTTTCATCAGCAATGTCTCTCAAATCAAATATTCCTCTTGGTTGTGTGCCATTCACAATCGCAAATGGTGTCTTTCTAGTACTCCTATTCATTGAATTATTGTATACAAACTCTGTTTGTGCCAACACAGAATCCCAATTACTGGGTGCATCTCCAACTAAACATCTCAAAAGATTTCCCAAACTTCTATTCACAACTTTAGTCTATCCATTGGTTTGTGGGTGAAATGTAGAACTATATTTCAACTCAGTGCCAAATTTATTCCAAAGGGTTATCCAAAAGTACCCAACAAATTTACTGTCTCGGTCAGAGATAATACTCCTTGGTAATTCATGCAATCTAAAAATTTCCTTAAAGAAAAGATCTGCTACATGTACTACATTTGATGTCTTTCTGCATGGTATAAAATGTGCCATCTTAGAAAATCTATCCACAACAACAAATATAGAATCATTACCTCTTACTGTCTTTGGTAAGACAAGAACAAAATCCATACTGATGTTAATCCAAGCTTTCTCAGGAAGAAAAATCAGTGTATACAATCCAGTACTTTGACTTACTCCTTTTGCAACTTGACAAACTCCACAACTTTTAACAAATTTATGAACATCTTTATACAACTGCAGCCAAAAGTAATTCTCCTTAAGAAAATTCCATGTTTTATCAATACCAAAATGTCCAGCCAAATCACTACTATGTTTCTCCTTTATCAAATTAGATCTCATTACTCCTCTCAGTATACACAACTCAATTCCTTTAAACAACATACATTCCTAAATAAAATATTCATCCCATTTAGTATCTTGTTGATACTGAATAGGTGCTTTGCACTTTCTCCATGGCTCGGAAAAATTAGGGTCAAACTCATAAGAATCTCTCATCTCATCAAAACCAAGAACTTCAATTTTCATCTCGGTCATCAAAGATCTTCTTCTACTCAATGCATCAAAAACTCGGTTAGTGACTCCACTCTTATGCTTTATCACAAATGTATAACTCTGCAAATACTCAACCCATTTCATATGTCTCTGATTCAACTTATTTTGACTACCCAAGTATTGTAAAGCCTTATGATTAGTATACAACACAAATTCACTCGATATCAAATAATTTATCCATTTCTTTAGTGCTTTAACAATAGCATAGAATTCCTGATCATACATAGAATATTTCCTTCTAGCATCATTCAACTTTTCACTAAAGAAAGCAACAGGTTTACCTTCTTGACTCAACACAGCTCCAATTGCACTTCCACTTGCATCACATTCCACTTGAAATACTTTACTGAAATTAGGTAATGCCAAAATAGGTACTTCAAAAACCTTATGCTTCAAAGTCTCAAAACTTCTATCAGTTCCATGTGTCCACTTGAATTCTCTTTTGTCTCCTCTCATAGTTTTAGTCATAGCATTACAAATTGAACTAAAATTCCTTATGAACTTTCAGTAAAAACTTGCCTAACCATGAAATGATCTTACCTCACTAGCATTCACAGGTGTAGGCCAATTCAAAATAGCTTCAACCTTTTTAGGATCCATCTTCAAACCATTAGTTGAAATAAAAAATCCCAAATACACAATCTCCTCTTTCATGAATGAACACTTTTTCAGATTTATCAACAACTTTTCCTCTTTCAATCTCTGCAAAACTTGTCTAACATGCAACAAATTTTCTTCTCTAGTCTTACTGAATATCATAATATAATCAATATATACAATCACAAACTTACCCAATAATTTCTTCGAAACTTCATTCATCAGCCTCATAAAACTATTTGGTGCATTAGTTAAACCAAAAGGCATAACCCACCACTCATACAAACCTTCTTTTGTCTTGAAAGAATTCTTCCATTCATCACCTTCTCTGATTTTGATCTGATGATACCCACTTTTCAAATCAATTTTGGTGAAATACTTTGCTACAGTCAAACTGTCCATTATGTCATCCATTCTCGGTATAGGAAACCTATACTTCACTGTTATCTTATTGATTGCTCTAGAATCAGTACACATTCTCCATTCTCCATTCTTTTTAGGTGCCAATACAATAGGTACTGCATAAGGACTCAAACTTTGTCTGATCAAACCTTTCTCCAGCAACTCAATGATTACCCTCCAAACTTTATCAAGAAATCTACATCTGGTCTTGAACAAACTTTTCCTTACCTGATCTTCCTTCTTGCTTTCATTCCATAGTGCTCTCCTTACCATCAAGTTATTTTCTTTCTCAAGTTCATTCAGTGACTCCTCTTGCACCAAAGCATTTCTACTGCTACCAGCCTTCTTACTAGCATGTGTACATTTGAAAGATCTATGTCCTTCTTCTCCATAATTGTAACAAGTTCCTTGGAAACTTCCTCTTCTATAACCACCTCGGTAGTTACTACCTCTACCTCTAGATGAACTTTCAATTTTCCACTCGGTCTTGCCCTTGTCCAGATTAGTCTTTTCTGGTTCAGATCTACCATTTTCACCATTAGATCTACCTCTTCCTCTAGGGAATCTACCACCTTGACCTCTTTTTCTTTTCTCATGTCTTTTGTTTAGTTTCTCTTTGACCTTCAATGCAAATTGATAAGCCTCTTCAATATTCTCCAACTTGACCATACTAATTTCCTCTTGGATGGAAACTCTCAAACCATTTAGGTATCTACCAATTTTGTCCACATCATCTTCAAAATGTCTGGATCTAATATCTAATATATAGAATTCCTCAGTATATTCCTTTATCGAGATATCTTTGTCTCAATCTTTGCATTCACCGAACTAGGTTAATCTGATAATCACAAGGTAAGAACTTTCCTTTCAATTTATTCACCATTTTATTCCATACCTTGATTTTGTCTTTTCCTTTCCTCTTCCTATCCAATTGCAGATGCTCCCATCATAAGGATGCATGAATTTTCAACTTTTTGTTTGCAATCTTCACCTTTTTGTCTTCAAGAATGTTTTCATACTAAAAATAATTTTCCATCTCGGTGATCCAATCCAACAATTCATCAGAATCTAGCTTTCCACCATACTCAGAATGATTGAAATGTGGTGTTGACTTCAAACTTGTCAAAGCCTTTAAAAATATTTCTTCACCTTGATCCATAATAGGTGCAGGTTCTGCATTCGCCTGTTCTTCCTCAACTTCATCATCACTAACATCTTCAAGATGTCTGCCTCTTCTTTGGGCTATTTCAACAACTTCTAACCTAGTAGAAATCTACCTTAGCATATTTTCCAATCCTAGATTTGCATCTCACCTCCCACGAACCATCTTGACAACCCTCTACAATTGTAGGTCAGATCACAATTTGCTACCCCACAACAATCAACTAGGGCTTCAAGATGAACCTACAAACATAGATCTGAAGACCTAGATCAAGATATCACCTCACTCTGATACCACCTAACACAAGGTAGGAAGCAAGAGGGGCCAAAAAATGGCACACCCTAATGATCCAAGCCTGCTCAACACATGTGGAAGCAAACAAACAACAACAGTGCGAGAGAGAATGCTAGATCTTTCATTTATTTTCATGAAATAGAATGATACATGCCAGACTGTAAGGCCTTCCTAGTTAGGGCTAGATATTACAATGAATTATAGAAGTCCTCAAACATGCGAGGATCTGTCAAAATCTCTACTTCTATCTTCTACCAAAACTCTACCAAAAATTGCCTCTAAACTCTAAACCAACAACTACATTTATACAAGAGTCTACTGAGCTGAGTCGGCCTTTAGATCCATAATCAATAGAAGGAATGGTCAGATCTAGGACCACACACTTCCCAATGATGGATTCCAACATTAAATCTATGACCCAACATAAATGCACAAGTCGGCCACAACATAAACTAAAACTAAACCTATCGGTGAGCAAGATAACTGAGCAACAAACAAGCAACGCCAAGCACCAGTGAAAATAACTAGCCACCCAAGAGATAACCGACCACACTTAGTAACCAAAGGAAACTGACCAAATACTAACCAACTTGGTCAAAGCAGGAACTGAGCAACACAGACAAACTCCAAATTGTTTTTGGTGACACAGGATTGCTAAGGACCCAAGATGCTCTTGCATCAATATCTAATTCTCTATCATACAATATCCTCAAGATTTGTAAACCATTTTCTATTTGGTGTCCAAGTTCAATGTATCCAGAGATTCTCCTTGTGTTGGATTGTCATGCTCGGTAACACATTTTCCTCTTGCTTGGTAACTGTATCATCTTATCGGTTTGATTGATGTAGTAGCTTGATATAACTCTGTCCACAATGCTTAGTTCCATCTTGCTTGGTAACTAACCTTCCTTTGCCTTTACCAAAATTACCTATTCCTTTATTTCCTTTACTGAATAGCTTTTCTTGTTTTACTGAATTATCTTTCCTTCATTACGGAATGACTTTGACAATCATTGACTTCATCATAACTAGTGATAATCAAAATAACTCTTAGGTGTATCAATCTCCCCCTTTGGAATTAGTATGGTATCTTTGTTAAAAGCCTTCAACGTCATCAAAAAATTCAAAATTTTGTTTCCTTGGTAAACTTATTACTCCCCCTGAAGTAATACTTCCTGTATCATATCAATCCATCTTCTATATATCATCTACATCATATATTTCTCCTTATATATCTGACGCAAGAAAGGATAGGGAGAGGGGCCAAAGGCACACTCTAACCAGATCCACCTTGCAAAGATCACACGTGGAGGAAACAAACACACAAGTGAGAGAGAAAATGTAGATATCATCTTATTATTTCATCAAATTGATTCATATGTGCCGAGTTGTAAGGCCTTCCCAGTTTAGGCTAGATATTACAATTCAAGTACATAAGTCCTCCAACATGCGAGGATCTGAAACAATCTTCAAGCTTCTAACTTCTATCTTCTATCCAAAAATGACTCCCTAAGCTACAACCAAAGATTACAATATATACAAGAGGCTACCGAACAAGTTAGCCTTCAGATCCACCATCAATGGATGGAATGACTAGATCTAGGTACACATGCTTCCCAATGATAGTATCAACATTAAATTTTAAACCATAATTAATTGCAAGAATCAGCCTCAACAGGAAACTAAAACAAACACCTCGGTAAGCAAGGATAACCGAGCACCAGACAAGCATCACTGAGTGCTAGGGAATTAACTGAGTGCCAGAGAGATAACTGACTAACCCCGGTTAACAAAGGAAACTGAGCAACTACTGATCCAACTCGGTCAAAGTAGGAATCGAGCAACACAGGAAAACACAAACATGTTTTTGGTGAGACAGGATTTCCAAGGACCTGAGATGCTCTTGCAACAAACACCTGGGGTTATTTGAAAATGATTCTCCAAATCATGAAGCAGGTACAATTTGAGCTGAATCCAACTTCGATTGTGAAATCCATGAACTGTCTTCAATCAGTCTATTCTTCCACTTTACCAGATATTCCATATACTATTTTCCTCTTGTACTTCTGCTAATTATTTATTCTAAAATCTGCTCAACTTCTTCTATCTATTTCTTTGGATAATCATTCGGTACTATCATTTCTTCATCTGACTCATGGTACTCATATAAATTAGCAATGTTGAATATAGGTGATATATCCATGTCATCAGGTAACTCAATCTCATAAGTATTTCCACTATCAAATTTCCTCAAAATCTTGCAAGGACCAAAATTTTTCATTTTTAGCTTCACATATGTTCCAACAGGAAATTTGTCTTTCTTCAAATGAACCATTACTTCATCACCAACTGCAAAAGTCTTATGTCTTCTAGATCTATCAGCTCTGTCTTTGTATTTCTGATTACTTTTCTCCAACTTATGTTTCACATCTTCATGCAATGTCTTCATGTACTCATCAAACTTTACTCCTTCAACACTTCTCTTTCCTTCATAAAAAATATCCCTCAAATCTGATATACCTCTCAGTTGTATGCCATTTACAATCTCAAAAGGTGTTTTTCCAGTACTCCTCTTCACTAAATTATTGTATGCAAACTCTGCTTGTGCCAACACAGAATCCCAATTACTCAGTGTCTCTCCAACTAAACATCTCAAAAGATTACCGAAGCTTCTTATATTCACAACTTATATCTATCCATTAGTCTTTGGGTGAAATGTAGAACTATATTTCAAATCGGTGCCAAACTTTCTCCAAAGGGTCTTCCAAAACTATACAACAAATTTACTGTCTCGATCAGAGATGATTCTCCTTGGTAATCCATGCAATCAGACAATTTGCTTAAAGAAAAGATTTTCTATATGTACTGCATCTGATATCTTTCTATAGGGTATAAAATATGCCATTTTATAAAATCTATCCACAACAAAAAAATATAGAATCATTACCTCTCACTGTCTTCGGTAAGCCAAGAACAAAATCCATACTGATATCAATCCAAGGTTTCTCAGGAATAGAAATCAATGTATACAATCCAATATTCTAACTTACTCCTTTTTCAACTTGAAAAATTCCACAACTTTTCACAAATTTCTAAAGATCCTTATACAACTATGGCCAAAATTATTTCTCCTTAAGCAAATTCAATATTTTTTCAACACCAAAGTGTCTAGCCAAACCACTACTATGTTTCTCCTTTACCAAATTAGTTCTCATTGATCCTCTCGTTATACACAACTAAATACCTTTAAACAACATACCTTCTTGAATGAAATATTCTTCCCATTTAGTACTCGGTTGATCTTGAATAGGTGCTCTGCACTTTCTCCATGGCTCAGAAAAATCAGGATCAAATTCATAAGAATAGCTCATGTCATCAAAACCAAGAACTTTAATTTTCATCTCGGTCATCAAAGATCTTCTTCTACTCAATGCATTTGCAACTCAATTAGTGACTCCACTCTTATGTTTTATCACAAATGTATAACTTTGAAAATATTCAACCCATTTCATATGTCTCTGATTCAACTTACTCTAACTACCCAAATACTATAAATCTTTATGATCGATATACAACAAAAATTCACTTGGTATCAAATAATGTCTCTATTTCTTCAGGGCTTAAACAATAGCATAGAATTCTTGATCATACATAGAATATTTCCTTTTTTCATCATTCAACTTATCACTAAAGAAAGCAACAAGTTTACCTTCTTAACTCAACATAGATCCTATTGCACTTCCACTTGCATCACATTCTACTTGAAATACCTTATTGAAATTAGGCAATGCCAACATAGGCAATTCAACAACCTTCTGCTTCAAAGTCTCAAAACTTTTATCAGCTCCATGTGTCCACTTGAATTCTCTTTTATCTCCTCTCATAGTCTCAGTCATAGCATTACAAATTGAACTAAAATTCCTAATGAATTTTTAGTAAAAACTTGCCAAACCATGAAATGATCTTACCTCACTAGAATTCTCAGGTCTAGGTCAATTCAAAATAGCTTCAACCTTTTCAAGGTCCATCTTCAAACCATCAGCTGAAATCACAAATCCCAAATACATAATCTCCTCTTTCATGAAAGAACACTTTTTCAGATTTATCAACAACTTTTCTTCTTTCAACCTTTGCAATACTTGTTTAACATGCAACAAATATTCTTCTCTGGTCTTACTGAATATCAGAATATCATCTAGGTATACAATCACAAATGTACCTAAGAATTTCTTCAAAACTTCATTCATCAACCTCATAAAAGTACTCGATTCATTAGTTAAACCAAAAGGCATAACCAACCACTCATACAAACCTTCTTTTGTCTTAAAAGCAGTCTTCCACTCATCACCTTCTCTATTTTTTATTTGATGATACCCACTTTTCAAATCAATTTTGGTAAAATACTTTGCTCCAGTCAAACTATCCATTATATCATCCATTCTCGATATAGGAAACCCATATTTCATTGTTGTTTTGTTGATTGCTCTAGAATCAATACACATTCCCCATTCTCCATTCTTCTTAGGTGCCAATATAGTAGGTACTACACAAGGACTCAAAATTTCTTGGATCAAACCCTTTTGCGACAATTCTTGAATCTGTCGGTTCAATTCTCAATTCTTGGTAGGTGTTAACCAATGTGGTGCCTTATTCGGTAAACTAGCTCTATGGATTAGATCCATGCAATGATCAATGATTCTCTTTGGTGGAAAAATGACACAAGGGAGGATGGGGAGAGGGGCCAAAGGCACTCCCTAACAGGGTCCAACTTGCAGAGATCACACACGGAAGAAACAAATACACAAGTGAGAGAGAGAATGCAGATATCTTTCATATGTTTATTTTAATTGATTCATACATACCAAGTTGTAAGGCCTTCCAGGTTTAGGCTATATATTACAATCAAGTACAGAAGTCCTCCAACATGTGAGGATCTTCCAATAATCTCTAATCTTCTAGCTTTTATCTTCTAACTAAAAACTTACTCCTAAACTCTAACCAAACAACTACATTTATACAAGAGGCTACATAATTAAGTCAGCCTTCAGATCCATCATCAATGAAAGGAATGAATAGATCTAGGTCCACACACTTCCCATGATATATACTAGTATTAAATTCATGACAAAAATTAATTACACAAGTCAGCCTCAACAGAAATCCAAAACAAACAACTCGGCAAGCAAGGATAACCAAGTGATAGACAAGCATCACCGAGCGCCAAGTAAATTACCAAGCACCAGAGAGATAATTGACCAACTCGGTCAACAAAGGAAATTGAGCAACACCAAACCAACTTGGTCAAAGAAGGAACCAAGAAACATATGAAAAACTTCAAACATGTTTTTGGAGACACAGGATTGCCAAGAACCCGAGATGCTCCTGCATCAGACACCTGGGGTTATTTGAAAATGATTCTCCAAATCATGAAACATTTATGATCTAAGTTGTATCCAACTCAAATTGTGAAATCCATGAACTATCTTCAATCGGTCTATTCTTCCACTTTACCATATATTCCATATACTATTTTCCTCTTGTACTTCTACCAATTCTTTGCTCCAAAATTTGCTCAACTTCTTCTGTCTATTTCTTAGGATAATCATTTGGTACTTTCATTTCTTCATCTGACTCATGGTACTCATACAAATTAGAAATGTTGAAAATAGGTGATATATCCATGTCATTAGGTAACTCAATCTCATAAGCATTGCCATTGTCAAATGTCTTCAAAATCTTACAAGGTCCAAACTTCTTCATTTTCGGCTTCCCATATGTTCCAATAGGAAATCTACCTTTCTTCAAATGAACCATCACTTCATCACCGACTGCAAAAGTCTTATGTCTTCTTGATCTATCAATTCTATCTTTGTATTTCTGATTACTTTTCTCCAACTTATATTTCACATCTTCATGCAATGTCTTCATGTGCTCAACAAACTTTACTCCTTCATCACTTCTCTTTCTTTCATCAACAATATCCCTCAAATCTGATATACCTCTCAATTGTATGCCATTTACAATCTCAAAAGGTGTTTTTCCAGTACTCCTATTCACTAAATTATTGTATGCAAACTCTTCTTGTGCCAACATAGAATCCCAATTACTCGATGTCTCTCCAACTAAACATCTCAAAATATTTCCCAAGCTTTTATTCAAAACTTCTATTTTTCCATTGGTCTATGGGTGAAATGTAGAACTATATTTCAACTTGGTGCCAAACTTTCTCCAAAGGGTCTTCCAAAAGTATCCAACAAATTTACTATCTTGATCAAAGATAATACTCCTTGGTAATCCATGCAATCTGACAATTTCCTTAAAGAAAATATTGGCTATATGTACTGCATTTGATGTCTTTCTACAAGGTATAAAATGTGCCATTTTAGAAAATCTATCCACAATAAATAATATAGAATCATTACCTCTTACTCTCTTCGGTAAGCCAAGAACAAAATCCATACTGATATCAATCCAAGGTTTCTTAGGAACAGAAATCGGTGTATACAATCCAGTATTTTGACTTGCTCCTTTTGCAACTTGATAAATTCCACAACTTTTCACAAATCTCTGAACATCTTTATACAATTGTGGCCAAAATTATTTCTCCTTAAGCAAATTCAATATTTTATCAACACCAAAATGTCCATCCAAACCACTACTATGTTTCTATTTTATCAAATTAGTTCTCATTGGTCCTCTCGATATACACAACTGAATACCTTTAAACAACGTACCTTCTTGAATGAAATATTCTTCCCATTTAGTACTCGGTTGATCTTGAATAGGTTCCCTACACTTTCTCCATGGCTCAGAAAAATTACGATCCCATTCATAAGATTCTCTCATGTTATCAAAGCCAAGAACTTCAATTTTCATCTCAATCATCAAAGATCTCCTTCTACTCAATGCATCACCAACTTGGTTAGTAACTCCACTTTTATGCTTTATCACAAATGTATAACTCTGCAAATACTCAACCCATTTCATATGTCTTTGATTCAACTTATTCTGACTACCCAAATATTGTAAAGCCTTATGATCGGTATACAACACAAATTCAATCGGTATCGAATAATGTCTCCATTTCTTTAGTGCTTGAATAATAGCATAGAATTCTTGATCATACATAGAATATTTCCTTTTTGCATGTTTACCTTCTTGACTCAACATAGCTCCAATTGCACTTTCACTTGCATTACATTCAACTTGAAATACCTTATTGAAATAAGGCAATGCCAAAATAGGCAATTCAACAACCTTCTGCTTTAGAGTCTCAAAACTTTTATCAGCTCCATGTTTCCACTTGAATTCTCTTTTATCTCCTCTCATAGTCTCAGTCATAACATTACAAATTGAATTGAAATTTCTAATAAACTTTTAGTTAAAACTTGCCAAACCATGAAATAATCTTACCTCACTAGCACTCTTAGGTGTAGGTGAATTCAAAATAGCTTCAACCTTTTCAAGATCTATCTTCAAACCATCAGCTAAAATCACAAATCCCAAATACACAATCTCCTCTTTCATGAATGAACACTTTTTCAGATTTATCAGCAACTTTTCCTCTTTCAATCTCTGTAATACTTATTTAATATGCAACAAATGTTCTTCTATGGTCTTACTGAATATAAGAATATCATCCAAGTATACAATAAAAAACTTACCCAAAAATTTCTTCAAAACTTCATTCATCAACCTCATAAAAGTACTCGGTGCATTAGTTAAACCAATAGGCATAACCAACCACTCATACAAACCTTCTTTTGTCTTGAAAGCAGTCTTCCACTCATCACCTTCTTTGATTCTAATATGATGATACCCACTTTTCAAATCAATTTTGATAAAATACTTTGGTCCAGTCAAACTGTCCATTATATCATCCATTCTCGGTATAGGAAACCTATATTTCACTGTTATCTTGTTAATTACTTTGGAATCAGTACACATTCACCATTCTCCATTCTTCTTAGGTGCCAATACAATAGGTACTGCATAAGGACTCAAACTTTCTTGGATGAAACCTTTCTGCAACAATTCTTGAATCTGTTGGTTCAATTCCTAATTCTTGGTAGGTGTCAACTGATGTGGTGCCTTATTCGGTAAAATAGCTCCAGGGATTAGATCCATGCAATGATCAATGCTTCTCTTTAGTGGTAAACCATTAGGTACATTATCATAAATAATTTCACTATACTTGGTGAGTAACTTATCAATATCCTCAGGGACACTATCCTCTATTCTCTTACTTGGTTTGTTAGGAATAACAACAAAACATACATCATTCTTCTTCAAATCCTTAACAAAGTTTCTTCCTTCCATTAAGAAAACTCTCACAAATGTGCAACCATTACTAATAGGTTCTTTAATCAAAGGTAACAAAATTTGTCTTCTTCCATCAGCACAAATAGTATATTTATGTAATCTCCCATCATATATAGCATGTCTATCATATTGCCAAGGTGTACCCAAAAAAATATGACAACAATCCATAGGCATGATATCACATAACACCTTATCATAGTACTTTCCAATTTTCAAATTCACATAACATTGTTTAATTACCAAGAGTGTATGCTCATCTTTAATCCTTGACATCTAATAGGGCTTCAGATGTTCCAACCTTTTCAACTGCAACTTTGTAAACA
Source organism: Chamaecyparis obtusa (assembly GCA_027943335.1). Taxonomy (NCBI): domain Eukaryota; kingdom Viridiplantae; phylum Streptophyta; class Pinopsida; order Cupressales; family Cupressaceae; genus Chamaecyparis; species Chamaecyparis obtusa. Next base: position 1,975,768 of record BSBK01001088.1, on the reverse strand, counting down.
TTTCCTCAGATGCCAAGTTCTCCAAGCTACTAGTGTCAATGATTACCTTCCAAACTTCATCAAAAACTCTACATCTGGTCTTGAACAAAATTTTCCTTATTGGATCTTCCTTATTACTTTCACTCCAAAGTGCTCTCCTTACCATCAAGTTCTTTTCATTCTCAGGTTCATTCAGTGACTCTTCTTGCACCAAAGCATTTATAGTGTTACCAACCTTCTTACTTGCATGTGTACACTCAAATGATCTATGTCCTTCTTCTCCACAATTGTAACAATTTACTCATAAACCACCTCTATTATAACCACCTTGGTAGTTACTACCTCTGCCTCTAGATGAACCTTCACCTTTCCACTCGGTCTTGCCTTTATCTAGATTTGTCTTTTCAGGTTCAGATCTACTATTTTCACCATAAGATCTACCTCTTCCTCTAGGGAATGTACCACCTCTACCTCTTTGTCTTTGCTCATGTTTCTTGTTCAATTTCTCCTCAGCTTTCAATGCATATTGATAATCCTCTTCAATTTTCTCCAATTTAACCAAACTGATTTCTTCTTGGATGGAAACTCTCAAACCATTTAGGTATCTAGAAATTCTTTCCACATCATCTTGATCATGTCCAGATATGATATCTAATCTATATAATTCCTTAGTATATTCTTTTACCAAGCTATCTTTCTGCTTCAAACTTTGCATTCGCCTAACTAGGTTAATCTGATAATCACAAGGTAAAAAATTTCCTTTCAATTTATTCACCATTTTATTCCATACCTTGATTTTGTGTTTACCTTTCCTCTTTCTGTCCAACTGTAGGTGTTCCCACCACAAGGATGCATGACTCTTCAACTTTATGCTTGCAATTTTCACCTTCTTTTCCTCAGGTACATTTTCATACTCAAAGTAATTTTCCATCTCGATGATCCAATCCACCAATTCATCAGAATCCAATTTTCCACTATACCCAGGAGGATTGAAGTGTGGTGTAGACTTCAAATTTTTCAAAGCTTTCAACAATCTTTCATCACCTTGATCCATCATAGGTGCAGGTTCTACATCAACTTGTTCTTCCTCAATTTCATCATCACTAACATCTTCAAGATGTCTTCCTCTTCTCTAGGCTATTTCAACAACTTCTAATCTAGCAACAAGTTGTCTCAAAATGTTTGCCAATCTTGGATCCGCACCTCACCTCCCACAAACCATCTTGAAACCCTCTTTGATTGCAAGCCAAATCAAAATCTGCTACCCCACAACAAATCAACTAGGGTTTGACAAAAAGGAACCCTCAAACTTAGATTCACAAACCTAGATCTAGATCTCACCTTGCTCTGATACCACCTGATGCAAGGGAGGATGGGGAGAGGGGCCAAAGGCATGCCCTAACTAGGTCCACCTTGCAGAGATCACACACAAAAGCAACAAATAAACAAGTGAGAGAGAGAGAATTTAGATATCTTTTATATATTTATTTCAATTGATTCATACATGCTAGACTGTAAGGCCTTCTTGGTTTAGTCCAGCTATTACAATCAAGTACAAAATTCCTCCAACATGTGAGGATCTTCCAATAATCTCTAATCTTCTAGCTTCTATCTTCTAACTAAAAACTTACTCCTAAACTCTAACCAAACAACTACATTTATACAAGAGGCTACCAAATCAAGTCGGCCTTCAGATCCATCATCAATGGAAGGAATGAATAGATCTAGGTCCACACGCTTCCCAATGATAGATACCAACATTAAATCTATGAGCAAAATTAATTACACAAGTCAGTCTCAACAAAAATCTAAAACAAACAACTCGGCAAGAAAGGATAACCGAGCAAAAGACAAGCAACGCCGAGTGCTAGGGAAATTATCGAGCGCTAGAGAGATAACCGACCAACTCAGTCAACAAAGGAAACTGAGCAACATGAAACCAACTTGGTCAAAGAAGGAATTGAGCAACACAGGAAAAAATTCAAACATGTTTTGGTGACACAGGATTTCCAAGGACCCGAGATGCTCCTGCATCACAAACCATTAGATAAATTATCAGAAATGATCTCACTATTCTTGATAAGTAACTTATCAATCTCTTCATGGATTCTATCCTCTATTTTGTTACTCGATTTGTTAGGAATTACAAAAAAAATACATCATTCTTCTTCAAATCCTTAACAAACTTTCTTCCTTCCATCAAGCAAACTTTCACAGATGTGCAAACATCACTAACAGGTTCTTTAATCAAAGGTAAAAATATTTGTCTTCTTCCATCAGCCCAAATAGTATATTTATGCAATCTCCCATCATATATAGCATGTTTATCATATTATCAAGGTCTACCCAACAAAATATAACAACAATCCATAGGCATGATGTCACATAACACCTTATCATAGTACTTTCCAATTTTCAAATTCACATAACATTATTCACTTACCAAGAGTGTGTGCTCATCTTTGATCCATGAAATTTGATAGGATTTCAGGTGTTCCAACCTTTTCAACTGCAACTTTGTAACCAGTTCCTCAGATGCCAAGTTCTCTGAGCTTCCACTATCAATGATTACCTTCCATACTTCATTAGAAAATCTACATCTAGATTTGAACAAATTTTTCCTCACCAGATCTTCCTTATTACTTTCACTCCAAAATTCTCTCCTTACCATCAAGTTCTTTTCCTTCTCAGGCTCATTCGGTGAATATTTTTGCACAAAAGAATTTCTACCGCTACCGACCTTCTTACTTGCATGTGTACACTCAAATGATATATGTCCTTCTTCTCCATAATTGTAACAAGTTCCTCGGAATCTACCTTTGTTATAACCACCTCGGTAGTTATTGCCTCTTCATCTAGATGAACTTTCACCTTTCCACTCGGTCTTTCCTTTATCCAGATTTGTCTTTTTTAGATCAGATCTATTGTTTTCACCATAAGATCTACCTCTTCCTCTAGGGAATCTACCACCTCCACCTCTTTGTCTTTGCTCATGTATTTTTTTCAATTTCTCCTCAGCTTTCAAGGAAAACTGATAAGCTTCTTCAATGTTTTCCAATTTAACCAAACTGATTTCTTCTTGGATGGAAACTCTCAATCCATTCAGGTACCTAGAAATTCTTTCCACTTCATCTTCATCATGTCTAGATCTGATATCTAATCTATAGAATTCCTCAGTATAATATTTTATTGAGCTATCTTTCTACCTCAAACTTTGCATTCACCTAACTAGGTTAATCTGATAATCACAATGTAAAAACTTTGCTTTCAACTTATTTACCATCTTATTCCATACCTTAATTTTGTCTTTTCCTTTCCTTTTTATATCCAATTGCAAATGCTCCCACCACAAGGATGCATGAATCTTCAACTTTGTGCTTGCAATTTTCACCTTCTTTTCCTTAGGTACATTTTCATACTCAAAGTACTTCTCCATCTCGGTGATCCAATCCACCAACTCATCCAATTCTAGCTTTCCACTATACTCGAGAGGATTGAAATGTGGTGTAGATTTCATATTTGTCAAAGCCTTCAAAAATATTTCCTCACCCTAATCCATTATCGGTGCAGGTTCTACATCAACTTGTTCTTCCTCAATTTCATCATCACTAACATCTTCAAGATGTCTTCCTCTACACTGGGCTGCATCAACAGCTTCTACTCTAGCATCAAGTTGTCTCAACATGTTTGATAATCCTAGATCCACATCTCACCTCCCATGAACCATCTTGAAACCCTCTGCAATTGCAAGCTAGATCACAATCTTCTACCCCACAAAAAATCAACTAGGGTTTGACAAGAAGGAACCCTTAAAGCTAGATTCACAAATCTAGATCGATATCTCACCTTCACTTTGATACCATCTAACACAAGGTAGGTCAAGATGAGGGGCCAAAGGTACACCCTAATCCAAATCTACCTTGCAGAGATCACACACAGAAGCAACAACACACAAAGTGAGGGAGAGAATGCAGATTAGATCTATTTATTCATCAAATAGATTCATACATGTCAGGCTGTAAGACCTTCCCAGTTAGGGCTAGATATTACAATTCAATTACAATATTCCTACAACATGTGAGGATTCAAAAATTATCTTCAAGCTTCTAACTCCTACTACTACCAAAAATTGACTCCTAAACTACAACCAATGACTACATTATATACAAGAGGCTACCGAAACAAGTCGACCTTCAGATCCACCATCAATGGAAGGAATGACCATATCTAGGTCCACACACATCCCAATGATAGATACCAACATTAAATCTATGACCATAATTAAGTGCATAAGTTGGTCTCAACAAAAAACTAAAACAAATAACTTGGTAAGCAAGGATAACCGTGCTCTAGGAAATAACTGACCAACTCAGTTAAAGAAGGAAACAGAGCAACTACTGAGCCAACTCGGTTAAAGAAGGAACCGAGCAGCACAAAAAAATCAAACTTGTTTTTGGTGACAATGGATTGCCAAGGACCCAAGATGCTCCTACATCAATACTTCAATGGGTACTTGATTAGTTGGAATATTGATAAGATAATGTGTTGTTTATCTTTAACACCAAGTGAAGAAGAAAGACTGGAAACATAGGCTTAACCAAGAAAAAGTGAAGAAATTTAGTTTTCACCCTAAGATCTACCTCTTCCTCTAGGGAATCTACCACCTCTACCTCTTTGTCTTTGCTCATGTCTTTTGTTCAATTTATCCTCAGCTTTCAATACAAATTGATAAGCTTCTTCAATGTTCTCCAATTTGACCAAACTGATTTCATCTTGGATGGAAACACTCAATCCATTTAGGTACCTAGCAATTCTTTCCACATCATCTTCATCATGTCTAGATCTGATATCTAATCTATAGAATTCCTCAATATACTCTTTTACCGAGCTATCTTTCTGCCTCAAACTTTGCATTCACAAAACTAGGTTAATCTGATAATCACAAGGTAAAAAATTTCCTTTCAATTTATTAACCATCTTATTCCATACCTTAATTTTGTCTTTTCTTTTCCTCTTTCTGTCTAACTGCAGATGTTCCCACCACAAGGATGCATGAATTTTCAACTTTGTGCTTGCAATTTTTACCTTCTTTTCCTTAGGGACATTTTCATACTCAAAGCACTTTTCCATCTCGGTGATCCAGTCCACCAATTCATTTGAATCCAATTTTACACTATACTTAGGAGGATCAAAGTGTGGTGTATACTTCAGATTTGTCAAAGCCTTCAACAATCTTTCCTCACCTTGATCCATCACCGATGCAGGTTCTACATCAACTTGTTCTTCCTCAATTTCATCATCACTAACATCTTCAAGATGTATTCCTCTTCTTTGGGCTGTTTCAACAACTTCTAATCTAGCAGCAAGTTGTCTCAACATGTCTGCCAATCATGGATCCACATCTCGCCTCCCACAAACCATCTTGAAACCCTCTGTAGTTGCAGGCTAGATCGCAATATGCTACCCCACAAAAAATCAACTAGGGTTTGACAAGAAGGAAACCTCAAACCTAGATTCACAAACCTAGATCTAGATCTCACCTCACTCTGATACCACTTGACACAAGAGAGGATGGGGAGAGGGGCCAAAGGCACACCCTAACTAGATCCACCTTGCAGAGATCACATGCAGAAACAAAAAACACACATGTGAGAGAGAGAATGCATATATCTTCTTATTAGGCCAGATATTACAATTCAAGTACAAAAGTCCTCCAACATGCAAGGATCTAAAACAATCTTCAAGCTTCTAACTTCTATCTTCTATCCAAAACTGACTCCCTAAGCTACAACCAAAGATTACAATATATACAAGAGGCTACAAAACAAGTCGGTCTTCAGATCTACCATCAATAGAAGGAATGCCTAGATCTAGGTCCACATGCTTCCTAATGATAGATACCAACATTAAATCTTTGACCATAATTAATTGCAAGAGTCAGCCTCAATAGGAAACTAAAATAAACACCTTGGTAAGCAAGGATAACCGAGTGCCAAACAAGCATCACCAAGCACCAGGGAATTAACCGAGTACTAGAGAGATAACATACCAACCCCGATTAACAAAGGAAACTGAGCAACTACCGAGCCAACTCGGTCAAAGTAGGAACCGAGCAACATAGGAAAACAAAAACATATTTTTGGTGACACAAGAAGCCAAGGACCCGTGATGCTCTTGCATTGATATCTTTTCCCCTTTTTACTTTGTTTGATACTATATCCCCCCTTATTCATATTCAACATTTCCTTTTTTCACTTTATACTATATTCCCCCTTTTTTAAGAAAAATGCCAAAATAGTAACTTATTTCTTATTTGATGGAGGGATTTTGTCAAAAATAGTCTTATACCTATCATGAGAATCCTTTAGTGATGCCTTCCATGAATCTTTTAGTGTCTAGAACACTATGATTTGCTCACTAATGTCAGTTATCAAACTGACCATGTTGTCCATAGAACTCACATTCGGTGTGCTGACTAAGTCTCTTCCCTTATGTACATTTTTCTATATTGACTCAATGCGGGGTATCACAAATGTTTAGAATTCCATAAGATCCATTCCAATCCGATTCTCCTCTTTTCTTAGCTCATATTGCACTCTCATTAAGTGTTTTATCCTTTCATGATATTCCTTGAAAGAATTAGGCTCAGTGGAAACTTTTGATAATTGCTCGGTGAGATCCTTTTCCACATCATCATCCTTCTCTTTGATATTGTTGGTAAAATTTGAAATATTTTTTTTTGTTGAAATAAAAAATAAATGTTTTGCAGCTCATTTTCTAATTCAGTAGTTCTTGTTCTAACTCAGATAGAGTTACCTTGTCTAGTGCAATTGATTGAAGGAGTTATTCAATCACTTTAGTCTCCATTTTCTTCTTGTGCACTTGCATCATATATTTTGTAGTGTCAGTACCAGGCTGGTTTATTTGGTTCACCAGTTCTCTCAATTTACTATATATATCTCCTTTTTCATTAATATTAGCCTCTGGTACAATTTTATTCAATATGTCCTTGACTTTCTCTAAGACATTAGTCTTCTACTTCTTAGCCATCAGCTTTTCTTGTGCAAATTTTCTCTTTAGCAGATCTCCAAACTATGTGAGTTCCTTGGGGCTCATGGTTGAAATATCAAACATAGGAATAACAATAGGTTGGCCCAAATCAACCTCTTTCTCATGCTTCCTCTTTTTGGATTTTCCTTTCTTGGTATATGCCTTCTTTGCATCAGATTATGTAGTGGTGGTGTCATCATTTTTCTCTTTTTTCTCTTCCTTCTTATCTTCTTGTTTCTTTTATTCCTTCTTCTCTTGTTTCTCTTCTTTCTTCTCTTCATTTGTTGCCTTTACTTTCTCTATTTCAGGTTCCTTCTCTTGTTCTGCAGTCTCAGTAGGAGTTACCAAATCTTTGGTTTCTTTTTGTGGTTCAGTGGGGCTAGTTGTATCAGTTGGAACATCTCTTGTTAATTCTCAGATTACTTCTTCAATCTTAGGAAAATTTAATACCTATTTAAGAATAGGATCTTCTACCATCAATCTTGCCTTTGCAGAATCATCAATGTCCATTTCCTCTCTTTCTTTGTCCTTGATTGCCATGATGTCTTCATAAAATTTTATTATCTCATCAAGGTCTTGACCTATTATATCCTCAATGATAACTTCATCTATATTTGTTATCAAATCAACTATATTTGTCTTTTCTATAAGTTCTTTGACCTCTTCCTCAGTCTGTTGATCAAGATAAAATATTTTTCTCCAAAGATCAACAGTTTGATTTTGAACTTCTTCTAATTTACCAACCATGATACTTAGTGCTCTTATTTTTACTCAAAATATTTTTGAGTATTCTTGAAGTGTGTCTTTGATTCCTCTTTTGGTTAGGTCTGAGACTGTAATAGCTAAGGACCTCTCCCTCATTCTCTTCTCCGCAGCTAGAGCATTCTTCCATCTATCATCAATTTTATGATATAGCTCATCTTCAAGATTTTGTTCAACCTCAACAGGTGTATTCCTAAATTTGTGTAATGTGAACACAATAGACTCTTCAATTTTATCTTTCTCTTCATTATTCCTCTTCTCATATCTCAAATATTTTAAACTTGAATAACCTCCATATTTCTTCAAAGTAGTAAGAGGTTCATCAAGGTCTTTAGGTTTTGAAACTAGATTTTGTACTACCTTGAATTGTGAAACATTCCCAGATTTAGTTTTAGTCTCTTGTTGCAATTTTAGTTTCCTTCTAGGCTTCTCAGTAGCCTTATTTTCTCTGATGTAGGTTTTTGTCTTTGCTGGTTCTACCTCTACTTTATTTTTCTCTCTCGGTGTGGAGGATGACCTTGTTGATTGTCTAACAGAGATTGGACTGGGGGTCTCTTTATTCATTCTTAATTTATTCCCCTTAACCTCTGATGGTTCAAAAACTTCTTGTTTAGTAGCAATACCTAGATTCTCTGACAAATTGATAATCATTCTACTTGTCTTTCTTATTACCTTAGGTATCAAGATACCTAGATTGATTTTCTCTTTAACCTATTTAAAGGTTCCATACCGAGTTTCCCTTTTGTCAAATGGTTTCTCCAAAAGTCCTTTAATTTCAATAGAGGTAGCATCAACGTTCATCTCATATCCCATAGGTGGAAGCCACATGGATCTTGGCTCCACAACTCTTATTATGCATGTATCGATGTCTACTTCAAAACATATCTCATCTTTATATTCTTCCACTAGCTAAGGTGGAATCCTGAATCTTTTATGCATTCTTGCTTAAAATTTAACAAAATAGTCATTCATGATCATATCAAAATTGTCTCCTATGCTTTGAAAGTATTAATTGATTTGATAAACAATCTGTTTATCTTCTTTCCAAACTACTTCACCGATTGTAGGAAATAAATTCTGAAAAATAAAAGAAAATACATAACAATAATGGTCCAAACATAAATGTATTGGACTTAGCTTTTTAGATAGTATTCATATTGTCATCCAATTTCTTTAGCAATATCTTGCATATGTCTATCTTCATATCCTTCATAACAATCTTATATGCAATATCAACTGCTCCACAGGGTACACTATCTACCTGAGATGATTGAAAGATTTGGTAAGATATTATGTTGCTAGTGAATCTTAACTTAGATTCATCAATAGTAGACAACTTAAATCCTCTACCATTCTACTTGGCTTGGGTAATCTCACATAGCTTATTCTTGTGGGTTTTCTTATATGCCCTCAGTCTATCTCCAACTAAAAATCTTGTGACAATGTGCAATACATCCTTCGTGATCTTAATTGGTGCGTCGAGCCACATGGAATGCTCATGTACTCGACTAAGTACCATCCTCATTGATTCATGTTTGAATACAATTGGCATATGCATAACATGGACCAAACCCTTGGTTTCCAAATGTGTGTGGTCGCATTTCATTTTTCCATTGATACACAAAATCTTGTAAGATGTGTCGATTTTAGCTTGGCATATTCTTTAATTTTACAATAATGTCGACACAAACGTCTTTAATGAGTATAACCCTTGGTTGAATCGATGATAAAACTCTAGATTTTTCAACTTCAATAGAAACGACATGAGGTAACTTGTATTTAGGATTGACATGGTTAATATTCTCAACAATTATTGGTTTTTAAAATTTTGGTGCCGTTGATCTCAGAAATATTCTTCAAACAAGTAGGGTTTCACTTTAACAAAAGCTAGAATTTGTTAACACAACTCGATAAACACTAGAAATACCTTTAATTCACTTTACAAATGCTTGGAATTCTTGAATGATTGCTTGAATTCTCTTGGTAGTCACTTCTCAGTCAAATGCTTCAACTGCTCGTGAAAGTGTAAGGTGAAAATGAAATAGCATAGCCTCTATTTATAGTTTTCCTAGGTTAGGGATTCCAATGGCTCTAAAATTTACATTAAATCCTCCTTATTGACTCCATTTCACCAAAAACCAAAATGCACTTTACTCCACTGAATGGAACATAATAACTCATACACTTTACCAATCAAATTATAAAATGTCAACATCACCACTTATATCCAAATGCATCGTTGTATGATAATATGGATCTTTGCATTGATTCTAGGAACCGATTTAAGATAGAATTTAGATTATCAACTCCTATACATACCTTTGACTGATTAAGTAAATATAGGTGCACCCAATCTAGTAGATGTGGTGCCATCAATTGTTCCAACTTTAGTTCCATCATCTTAAGACTTCCTTCTCCAAGTATTATTGATTTGATCTCTTATCTAATCAATATTAACTTGAGTCTTTTCACTTAGTTGTTCCTCGGTTGGAGCTTTACCTCAGTACTTGTAGTCTTTGGATAGGTGACCAACCTTGTGACAGTGAAAACAAGCCATTCCATAGTTTCTCCATGGTCTTCTATTGTTCATATCATGCATCCTAAAGCAATTTGTAGTAATGTGACCAAATATCCCACATGTAGTACAAGTGATTCATGTATTATAATCCCATGGTATATTTGGTCCTTGTCAGTTGTTTGTAGCATTCTGTCGATTAGGGACCGATTTCTCATTCCTTCTTTGTGACCTGCATTCTTCAGATTTGTGACCATATTTGTTGCAATTGTTATAGTAACCCTTAAAGCTTGGCTTCCTTGGATTATTAGCAACTCTTTCTCTACATTAAAATGTATATGACCATACTTATTACAATTGTAACAATGGCCATTAAACTTAGGTGTAATCTATGGATTACCTCTTTTGATCTTGCAAAAATTTGTTGTGTGTCTTGATTTCCCATAGTGATAGAAAGTTGGATTCTTTGTCTTTGGTGGGATAGCAACATTATCTTAGTTGGCTGCTTGTTTGGAGGACTCACCATTCTCGGTGATGTTGTTTGCATTGTCTCCAAGTCTAGTAGGTCTCTCAGTTGTTTCTAACTTCTTAGCTATTCATCCAGAATCTTCAATGCTTCTTTATTTCTTTTCAAGACTTCATTAGCATCCTTCTCATTTTTTAGTTCATTCTCAGATCTCAGGTCAACAATCTCTCCAACTTTCCTAGTAACTTCTTGATTTTCACCGACTAGTTGGTCTGTCATGTTGTAGTGAGCTTGAGTCAACCTTAGTATTTTCCTATCTTTCCCATCTATTCTTGTGTTCATTTCCCTTCTTTCTTCTTCAACCATTCTTTCATCATCTTCAACTTTACCTTTTTGTTCTATGATTTCACACATCCTTACCAATTGGGCTTCTTGTTCTCTTTTCAGTGCTTTTGCCTAATCAACTAGATTTTTTATCTTTTCACATAGTTCTGATATTATAGCATCAGATTCATTAGACATGCTACCATGTGATAGTTCTTCAAGTTCTTCAACCTAATCTTGTGTATCTTTCAATTGTTGTGAAAGTTCCTTTCTCTTGATGAGTGAATGTTTTAATTTCTTACTCAGTTCCTCAATCTGCTCATTAGCCATCTGTAATTCCATGTTCATGCTTTCAATCATCCTTTCATTCCTATAACTTCCCATTCCTCCAGATCTTTCCTCTCAAGTGGTTAAAATTCTTAATAAGAAACTGATCTTTGATACAAATTATCGGATTAGATAGAGAAAGGCGAGTACTGAGAGGAGAGGGGTGAATCAGTACTATAAAACACTTTAAAGATATTCAAACTTTCTTCCTTAACTATTTACTGATTCCATAAAATTTTCATGCGTCTCATAAAACATGTAAAACATTAACTATGTACCTGAAATACCTTCATGAGATTAGTTTGCTAAGAATCAATTCAAATTGAGCTAATTTAACTTTAAAACATGATGAATTGAAAGCTTAAAACAAGAAACATCTCATGGATCCCTATTTAAATATTCTAATACAATGCTCTTAACAAGCATCCATTAGAGCCAACTCTAAAGGGAGAATATTATACTAAAATGATGATGAATTATGCCCATCTTTGCTCAATTATGCTAAATTATGCTATCAAAATTAATTTCACTAAAGTAATGATGCAATTCTAATATGCTCTTGGGATCCTTTTCTCCTAATTTTTGCCTTCTATTTATATATTTTTCCAAGCATAGAGGGTGGAGTGAGTTTGATCATTGTTGAGTTTGGGTTAAGTCCATGGTTTCAAATATTGAGATAATTTAAATATTTTGTCCTCAAAGCTTGGGACAATGAGACAAAATGAGTGGTCAAGATGCTTTCTCCAAGTGAGTGATTGAGATTGAATGTGACTTTGATCCATGTGAGTCCAAACCTCGATTCCTATTGGTTGAGGTATTTCCCTCCCATGTGGTAGGTGAGAAATATTAAGAATTAATTAATTAATTTTATTTAATTTCTTTAGCCATGGGTACCCTTAAATGGGTTAAATTTTTTTAATTCAATTATATAATTAAATAGATCAATTATATAGTTAAATGATTTATTTAAATATTTTTTGTGTTTAATTTCAATTAATATTTTATTTTAGCTTGATTGTTCACTTCGATTAGTCCTGACCATTTTTAGGTTTCTACAAATGCCCTCTTTGAATCAATGTGTGAAGCCCATTGGTTCAAAGAATGTTTGATGTTTGATTACTAATTCTTGATTTGATCTTGATGATGCAGATTCCCTGATGAACTTTTGATTACTTGATGATGTCATTGGTCATTATGATGATGGATTCTAGATATGATGCTTGATCTAAAATGATTTCCTGATTTCAATGCCCCATAGATAGTTTGAAATTTTTTGCATTTTCTGATCCTGAAATAGATTCTTATTTATATCTATGATGATACAACTGTAAGCCCCCTTGGAAATGAAATTGAATGCAATTTTGTGAAGGATTACACATTTGATCATTTTTCTTTCAATAATTTTGATTTTGCTTTCACTTCGATTTCATTTTCGATAATGATGTGACTGTTCAACTAATTAAAATGCCCTTGATTTGGTTAATTAGGTGATGAAATTTGATCTCAAGTTAATTTGTTAGCTAAACAACCCCTTTTAGGTCAAATGACTATTTATAGGGGTAAAAAGTTAATTTTACTATTCATTTTCACTTTCCTCCTTTGACTTGTCCTCTCCGACTCTTCTATCCTTTTTCATGATGGTTGTCTCAATTCACAAGCATAGGTTAGAGTGTGGCCAACAATACCAGTGTCTCCAAGACTATGGACCTTTGGTGAGTACCTTGATGAACTTTCTTTATCAATTTTTTTGATTTATTGCAAAAAAAATTTAATTTTTAGGCATAAAAAAGGTTTGTTTTTGCCAAAAAAAATAAATAGCGCGTACAATAGTTTTAGTAGTGTGTACAAGTCCATTTTAGTGTGTATGAGTTGTAAAATAACACTTATGATCAATTTAGCTATGCATACACATAGACTCCCTAGGTCAGGTTTAGACATTTAATGAATTAGGTAGCGTGTACAAGCTAGTCAGTGAATTTTAGAGTTTCCATAGTGTGTACATGGTCATAGGTTAGTTTAGCACATATGGTTAGTTTAGAAACCATGTAACATATTAGAGTTTCCATAGAGTTTAGCATAGAATGCTGCTTATAGGTTAGTTTAGTGCATATTATTAGTCTTTTAGTGTGTATGATAAGTCTTTTAGCATGTATGAGTTATAACACGTACAACCTATAAAGTAGCATGTAGAGCCCTCTGCAAATGTTTTCTTGATTTTGATAGAGTTGTCCAATTTGAATGATTCTCACGATTGATTGATGAATTAAAATGATTGATCTTGTGATGAAACAAGTGGTTTAGTGTTAGTTCTGATAATGGTTGATGAATGTTGATTGTCAATCCTAGTTGATTGGTTTGATTAGGTTGATTATTTTCTGTCTTCTCTTAGTAGAATTAGGAAAATTGATGAGGATACTGATAAGATAGGATGTCGATTGAATTATGATGATTGATAACTAATTTAATGTCACTTGATTCTATAGGTTCACCTTTGGAAGTTGTATGTTTGAGGTCTCTACCCATGCCCATTGTACATGGTTGATGATTTGAGCACTCATGAGAGACATATGATCAGTTGATGCAACCTATCATTCTTAATGGATATGCCTCAATTTCGAGTGAATTGAGGTTTACTACTACTATGGTGGAGGGTTGGAACTCTGACCATAATAATTTCTACTTGCCACTTAGGGAGATGGCAATCACTCTTAAGGATGTCTACAGGATACTCCAGATTTCTACACATAGAGAGATTATCTACTATGACCACATTTATGATGGATTAGTCTATAGATGTTTGTTTAGTGATCCTAGTATCAGTGATGATAGCATCCCATGGGTACTGTTCATTTCCTTTCCCATGCTTCCTACAATATTGGGCATCTTGATTGGTGGGTTCTTGCTGCCGAATTGTAGAGGAAATGGTTTTGTAGTCGGTTGGGGTCGTATATTAGAAGATATGATAAAAAACCTCATCATTTTGATTGGATTTCTTGTGTGCTAGTGTAACTCTATCATGAGTTGGGTCATGTTGTATACAGACACGATGCAATATTATCTTCTTGAGCTATACTACTATAGTTATGGACTTGGGAGCATATCTCGATTAGTAGACCAGTTGTAGTGTGGCTCAGAGCTCCTAGATGGCCCTTTTCCTTTATTTATGAGGGTATCATTGTCTAGTTTCATCTGGGAAAGGTTGATTATTGGTGATGAATACTTGATGACCTTGATCAGGTTACCTAGTGGCCTTATCTTGGTCGTGAACTATGGGGAGAGGATGTGATAGAGTTACCCTTCATGTTCATGCCTCACTGGATGATAGTCCATACACCTCTGGTGATTGAGTGGTTATTCTTTTATAGGTTTCTTTAATAGTTTGGTCAGATACATAGTATGCCATAGGGTTTGGTGTTATATGCTTGAGTACTATATGCACCCAAAAATGGTCGCCTAGACTTTGGGCCCCATTTATTTGATTTATCAATCCTGAATCAGTTTTATCAATAATCAACATTTTCAACATTATCAATTTCTTGATCAAATCTTAGTTTTGATCATATATTGGATTTTTATCCTATGGGCTAACCATTTATCCTAAGTTTTTATTTACTTAAAAAGAATATTTCCTCCCCTTTTATTTAAATAAAAAGCCCCTACTTTCCTCTTATCCTAAGTTGCACAAATAAAGTATTATTCCTATTTTATAAAAAGGAGAAAAACACTTTTTGTCTCATATGGACATAAAGTCAACTCCTATTTTCCTATTGGAGGATACTTGTGCACACGGATTGCTCCTCTTTCAAGCTCCACCACTGATTAAGACCTTTTGCCTCTTAATCTCCATGGTCCATTCCTTTGCATTTCTTATAAAAGGAGAGCTCTCTCCCTCATTCTGAGACACTTGTTTTATGCTAACTCTATGCTGCAGGAATTCTTTGGAGCTTTTTTGGAGATCATTGTTGCATTGCATCTTAGAGTTCTTCATTTGCTTCATAGTTTAGTTTCCATTCTTGCATAGTAGTTCATGTTTATGCTTTCATAGCTTAGATTTCAATTTTAAGCTTTAGAATAACTCATCTAGCTTAATAGGAAGGGTTGTAACACATTGTTATTTCCATTTCATAGCTTAGTTTGTACTTCCATTTTCATAGCATAGCTTGCACATTTGCATCCTCATTCTTAGCTTGCATTTGCATTGCATTTCCATTTGATTCTTTGGGGATATTGGCACTCTTTCCCTTGTCCTCATTCGAATCTCTCATTGTATGGTTGACTAGCAAGGTCACAAGCTCAATAGCTCTAGCTGAGAGCAAATCCATAATCTTGCAACTCCATGCATAGAGAGCTATGGATCGATTTGTGAGGGCTCATTCTTGAGTTTTCTTGCATGTAAGGATCCATAGAAGTGCACTACTTTTGTGTGTACATTTTTTGCACCCACCGTGGGGCAGAGTAGGCTAGCTTTGTCCCTTCTTTTTTCTGCATTTTTGTCATTTTTCATCAATTTTTTTGGCAAGTTTTTAGTTTAATTTTTGGATATTTTGCGCTCTCTATTTTTCTGTCTCAGAATATCGCGTGACACTTCTCAGGTATATCGCGCAATATACCTTATAATACCAGTGTGACACTTCTCATCTCAAAAGAATTGCACGCTCGTATTGAGGTTTATCACCTAGTGTCGTGCAAAGTATCGCCTGCCTATTGTGAAGTATATCACCCAGACTGAGGTATATCACCCGAATACAGGAAACTGTGTCGCGTGATACTGGTGAAGTCTGAGGTATATCACCTGATACAACAAAGAGCTAGATTCTGAGTTTTATTAGCTAAATTTGATCACATTTAGCTTGCTGACTTACTTTGATGCATTTGAATAGGGTTAATTTACATTTCTTAGTCTAAATTGATCAGATCTTTACATTGCTTTCACTTAAATTTTGGTTTTCCTAACCCTAGTTGTCTAACAAGTTGTGGTTGTAGGTTCTTTGCTTGAAAGGAAATTGCTATAAATCACATGTCAAAGAGGGCTACTAACATTTTTGCAGGGCTGCCCGAAGCATAAACAAAAGCAAAAAGAAATTTTTTAAAAGTGTTTGTGATTTATTTCAAGTGTGGCATTTACTAATTGTATTAGGAACTTTAATACCTTGTGAAAGAGATTTTGAGGTAGTAGGAGAAGTATGCTCTTCACCTTTAGGTGAACCAGAAAATCTTGACCCATCTTAAGGTTTTTGGAAGCAAGGGGGTAATTAAATTTTGTTTGGTGTGTTTGGGAGAAGTTTTTGAGATAGGGGAGTATGCTCTTCACTCTTGTGGTGAACCAAAAACCTTGAACCTCAAAAATCATCCATTCTTTGTTTCATTTAGGATCCTTTAGTGGGCTTGCTCTTGAGCAATCAAGAGGAATGACCCAAGTGGGGACAACCTTGTCATCATTTTCCTTGGTGGTGAGTGATTCCAACTCACTATAATCTCAAAGCTATCGAGGACACAAAACCTTGGTAGACATAACACTTGTCTTTGTTTGATGTGAGTAACTCGTGGGATTGTGACCATGGGGAAAGCATTGAGCAAGAATGCTTAAGGTACTCTTGAGGCTGCAAGGTCCCAGTCCTCTATGAGGAGCAAGAGGGATGTTATGAACGGAAGCCCTTATTAAGAACCTTTAGATAGAAGCCACCTTATTTAGCTGCTTATCTTCTTAGTGCAAGGATCGATCCAAGTGGAACAACCCAGATCACCTTAAGATACTCACCATATGTGTTCCTTTGGTTGTGTCTTTGACACTTCCATGACAAAGCCAACATCTATCATGGGTAACCACTTTGTGTGAGGCAAGGGGATACCAAGTTGTGGGCTAAGTTGGTAAGTATTGAGCCTTGACTTTTTAGGATAGATTTTCTTGAATTGTCTTCGGTTGTGTGATACCAGTGTAAATGTTCTCAATATACAAATGATCAGTAGCATTCATAGGGTGAAATTTTATTTTTGATATCACAAGTGTTTGTCTTGGCAAGGTTGCTTTTGCCCTTGTTTCAAGTGTTTTGAGACATGTTTGATCCCTCACTATTTGCAAAATTGCCACAATTCTACTGATACTGTGATTAAGATCGAAAATATCAACCCTTAGACCAAAAATTTTGACCAAACAGACCCAAAAATGCAAAATTTACACAGTTCTGGTCAAGAGTTAAACAATTTTGCAACAGTATCGCCTGCTTTGAGAAGAAACATCATGCGATAGTTTGCCCCTACTGGACTATCGCCCGACCTGCCTAGTGTTTATCACCCAGATATTGTGAGGTCTATCGCCTGGTATAGGGTGAAGTATCACCCAGTTATAGGTATATCACCCTGTTAGCCTGGAGTATATCACCTGGGTAGCTTCTGTCATGCTTTCAGTTTGGTCAGTTTCAATTGCTGTTAGTCAGGTTAGGTCTTTGAGTAGGTTTCTTACTCTATCATTAGAGACCTGTCTTGGCTCTAAATCTCTAGTTTTTGCCCTCTAGGAATAGCATCAATTGGTTTACAAGGCCACTTTGGAAATAGTTGTCAAGTTAGAAGGTATTCTTGGTGAGAAAGTTTATCTCTAGGGTTGTTAGCTACATTCTTGGAGAATTTTAGCGCTCTTATTGTCCAAATCACTTTCATTTAATCTATTTCAGTGACATTTCTACCTAGTCCAACCTCCTGATTCAAAAGTGCAAGGGTAGTCACCCTTTGATTTGAAGCACCTCTTTGACAGTGTTGGTAAAGCCCCTTTCTCTATCTTTTCATTTCTCTTTGGACAATAGAGAACTTTGATTATCCTAGTTTGGTGTTGACACTTTGCGAGGTCACCCTATCATTAAGAATCTCTTTCTTTCATGTTAATTACAATAAGGTACCAAGTCAATCAAGGGAAGCGACCCCCTGTTGTCTTTAGCCAGTTACCACCAGTTAAGACTCATCAACAACACTAGGGAAAAGAATCCCTTTTCGATCAATTTCCTAAAAGTGAATCTGAAGTTTGTTTTAATCCAAAAGGTAATCCTAGTGAAGTGAGCACCTCTTTAGCACCACTTTCATCTAGTATGGACATGAGTTACACTTTCACTCGACAACAAAGAGAAGCCATGAATCAAACTCTTGAGGATATCTTCCAACGGCATAGGAGAGAGTACGGTGGTTCTTCTCATGCTAGTCCACCTGGGTCACCTCCCAACAACACAAGATATTTAGATGCTCACCAACGAGCTAAGAGATATTATAAGCAAACTCACTCAGATTTAAGGTCACAACATGAGGACCAGAACAATGAATCGAGTGACCATCACATCAACATAACCAACGCAATAAGGCATTCAAGACAATCTTCTCCACTTAAAGATACCTCTTGATATGAAAATACAAGGTTGAAAAGCATTGAAAGGGAGAAGCAAGCCTATCTAGATGAACAAGCCGCCAAAAAGGAGAAATTTAGACAACTAGAAGAAGAGGAATGTGCATTATTGGACATAAGCAAAAGAGTCACCCAAGAAGAAGAAGATAGGCTCTATGCACAATAACTCCAAAATCAATTCAATGGGAGGGGTGCCAATAGTGGGACCAACTCACCCCCATCTACCCCCTCACCAAGTCCTAGAAGAAGGTTAAGGATGCCCTAACGATGCCCAAGTCCTAGAGGAAGAAGGACTTCAAGATATGATAATCATAGGAGACAATCACCTCATAGACATTCAAAGCAACCCTCCCAACAAGCACATCATGGCTCACAACATGGAGGAAGCTATACCAACTTTGATAAAATGGATTTTATGACCATGCAACAAGAACCATCCTTTCAAGCATATGTAGAAAGGTATGTGGAAAAAAACAAGGATCAGTTCCTAGAAAGTCTCATCAACAAAGGTGCTAAGGTCTAATACAATTTTGATGTGGACCGAAAGGTAAAGAAGCAAGATCCATCAACTAATGAGGTGATCAAAAAAATTCAAAGGGATATAGAAAGGATGAGGGCACCTAAGAGCACCTTTAATTTGGATTCCATATGTCCCAACCCAATCAACAAGAGTGTGGTGTTGGTTGAGTTTCCTAAGAAGGTGGAGTTTCCTACCTACGACAAATATGATGGCGTTGGTGATCCTCATGACCCTGTTAGACAATTTTATATAATGAGTTTTTCTTTTCACCATGAAGACTCCTATTTAATGAGATTATTTCCAAGTAGCCTCAAGGGTCAAGCCATGGAGTGGTTTACTAACCTTACTCCTCTAGTTAAGACATTTAAAGAGCTTGTGGAAAGATTTGTTCAACATTTTTCTTATAATCTATCAAGGTCGGTCACAATGCTTGATTTGTGCAAACTCAAACAAAATCAAGGGGAACCTTTTGTCACCTTCCTACAAAGATTGAGATGTTTGTGCTCGAAATATCCAAGGACAATTCCTGAGGAGGAAAGAATAGACATCATTGTGAGAAACTTGGTACCAGAGTTAAGATATGAAGGAAGATCCTGTTTAATTCTTTTGATACCATGGTAGAAGTGGCTAGTCGCATAGAGGATGTCCTAAAAGAACAAGGAATTTTGGCTAAATCAGCTAATAACAATAATGGCCAAAACAACAACAATAATGGTAATAAGGACAAAAATAACTCTTATTGGAATAAGGATAAGCAGGTGGTCAATGACGGGGTTGTTGACTCATCACAACCTAAGAATGAAGGAGTTCTTAATCTCTCTCATGCAGTTCAAGCTATGAAGCTACAAACATCTTCGGGACAACCAAAGAATAAACCCAAGTATCAAGGGAGACCTAAAAAGGAAAAGAGACAATTTACTAAACTTGGGGACTCTTATGTAGACATTTTCAAGACATTAATTGCTCAAAATTTGGCACACCCTCAGGATCCTGCCAAACACCGCATACCAGATCCTAAACCTCATTGGTGGGATGAGAAGGCCTTTTGTGTCTTTCACAATGGAATTGGACATGATATAGAAAATTGTTTTAGACTTAAACATCTTGTTCAAGACCTTATTGAGAGCAAAAAATTACAAGTTGATGGTTTAACCACTAATGCGGATCACAAAGCTTTTAAAGAACCCTTGCCCAAATATGAGAAAGGAGAGAATTCTAACAACAAGAATGGCAAGGCTGCTATCAACTACACTTACACAAATGCTGAAAATATTATTAACATGCTTGAAGTGGCTGATGATAATGTCAACATGATGAGAGGGAAAGAACCTTATGGATATGATGTGGATTCAACTCCTATGCCTGATGAAGGACCCGTTGTGGTCCTACGAGGTCCTCACTCATGAAGGATGTCCCAACCCCTCAATGCTGTCACTAGAAGCTAGTCTCAAGCTCCCATTGTTATTAGAGGTCCTAACTTTGGTAAGTCTAAGTAGCTAGTGTCAAAGGGTGTTCTTCCAAAATCTGTTATTGGTCCTGAGTTGAATTATAATCTTGTTGACCAATTACAATGTACACCAGTGCAGATTTCAATCCTTGAGCTTTTGGAACTGTCCCCTAAGCATAAGCGTGTCCTTGAGGATGCCTTGCGAATGGCTAATGTCCCTAATGATATAGATGTAGATCAATTCCAAAATATGGTCAACCACTTGGCTAGCCCTCACTACCTTACATTCTCAGAGGAAGATGATAAGTCATTAAGCCACCCACACAATTTGGCCCTTCATATAGAGGTTATGATCCACAAGACCCGTGTCAGGTGTGTGTTGATAGATGGGGGTGTTGGGCTTAATATTTGTTCTTTGACCTTATTGAAGGCCTTGGGTTATTCAAAAGAAGTCATTGACACAAGAAAGAAAATAACTATCAAGGTTTATGATGAAGCAGAACGTAGTTCTAAAGGATTGGCCGTTCTTCCTATTCAAATTGGTCCTATAGAGAAAGACATTTTGTTCCAGATTGTTGATGCTGGTCCTTTGGCTTACAATATTTTGTTAGGTAGACCATGGATACATGAGATGCAAGTGGTCCCATCTACCTATCATCAGTGTGTAAAATTCCCTTACAATGGAATAGAAGTCTGCATACCTAGAGACAACACACTGTCTATCAACACAATTTCAGCAGGGTCTCACATTCCTTTGAATAGGGAGGCTAACACTTTTGATACTACATTTGAACAATGCAAGAATAAATTCAAGACCATAGATCTTGGTATGGGGGATTACAAATTGGATTAATTTACAAAATTGCCAATTTCCCCTAGGTCTTATGGCAGACCTTCTCAAGAAATGAAGCCTCGTCTTCAGCCATGACATTGTTTGATAATTTTGTGGAATCCTTAGTTTTGATTCTAGAAGAAAAAGAAGAGGTTGCCGTTAGGGACTAGATTTACCGAGAAGAGAAATACCTACATAATGAGAATTTTGCACCTTCCCCTAGAACTTATGGGAGAGGGTATACATTGGTCAAGAATATGGGTTATCTAGGACAGGGTCCCCTTAGTTATAGGCTGGATGCTAGGGCTGAACCTCTTAATCATGCCCTTTTTGGATGAAGGAATAAGTCAACAGTTGGATTAGGTTTTGAAAATAAGAAACAAAAAAGTGTCCTTGTCTTAGCTGCGATGGACAGTGACGATGACTCAGACTACACACCTAATCTCTCTAATCAACAAGACATGCCTGATGATTGGGTGCCTTCAACAAATCTCCTTTGGGGAGATTCACAAGATTTGACAACTGACAGTATGAATGCTAGATTGACAATGGAAAGTGTTGCTATCCTAGCTGCGATGGATAGTAACGATGCTAGTATTAGAGAAGGGGAAACTCTTCCCAATCTTGAGGCTTCTACATCACAAGGCCCAAATAATGATTCAAAAACAAACTCACATGAGTTCAAATGGGACTCACTTTCAGATGACAACAGTTGATTTGGACATGGATGTTGTCCATACTTATAGTACTCAACTCGATGTGACCAATGAGCCTAGTGTAGGACTAGAGGATTGGACTCCTTGAATTGCCTTAGTGGATGACACTTCATTTGATAGGACAAATCCTGACTCGGGTATCTTAGGAGGGGACTGGATGAATCCCAATCATATGGTCACCAGAGATAAAACCTTCCATATAAACAATGTTGAACCCATCATTGACCTACCCCTTGTTCACTATGACCTAATCGATTGGTCTCAGTGCCACCAAGAGCCTAGACTCCTCACCTTTCAGAATGATTATGAAATTGCCTGCTATCTGAATGCTCTTGAACCCATGGCCTCTTCCACCAGTGAACTGACAACAAGCATGATGGAGCCTAATATTAAGTACCTCAGTCTAAAAATAAAAGAAAAATAAAAAAAGAAAAAAAGGTCTGATGGCGAAAACCATCTTGTGGCGGTATCAAAACCAAAAATAGTAAAAATAAATGATGTATCCGAGGGTGAAAACCTCTTTGAGGCACCTAAGGATGGGGTACTTAATAACTTGCCAAGTTACTTCCAAGATAGGTCATCAGTTCTTATTGAGCCTACGCAACCAGTGAATTTGAATATAGAAGAGGCTCCCCAAATAGTGCACCTAGCTCAGTCTCTATCAGTTGGAGAAAAAGCAGCATATACAAAATTTTTGCAAAAGAAGAAAATCAACTTTGCTTGGACATATTCTGATATGCCAGGGCTTGACACTGATCTTATTATGCATCATCTATCTATAGCTCCAGGAATAAAACCAATTAAACAAAAGTTGAGGAAAATGCATCCTCACATAGCTCTTCTTGTTAAAGCTGAATTAGAAAAGCTCTTACGTGCAGGATTCATTCGAGCTATCGACTATGCTGAGTGGATCTCCAATATTGTTCCAGTTTCAAAACATGATGGGTCCATTCGCATTTGCACAGACTTCAGAGACCTCAACAAAGCATGCCCAAAGGATGACTTTCCACTCCCTAACATATACATGATAGTGGATATGACCGCAGGCTACGAGATATACTCTTTAATGGATGGTTTTTCCAGATATAACCAAATAAAAATAGCTCTTGAAGATCAAGAGAAAATAGCTTTCACATGTGCATGGGGAACCTATTGTTGGAACATCATGCCATTTGGCCTAAAGAATTCAGGAGCAACATATCAGCGAGCTATGACCACAATTTTTCATGATATGATGCATAAGAACATGGAAGATTATGTGGATGATACCCTGGCTAAGTCTAGAAAATGGGACACACACCTTGACGATCTTGAAGTAATTCTAGATCGCATGGCACAATTTCAGCTTAGATTGAATCCAAAAAAGTGTTCATTTGGAGTTGCTTCAGGTAAACTCCTAGGATTCATAATTTCAGCAAAAGGAATTGAGGTTGATCCCGAAAAGGTCCAAGCTATATTAGATATGCCACCTCCAAGAAATATCAGTCAAATGAGAAGTCTTCAGGGATGTCTTCAGTCGATCAGGAGGTTTATTTCTCAGCTTGCAAATAGAGCACAACCTTTTAATAAGACATTTCATAAGGGTGCTTCTTGCGTGTGGAATGAGGAATGCCAAAAGAGCCTAGATCAAATTAAACAATACTTGGCTAATCCTCCAATTTTGATGCTGCCTATTCCTGGGAAACCATTGATTTTATATATTTCAGTAATAGAGTCTTCCTTAGGGGCATTGTTGGCTCAATTAGATGATACTGGGAAAGAAAGAGCTATTTACTACATTAGTCGTACTCTAGTATCTTATGAGATCAATTATAATAGCATTGAAAAGTCTTGTCTGGCAGTAGTGTTTGCTTCCCAAAAGTTACGACACTATATGCTTGCTCATACTATACATTTAGTTGCAAAAATTGATCCTCTTAAGTACTTGCTTAGTAAGGCCACCCTCATGGGTAGGCTTGCCAAATGGATGATGGTTTTATCTAAATTTGATATAGAGTACATTGAAAGAAAGGCCATAAAAGGGCAAGCTATTGCTGACCAATTAGCTGACTTTCCAGTTAAGGATACTATGCCTATTCAGGTAGAATTCCCAGATGAACACATACTGTATATGACTACCCGCACTTGGAAGATGTTCTTTGATGCTTCCCATATGCAAAATGGATCAGGTGCTGGAGTATTATTTGTTTCTCCACATGGGTGCAACATTCCAAAGTCTTACAAACTTTTATTCCCATGTACAAATAATATTGCAGAATATGAAGCTTTGACCAATGGATTGAAAATGGCTATAGAATGGAACATAACAGATTACATGTCTTTGGGGATTCACAGCTAATTATCAACCAAGTCAATGAGGAGTATCAAACCAAGGATGATAAATTGGTACCTTACAAAAAGATGGTTGAATCATTGAGACATTACTTTACATTTGTGACATTTCAACAGATCCATAGGACAACAAACAAAGCTGCAGATGCTATGGCCACATTAGCTTCACTCCTTTAGTTGGAACAACATGAATCAAGATTTGAATTCCTGGTGGAAGAGCTAAACCATCCCATATTTGACTCATCTGAAAGCCATGTCATTTGTACCCTTGTCACACATGAATCTTCCTGATATGGTGCTATCTATTCATATCTCCATGATGGCATCATCCCTGACACATTCAACCATTCTGAACATCGAAACCTTGTCCACAATGCCTCCCACCACACCCTTATCTCTGGTGATTTATATAGGAGGGGTTTAAATGGGACACTCCTTAGGTGCTTGGAAAAGGAGGAATTTGACCAAGCGTTAGCCAACATCCATGAGGGCATTTGTGGTGGACATTCCAACGGTCTTGTCATGGCCCGAAGGTTGCTTAGGGTGGGGTATTATTGGCCCACGATGTAGATAGATGCAGTAGCCTTTGCTAAGTCTTGTGAAAAATGTCAGAAACATGGAAACTTAATTCATGCTCCAGGTAGGGAGTTGATTCCTTCCATTTCTCATTGGCCATTTCAGCACTGGGCCTTTGATCTAGTTGGGCAGATTCACCCCAACTCATCAGGTGGACATAAATTCATTATTACTGCTACTGACTACTTCACAAAATGGGTGGAAGCCGTGCCACTTTCTGTGGCTTCAGGGAAGACTATCTCTTTGTTCATCTTGAATCATATTATTTGCCGATTTGGAGTACCTTCTGAGATTATCACTAATAATGGAGGTCAATTCAAGAATAAGGACCTAAAGCATTTATGCAAAAAGTTTAAAATCAAGCAACATTGGTCCTCCATTTACTTTCCACAGGGAAATGGCTAGGCAGAGGCTTCTAATAAAACCATCCTTAAGATTCTTCATAGGACAGTGCACAAGAATGGCAGGGATTGGTACTTGCAAATCAATCCAGCACTATGGGCGTACAGAACTAGCATTCGTACACCTATAGGAGCTACTCTTTTTGCTCTTACCTATGACGTTGAAGTGGTGTTGCCCTTAGAAGTAGAGATACCTTCACTTAGAGTCTCACTCAAAGGATTGATAACAGATGAGGATTACCGTGCCATGAGGTTACAGGAACTTGAACTTCTAGATGAGAAGTGTAAGGCTTCATTTGATCATATGAGAGTGTATCAGAAGCGTATTTCCAAAGCATTTAACAAGAAGGTTCACCCTAGGGAATTTCAGATAGCTGATCTTGTTTTGAGAGAGAACCCTAAGAAATAATAGAATAGAGAACAAAAGGGCAAGTTTGAACCTAATTGGCTTGGAC
The DNA here is from genome assembly GCA_027943335.1 of Chamaecyparis obtusa. Taxonomy (NCBI): domain Eukaryota; kingdom Viridiplantae; phylum Streptophyta; class Pinopsida; order Cupressales; family Cupressaceae; genus Chamaecyparis; species Chamaecyparis obtusa. Next base: position 1,949,683 of record BSBK01001088.1, on the reverse strand, counting down.
CATACATTATTACAGCTATTTTTGGTACCGGTGCTTATTTACTATTAGATCCTGATGGAGAACAGCTCCCTGATCCCATCAACATTTTGCACCTAAAGAAGTTCTATCCTTGATGCCTGTTTCTGTCTGGGGGCATCCTTTGTATATATTTTATGATCCTAAAAAAATATCAAAAAAATTCATATATGATGCTGAAAAAATCTTAAAAAGCATAAAAATTCTTGAAAAAATACAAAAAAATAAAAAATGCAAAAAATTCAAAAAAATAGAAAAAGTGCCTTGGTGAAAACCTGGAAACAGGCGCCTTGGTAGCAAAAATACAAAACAAAAGAAAAAAAGAGAAAAATTGCAATAAATCCAAGTGGTGAAAACTTGGAAATAGGTGCTACTTGAGGCCTTTGCACCCCTATTTGTTAGCATGCATCCTCGACACTTAGCCACTTTCCATCATGCCTTGACCTTATTTGACTTGGTTTGGAATTGGTCTTTATCTTTGTCTAGGGGGCATACCTGTTAGCATAGGTCCTTTAGGTGCGTTTGTCTCTTGGGGCATTTCACAAACCGGTGTTTTTCAACACCACCCTAGCATCGAGTGTTTCTCAACACTTATCAGATGTCTTACCCACCAGTCTAGTATGATGCGATATTTCTCATTGGTAGATGTGATAATTAGAGTTTGACTCTATGACCAACACACATGCACTTAAACAATCAACTTGCTTGAGATATGTTGACTTTATTTTTCTTTGTGTGTTGTCTATGAGGATTTATTTGATGAGTGGTCTGTCCCTGAGAATTTTTCGATGATGCATAGCTAGAAGACTAAGGGTATGAGAACATGTTTTATTTCTTTATCTGCTTGTGGGTATATTTCGTTGATCCTAACTATCATGAGCATTTATGCTGGTCTTACTTGACACTATGGATTGACAAGATATTATCCTTGACTATTTTGTGAGTGCATGCTTCTAGTTATCCTGACTTTCATGTGTCTTGATACAAGCATAATCTCGCCATATCAAATTTAGGTGATCTCACTACATTAGTCATCTGGACCTACATGTCTTTGATGCCTAGGTGAGATTTCCACATTTCTATCTAATAAAGATCATATTCATATCCACATAGTCATGCTAGTGTGCATTGTATGATCTTACGGTGCTACCTAAAGCTCGATGATGATAATTAGATGTCTATAAGCATTGTGACCTTGCAAGTCAACTACTTGTCATAGTAGCTTGCATTTTTTTAGGTTTTGCATTTTTGCATATGGAGAGAGCTCTCCTTTTTCATCTTACGTGGACCTATCAATCGACTGCGCTCACCTTTCCTTCTTCTCGATCATGTCTTTCACTCCTTGTATTTTTCATCTCGAACCTATTCCTGTTCATCACAAGGGGTTAATCATATCATCATATCTATATCACAACTATCATTTTTAGAAACATGAGTCTATATCATATACATGGGAATCAAACATACATCTATGAGAGAGAACATACATGAACATATACATAAACACTTTGAGCAAAATGACAAGACAAGATACATAAACTGATACATCCATCACAAGTGAGACATAAACACATGATATATCAAAAATCTAGTAATCTCATATATAAATCAATGACATGATACAATATACAATATGGGATCCCAAAATCTAGATCAATGTCTCAAGATATGTCTAAATATCTATCAACCTCAGACCTAAACCTAGGACTTGCTACCACCCTCGTGAAGAGCTCGTGGTGGTGGAGGAGGCATGGCTCTCCTATCAAGTACCATATCTGATGCCCCTACCCTCTGAGAGTATGATGATGCTCTCTGATCCTCTAGGATGACCTGAAGGTAGAGTCCGTGATAGTATGCCACTCTCACCATCTCTCATCGGATCTCTAAAGCATCTGCCTGTGCCACCACCTTGCGATGTGTTATCTCTGCCCTGAGATCGACTATCTACTGATCTCTCTCCACTCTCAGATCTACTAGCTACTGATCCCTCACTGCTATGGTGACCCTTAGCTACTGAATCTCTACCTCTAGAGTCTGAATGCAGGCTCTCAAACCATCCCCTGTAGCTGGATCTACCTGTATCTGTGGTGGTACCTATCCCTATGCCTACTCCTGAGAAGGCCTCTGTACCTCCTCACTCCTTGAGCCCTGACCTCATGGCCATTTCCAACCACCAGCTCTAGATCCCTCCCCCACCTCTCTGACCTAGCCTCCTCCTCTACCCTCATCATCACCTCTATCTCCTCCTCCTAGGGTAACCTGTGCTGCATCTGGTATGGTAAAGCAAGGGAATGGTGCCCTGTATCTCTCAGCCCTGTGTGCTGCATCTGCTCCTGTGTCCACCACCTCTGGGAGATACTCCCAAGGCTCCCTCCTGATAGCAGCTATGTCCTACACTGCCTACTGGTAATCCAGCATCGGCAGCCACCCATGACCCTCCTCATCTCAAGCCTGTGCATATGTAGTAGTCTCTGTGGAAACTCACTGCTGGTGCCCAAACTGCCTCCAAACCTGAGTGATGCAAAATCTCTCAACAATATCTGAGTGTCGGCCTACTAGTGGCCGGGTACATAGCATGTAACTCAACTCATCCTCTGCATCACTCCATCCCTCAGCATCCCTGTATGGCCTCCATGTGATAGAGGTCATCTCATCTAGTATCTGCCTATAGTATGTCACATCTCCAGTATGGGCATGTGATATGTATCCTATGTACCTGTATATATATGGGTACCTCCGCTCCCTAGGCTGGACTCTGGGGCGTATCACAACAATATGCTCCCAAGCCCACACCTATGCCAGGATGGTACCGCAAGCCCATGTCTGACCATCCCTATAGATGATCTCATGCAACTCATGATACATCTCTGCTAGTATGGCCGAACCCCGTGCCATGCGTCGAGGTCTGCCTACCAAGTCTATCAGTAACCTGGCCCATCCGAGCGGGAATCCCTTCTGACTGCGATCAATCATCAAGATTTGTGAAATGATAGATGCCACAATACATGGCACCAGAAAATCTTGGCCAAAGTCATCTAGCAGCCACTCCCAGCTGATGTGCTGATCAAGGATAGTCACATCCTGGAACATCTCTTGGATCAACCATCACCCCTCAATCACATCCTGATCATAGTATACCTGTGCCATCACATGAATCATGTCAGTTTCTATGGAAACATTACATTTATGACTATCTCTCAAAACATGATTATACTCATAGGCTCGCCATGGCACGGAACCCGTAGTATCTTGTAGACATCCTCCAGTGTGATCGATGCCTCTCCAATAGGCAGGTGGAAGGTGTTGTGCTCAGTATGCCATCTCTCGGCAAGAGCAGTCAACAACCCATGATCGACCCTAATATATGGGAATCTCAATAGATATCTGAATCCCATAGCTCTGATGTCAGCATTGCCCAGATCATCTAGATCTCGGATGCACCTCAACCCGGTCACCTTCGGTGCTCTGATGATCAATGCCAGAAAGACCTCCTGCAAGCCATTAAACCAAGCCAGTTGTTAGAACATATCATAATGGATGTCTAAAAATTAGTATCACACATCTTTAACAATGTAAACTTGTTTAGACCCATGTCATTTTGCTCACAAAAAACTTAAAAATTTCAAGATTTTGCCCTTGGGCGATACAGCTTTTTTTGGGACAAGTATCACACAATACTTCTCTCTATAGCAGGGCGATATACCTTTGGTTGTGCGATACTTCACCCAGTATCCTACGATAGTTCTCCTGGTATTATGCGATACTGGTGTATATGAGCATGTGATACTTTGGGGTCTCGTGAAGTATCATGTGATATTTATCCCCAAGGGGCGCGATACTTTTAAAGTATCGCACGATATTTCGCCTAAAACTCAAAATTTGAAAATTTGAAAATTTAAAAACATGCTCAAAATATATTAAATGACTCAAAAAATGTGCATTTTTTTGAAAACGTACCGGGGCAGGATAGTGTGGTGGCCGGTTGTGCAACCGGGTGCGCTCGAATCGGTGCCTGTGGATAGGAACTGCTGCTTGCTGGGCCATTCTCTCTCTAAGCTCTCAAAATTCTCAAATCAATCAAAGTCAAATGATTTTGAAAATGACATTTTTAACCCCTTTTATAGCATTTTGACTTTTTGACCAATTTTCAAAACACCTCAGAATTGCGCAAAAATTGCATCCCTACCTAATTTCGACATCTTGGATCCATTTTCGGACTTGAAATTAAAATCTGAGGTCATCTTGATAGTCAAAATCATGTTCCAAATTTTCCCCTTCTTCTGAGCAGTTGACTAACTTTTTGAGGCATAATTTGATTTTCGATGGACTTTCTTCCTTCCATGTCTCTCAAATTTTCTAGTCTTTCATTCGTGCTATTTCTAGTCTTCTATTTTCTATTCTTCTACTTCATCACTGGGGCATGTTTTATTGCCTAATGGTTAACCTATTGACCCTTACCTTCGATTGTGATTTCATTCTGATTTGATCAAATCTTTATCCGTTTGCTGTTCCTCTCTACCTGATTTCGTTTTCAATTTAGAGGGGGCAGTACCTATGGGATTCTCATCCCTGATTTTCTTGATTCTCTTGATTCAAACATCTTTTGTGAACTTTTGCTCAAAATTTGAGATTCTTATCTCTTACTTTGAATGTGATCCCGAATCGACCTCATATTCAAAGGCCTTTGTTTATGTTTGTCCGGGTGTGATCCTGAATCGACCTCACATCTGAGTTGTTTTGTGATCCCAGATCGATCTCACATCTCAAATTCATTCTTTGACTACATGTGTTCCCAAATTGATCACACATTAGTCAAAGAGGGGCAAATGTATGCACCCAAAAATGGTCGCGTAGACTTTGGGCCCCATTTATTTGATTTATCAATCCTGAATTAGTTTTATCAATAATCAATATTTTCAACATTATCAATTTCTTGATCAAATCTTAGTTTCAATCATATATTAAATTTTTATCCTATGGGCTAACCATTTATCCTAAGTTTTTATTTACTTAAAAGGAATATTTCCTCCCCTTTTATTTAAATAAAAAGCCCCCACTTTCCTCTTATCCTAAGTTGCACAAATAAAGTATTATTCCTATTTTATAAAAAGGAGAAAAACACTTTTTGTCTCATATGGACATAAAGTCAACTCCTATTTTCCTATTGGAGGATACTTGTGCACATGGATTGCTCCTCTTTCAAGCTCCACCACTGATTAAGACCTTTTGCCTCTTAATCTCCATGGTCCATTCCTTTGCATTTTTTATAAAAGGAGAGCTCTCTCCCTCATTCTGAGACACTTGTTTTATGCTAACTCTATGTTGCAGGAATTCTTTGGAGCTTTTTTGGAGATCATTATTGCATTGCATCTTAGAGTTCTTCATTTTCTTCATAGTTTAGTTTCCATTCTTGCATAGTAGTTCATGTTTATGCTTTCATAGCTTAGATTTCACTTTCAAGCTTTAGAATAACTCATCTAGCTTAATAGGAAGGGTTGTAACACATTTTTCTTTCCATTTCATAGCTTAGTTTGTACTTCCATTTTCATAGCATAGCTTGCACATTTGCATCTTCATTCTTAGCTTGCATTTGCATTGCATTTCCATTTGATTCTTTGGGGATATTGGCACTCTTGCCCTTGTCCTCATTCAAATCTCTCATTATATGGTTGACTAGCAAGGTCACAAGCTCAATAGCTCTAGCTAAGAGCAAATCCATAATCTTGCAACTCCATGCATAGAGAGCTATGGATCGATTTGTGAGGGCTCATTCTTGAGCTTCCTTGCATGTAAGGATCCATAGAAGTGCACTACTTTTGTGTGTACAAGCACAAGTGGAGAGATCCTTATGGGGTCCTTAGATTGATTATCATGAGCTCCTAGGCCTTCCTCATTTATCCTAGGATATGCAAGAGCATATTGTGGATTCTGGTATGGCTGATGATTACGTTTAGTGGTTCAGTCAAAATCCATTTCTGAGATTCAAAGATCTAGTGGAGCCTGTCCCTGATATTGATGATCACTTTGATGATGATGATGGTGGTGGTGGAAGGAGAGGTGGTAAATGAGGGAGGAGAAATTAGAGAGCCACATGAGGTGGTTAGGTTATTGCATCAGTTGTTTCCCCTATGACTGCTAGAGGTGGTGTATTGATGGGGAGGCTAGGATAGACTAGCTTAGTCTATGCCCCTGATCCACTCTAGGATCCAGGTGTTCTTCTAACACCCCTGATGGTCTATAGGATTCCTTATCTCTCCAAGGACCCCCTGACCTACCTAACTTTCCCACCAAGTCAAACTAGCTCATTCATCAACATACTAAGCTTTGCACTCTAGTTTCCATCCCTTACATTGGCTCATAAGGGTCTATTTGGCTTCTAATTTCTTCCCAAGCTCCAAAAGTGAAAATGATGAGTTCCAAGGTCTTTTTAGGGCTATTGACACCTTTCCATAACATTAGCAAGGTTTTTGGATCACCTGATTTAGGAGTTTCTTTGTAATTTAGGGCTACACGGAGGAGGCCTAATTAGCCCTCCTTCCAGTTTCTTAGGGGTTTTGAGGCCTTTTCTCCAAAGATTCATCAACCCTATCCTAAAGGAATTTTTCTCCACATGACCCAAACTCAAGGATTTTTGAGGTCTTAGGTACCCATGTGACCGTACATCGATTTTGGCAAATTAGAGGGTTTCAAGGGTTTTAGGGACTTCTCACTATCCTAGTCTTCAACAACACTCTTCCTTGACTCTCCAAACCTCTTCCTTCACACCAATTTTCCTTCTTTCACTTTTCTTAACTTCCCCAAAGGGATTTATCTTGGAACTCACTCCACTATCTTGGAGAGCTCCTTTACTGCTGCACATCCCTAGCCGGACTGCTCATAGCTCGCCTAGGGCTTCTACAAACACATGTTTGCACTACTTTTTAGGGGCCCTGCATTTATATACAAACACAATAGAGTCTTTACCTTAAATATCCAAAGTTCCATGGCTTTCCCACTATGGACATGAAAGCTACAGACCTATGCTTCCATACCTCTCCAAACTGGTAGAGAATGGTCTGAACCAAATGAACTAAACAAAAACTACTAATACTCCAAATGAAAGTCTAAACACTCAAAGCAGTATCCACAATAAGGATTCACACAAAACTATTTGTATTCATAGATATTTAATCCTTCAACAGTGACTGTTGCACTCAAAACTCCAGTAGACTAGTCTTCCTGTACTGTGACGTACAATAATGCCATCCAACCTTGAAATTAGGGTTAGATAGGTCTTAAATAATCTTTCCTCAGAGTGAGTGTCTTGTTTTAGGGATTTTTCACCTCTTAGCATATTTAGGTAATACAAAGGGAAAGTTGCTTAGCAACTTATAAAAGTTGCTAGCAACTATTAGTTGCTTGAGCAACCTTTTCTCTCTCATGTCAAAAGACCATTGCTAGGCCTCCTAAAGCACACATGTGCTCAAATAATAACTAAAAACTAACTCCTAGAACTCTAACTCAAAGTAAAACAAAGATCTCAAGATGACAACCTTCCTTGAGTCAATGTTCCATTCCTAACAGGAAGACCACCTACACTTCTAGGACTTAAAAAATCATAGACACACCAAAAATGAGCCAAACTCCTATTGACTCTTATTCTAATTACATAGCTTAACCTCAAAGGATAAATACACCAAAACTATGATGGTGAGGGCCCTCATAGGGGTGCTCCTGCACCATGTATAGATGAGAGGTGGTAGGGTACAAATGAGAGGAGGACCTTTGTGAGTGCTTTGTCAGATTAGAGTTTTTGGTTGGGGTCAGCATAGACCTCAGATTAGATTTTTTGGTTGGGGTTAGCATAGAATAGTACAGATAGCTCTGGGTTCATAGGATCTTGATACTTTGGCTCAAGATGTTAGATCTTTGCAAGTAGATGTATCTCAGATGAGACAACATATGGCCTAGTTTAGTGCTATGATGTAGACATTCATGGCTCCATGGCTCAACATGGTTCACAACCTAGTTCTAATTGTTTTGGAAGAACATAGGGCTCATCTCCAATTGGCTCAAATGACCTTGTATTAATCATTGTAAATCCATTATCATGTTGAATAATAGTTCTATCAGGATCATTTTGATTCAGTCATAGCATGTACCATTTGATGATGAATAGAACTAATTTGAAGGAGTTAAAGTTGCACTCAAGTATATCATCCAAGATGCCATAGTATTGATTTTGAGATTGTTGAGGATGTATGTCCTTTCTAGATGAAATATTAGTGACCTCGAAGACTACAGTTATCCTAGAATCACAATTTTTCTTCATGTCATCCAACTTTTTTATGCAAAATTTGTGGCCATGATAGTACATATCTTTGTGGTGCTTGAACTATAATTTTTCAAGCATGTGAAAATTATTTGCATTGTGAGTTGATGTGAAACATATGGGTCATGATCATTAATAAATTTTTATGTACTTGTCTACCTCTTAAACCATATGCTAGATCAATTACCATTAGTGTAACATTTGAATCTCTATTACGATATGAGCTTCTCTAACCAATGAAGCAACACCTTCCCATGTTAATGAGAAATCATTTTGTTGACATCCTTCAATCCATACCATAATCCAATCAAGATTATTCATAATATACAAATGTATTTCATCTCACTCTCGACCATTTGTATAAAAAATAGACCAATTACAAATAACTTATATTGAAGATTTATAAGAATTAATTAACAATAACATCTTATAATTACCTCTCACTTTCGTCAATCTACCTTTCCCCAGCAATTACTCCCTTTTGAATTTTTTAATGGAGTTGGGATCCCAAATACGATCTACATGGATCTTTACTACAAACTTAGGAAGATATTCACTAATGTACACCATGGTCTAGTATACCATATTCTCTCCACCATAGAACCCTCAAGACGTGCTCTCTATTGAATTGAGCCCTTCAAAAATTTCAAGTGCCTCTCAACTATCCACATTGACCTAGTTTGTACAGGTCCACATAATTCAATATCCTCAACTTGACGTATGAGGTAGTGTTCTTGTGCATTGCAAATAGTTGAAGGTAGACACTTTTTCATTTCACACATCAGATGAGGAATTTTTCTTTTCCAATATTTTATATCTTCTTTATTGATTTATTTCAATGACAACCACCTCATGTATTTTCCAAGATCATATATAACTTGTTTGAAATTGTTGTCGAAGTGGTGTGGGAGAGATAGAGGTGTTATCTATATTTTGAATGGATTGTCATTAGTATCAATCAGTTATTCAGTCAGTAAAGGTTGGTAAAGGAGAAAAACAAGATATTCATTTAAGCATACAAATCCTATACACCGAGCAAAGACAAGGAAGAAATTCAAGTTAACCAAATATAGGTTTGACCAAGCGCACTCATTGAGCGTCAGGAAATTATCGAGTACCGATCTAGGGATCACCGAGCATTCATATGTGCTGAGCACCAGTAATTTACCAAATGGTGAATGCAATTATTACTAAGTAAAGAAGGAAACACCATAGTAATCAGGAATGACACATACATCTATGCAAATAGTTACACCGATCAGGAAAATGATTTACCAAGATTGAGACAATATTTAATGTGGATGTAATCATTAAATTTGGTGATGATTCCTATGTAATGTTAGATCTAGGTTATTTCCTTATATCATTGATCTTAGGTTTTCTAAGATATTGTAAACCCTAATTAGGTCAAGGAAGTTTGATATAAATTTGTAAATATATCATTATGATTATGTATCATAAAGGAGTAGATGCACTAAGGACATCATGAGATTAGAGAAAGGGTTTATGACATAAGGTTTATGGAAGGAAAGAATCAGTTTATCAGAACATGTACAAGGTTACCGAGAAAGACGAAAGGACATATACATCACACTAAGGTGATATTTACTTGATATTTCACTGATCTAAATTAGACAAGATTGAGTTTTTACTTACAGATACTTTTACTATTATCAATTTAACCATTGTACCAGAATCAAATCTCTTAACAGAGTGAACTTAACCGTTCTTATGTAAATCTTTAACTGAGTACACACATACATTGTGTTGTAAAAATAATTTAACCAGGTAGATCTAGTCAATCTTTTGTTACTCCTAATAGGGTAAGATCATCATAAGTGATCACAAATTGTAGCCTTAACCAACATACTTTATTGTTGCAGTAGTGAATATTTGTGGGTGTCATTCCACCGCATTTTTTACCTTCTTACAAGGGTTTTCACGTAACCAAAATATCTGTGTCATGAGTATGAATTTTCATGGATGATTTATTGTTTAGTTTACATGCACTTTACATTTTAGTTATATGAATGTATTCTAACAATGAAATCAATCGGTTAATTGAGATCTACAATTGTAAATTTTTAAGTGTTAAAAGTCTTTGAGGGTACTGATTCAATCCTCCCTTCTCAGTACTTATCTTTCCATAATCCCAACAATTGATATCAGAGCTAGATCTCTTGTTAAGGAAGTTTAACCATTGAAGAGGAAAATATCTAAGGATGGAAAGATATAAGTTGGACAAGACCATTGAGAATAAAAGGTTACAGATGTAGATCTTTATTAAATAATACAAGGAAGCCAAAGAAGAATTGAAGAAGTTACTGATCAGAAGGAAGGATATGGAAATTTGGTACAATGAGACTAATTATCATGAAGAAGAGATAAATGACCCTTTTGAGACATCCAGATCTGGATTTGGTAGCATATCTGATGCATTTGAAGGAGCAATATCAGATTTATCTTAAAAGAATCTACATCTTATTGAACAAGTGAAAGCTTTGTAGATTGGTCAAGAGACACAAATGGTTGGGATGGTTAATGTCATGAACAATGCTAGGCAAGAAAAACAAGAAAGAAACTTGGCTATTGAAGATAGGAGACAAATGACTAAGAAGCTACAAGAGAAGGAACCTAAGATACTAAGACTCACTGAGCATCACTTTGAAATATCCAATCAGATGGATGTCATAAGTCAGGAAGTAAATTAAATAAACAACGAGCTTACAAGAAAACTAGAAGACATCGGTGAACTAAGAGAGGAAAATGAAAGATTGAAGAATGAGGTCAAAATGCAACAAAAACATAATGAAATGATCAAGAAAGTTGAAGACAACACTAAAAGAATAGATGAATTTATGATTAGTCAAAAAGGACTTGGCAGCACAACTAGTTTAGGCTACACCGAGCAGGGAGAATCATCAAGACAAGTTGAAAAGAACAATGCCTACACAAATAAAAAGTTAAAGAAGCTATCATGTTATCATTTTGGAAAACTGGGCCACAAATCAAATGTTTGTAGGAGAAAAGAAAAAGGTGTTCCTAAATCCACTCCTAAGTTTAATGGTTATTGTTATAACTGTAACAAGTATGGATATCAGGCACATGAGTTTAGATCAAAGTTGAATAGGATACCAAAAAAACCCTACGTGGAGAAACATTGTCGCACTTGTAACATGCATGGATACATATCATAAGAATGCAGGACAAAATGAAGCAAGTCTAGACATCGAAAGAATAGAGAAAACAATATCAACCGAGAAGGAAAGGTAATGCATATACTTGGGATCATGACACATGGGTTAATTGCATAGTATGTGGCAGGTATGGACATATAGTAGCAAACTGCATGAGGAAGAACTGGAGAGGAAGATCTTGTAATTGGACAAAATATTGTATGGCATGTTTACATTGTCACAAGGTTAGTCACTTAAGCAAGGATTCTAGAGACCGAGCATCAGAGACACAAATAGATGAAAATGGAAATACAATTGAGGAAATCATGAGAATAAGGAATCAAATGTGGATAAAAGCATCAAGTGATAATGTTGGATCAAGAAATGCAGTCGGTGACACCTCATCCATTGGATTAGGTGACTTCACCACCTCCACCTAAGTCATAAAAGGTATGTATGGAACTGAGTTTTAAATCGGTTATATCTAAAAAATATTTCCTTATATCTAGTGATTGAATACCAAATTTGCATGAAATAAGATGCACTGTGGGATTATATGTTTTGAGCTTTAAATGTGTATAGTCGATATAAATGAGACCAAGTATGTAATTGCTAATTGGTAATTATTGGCAAGGTTAATCGAGTTGTGGTATTAACCAAGTGATATCTTAGTGTTAATCGAGCTTAAGATCTTTTGAAGTATAAATTGAGCACAACTACTTCTACCAATTTGTGGTAGGTCAACCATTAAATGTGAAAGTTTGAGCGGGAAATGAATTTTTGGTTATAAATACACCATGGACTTAATCATTTTTCACTTTGCGACTATAAAGAACAAAGAGATTTCAAGAGAGATTTCATAACAGTTTGAGTAGAGATTTGAAGGATTTATGAGCAAGGTATTCACTATTAAAGTAAGTTTCGAATCCACTGACCTATTTCATAGTTATTTCATGAAGCCCTAATTTGAAGAATGATGGCATCCTCATCTAAAGTTATGAAATTTAAGTCAGGAAGTGAGAAGGTCACTTTGATAAAATTTGAAACCTATACTAATCCTAAATACAAACTACATCCTGAGGTTGCTTTGTAAACTGACAAAATTGGTGCATTTTTTAGCACACCACCTAGGGTTTTAATAGTTCCAGATATTCACACATATATTCATTGCAAAATTGGTGAAGTAGGGGATTTTGAGCTTCAATCCACCTATCAGGAGCTATGTGTTGATGGAAAACTAAAGGATGAGCATACACACTTTAAGGTGAAGGGTTTAGTAAATGCACAACACTTCCCAAGGGTATTTAAGAATGAATGGATTAGGGTGGTTTTGAGCCGAGTGCACAAGGGAAAGTTATGCTTGGATGAACCAGTCAAAATCACTAGGGATATCATACATGTAGTCACCGGTTATCCCATAACCAAAAAGGTAAAAGCATTAATGAGTGCACTAAGAGATGAGATTGAAAAATTAACTAGAGATAAATGGGATGATAGAGGCATGAGAATAAATACTATTGTTGATCCTGACATAAGATTCAGTGCATATGCAGTTAGGTACAAGATATTTCAATCTAGTAGGCCGAATAGTGTTCTGTGTGGAGTAGTGGATATTACATATAAGATTGTGAAGAAGGCTTTCAATTCGACCTCGCCAAGCTCTTATTGAAATAGTTGGATGAAAACATGAGAACCATCAGGTTGGCAAGGACTAATACCTGTAAGTTTGGTTCACTGTTGATTTTCATATTTTTCTATGTACAAAACTTCTTTCCCTCAGTCGGTAATATTGACTGGGATACTGATTGATTGGTCACTTTGTAAATCAATGACTTTATTCAAAGTTTGGGACAAAATTTTGTTAGCATTATGGATGTATACTTTGAGCAGTTTAAGGATAGGATGTATCAAAGAAGCAGAATACCAGGACAACTAGTTGAGAAATACAAAGAAGCTATATGTTTCTTAGTGGATACTGACACCACTCTCACCAAGGTGGTTGAACTAAGAACTAGTTCATTACCCCCTATGGGCTCTGAACTTGATATTGACTGAGCCTCCAATTCAATAGAGGCATTATTAGCCAAGCCCAAAGATCCAAATGCAAGTAGGTTTGGTACCTATGAAGAGGCCAAACAAAGAATAAAGATGGATCTTGTTGTAGTTAAAGTGAACACGAAATCAAAGAAAATGATCGATACATTGATAAAGAAATTTGGTGATGAAGCAGAAGAGGAAGAGGCATTTGAGGATAATTTGGTTGAAGAGGTAACTAAGGAATAGTTATTGATTGAGAATAGTGAACATGATGGGGAGGAGACCAAGTCTGACAAAGACATACCTACACTGGTCAAGGCCATAGGGAAGAGAAAGAAAGTAGAAGCATCGACAAGTGTAAGGATAAGGTCCTCAACAACTTCTTCTCCACCCTTAAAGAAAGGTATAGTAAAAATTTCTAGGACAACTCCCACCAAGACATATCAAAAGAAAAAGAGAGGTTCCCAAGCCACCTTAGAGCTACCTAAGAAGAGGATAAAGTTAATTAGAGAAAAGGATGATGTTGATGATGATGAAGAAGAGTATTATCAAGATAAGTTTAAAGTTGTTGTGAATAGGATTTAGTCAATTGATGAACTAGTGGAAACTATAAAGGAAATTGGTGGCCTAAGTAACCCTAAATTGAGTCAGTATGTACATATGTCTATTGAGGACTAGGAAAAGATTGAAGAGGACATCATACAAATGATGATAAAATTTAAGAAGGTACCTATAGAGTTTTATAAGTATGTACCCAAGGATTTGTATGAGAAAGTGTTAGAAAGATGGACTTATGCCTTGCACACTAAAAAGAAGATGAGGGAACACTCACTGATATTGGCTATGGCTACCTTATCAACTCCTAAAATTGAAGAGTTAATGAAACAATATTCCAAGAGATTTTTAGTAAAAAGTAGAGCCCTAAATATTTTGATAGGAAAACTTGAGGAAGTTCATGAAAATAGTAAACTTCTATGGACTTCAATTTTAAAAGCCTGAGTAGAAGAAGACAAGTTGGCATTGGTAGTAGTTCTCGAGAAGAAAAGTAAAAAGAAAGGTAAAGGAATTCAGTCGAATGATGTTGATTTTTCTACAAATGAACCCATAGATTTATCAGACATTGAGGTAGCAGATACTACCATTGCAATAGATTTCTACCTAGTAGGTTACAGAGAAGAATACAAGGATCATCCCAAGAAATTAGTGATAACATGAATAGATGATGTACTTATTGAAGACATCACAAATGAAGATCCTGATAACATAGTTGATGATGAAGATGTAAACATTTCTAAAGATACTACTGAGGAGAATGCACCCACTGAGGCAGCAATAAGTGAAATTCCAGGTGACTTACCAATTTTAGTACAAGTTGTTGACATTATCACACATAAGGAACCCAAAGGCTCAACCCCTGAGAAACCTAAAGACACACCCACAAAATAGGGGACAAATGAATAGGGGACAACTAAAAAAATTAATTCCAATGAGCTTGAGCAAAAAGAGGGAGCAACACAAGCACCAAAAGAAGATAAACTAGTAGAATCTATAACAACTATAGACACCACAACCGATGCCCAAGGACAAGCAACTGAGACATAGGTCACTAGGTAACCCAAGGAAGAAAGTGTGTCTGCTGAGCCCGAGAAGACAAATGTGGAGACTAAAGCTTTAGTTCCATATACTAAATCACCAACACCTGAGAAGAAGAAGAAAAAGAAACATGGAAAGGTTCTAGTCACAATGGATGAGGTAATTGAGATACTTGAATGTGACCCTAGAACATTAGACCCTAAGGCACTAAGATGATATGGGGAATTGTGCACTAGGAAGGCTGCACAAGAGAAGCTGATAAAGGAGAGAAAAAGAAAGAAAATTCTAGAAGATGTTAGAGATATCTTACTACAAGTAGTTCCTGAGATCAATAACGATGAGGATACTCCCATCTTTGATCAAATTGAAAATCTAACCGGCCACATAAATGGTCCGGATATTAATGTTGAGAAGAGAATAGAGGAAAAGGAAGAAGCAAAGATTCAATTAAAACTTCCAGAGAAAATAAGCCAAGAAGTGGCAATTTATAAGGTTAAGCAATCTGAGGTAATTACCGAGCTAGAAACTATTATTAAGAAAATTATTCAAATTTTGTTTAAGTTATGAACTTTTGACCAGTTCACTACCGAGGTTATTGAAAAGATTAAAAATTTGGATGAATAAATCAAGGTTAGTGAAAACACTTCTCACCGAGCCCAATACTTTTCATAAGCATATTTAAAAAGTTCACGAACTTAGGCGGTTGAGATTAGATTTGAGGAAGCAAGAAGATACCATAAGTGATCAAGTCATCGAGATACAAGCAGAGTTGCTTCCACATCTGAAGATCATGGAGTGACATGTAAATAAGGAAAAATAATTAGTTTCCACCCCTGAGATCTCTATACTTGAGAATATTTTTGATATGCATGCACAAGTAGGTCTAGAGCACATTGCTCTTGAAAATCTAAAAGAGGAATGGGAAAACCTCTTGGCATCACTGAACAAAACCCACCAGCACATTTTTGATAAGTTGTAAGTACATTCTTTCTATTGGCATTAATTTCAAAAAGGGGGAAAGTCATGTATATGCCACTATGTACTTCACACTACCGAAAGCATACACAAAGGGGGAGTCTTTAAAGAAATGATTCAGTGTATAGTCTGTATATTTTTTAGTTTGTATATATTTTTGGCAATCGGTACATATACATAAGGTTTTGATGCTAATGCCAAAGGGGGAGATTGTTATCTCTATTTTGAGCATTAATGGATTGTCATTAGTATCAATCAGTTATTCAGTCGGTAAAGGTCGATAAAGGAGACAAAAAAGACATTCGGTCAAGCATACAAAGACTATACACCGAGAAAAGACAAGGAAAAACTTCAAGTTAACCAAATATAGGTTTGAACAAGCACACTCATCGAGCATCAGACAATTATCGAGTACTGAGCTAGTGATCACCGAGCATTCATATGAACTGAGCACCAGTAATTTACCAAATGGTGAATGCAGTGATTACCTAGTAAAGAAAGAAATGACATAGTAATCAGGAATGGATCATACATCTATGCAAACGGTTACACTGATTGGGAAAATGGTTTACCAAGATCAAGACAATATTTAATGTGGATGTAATCATTAAATTTGGTGATGATTCCTATGTAATGTTAGATCTAGGTTATTTTATTATACCATTGATCTTAGATTTTCCAAGATATTGTAAACCCTAATTAGGTCAAGGTAGTTTGATATAAATTTGTAAAGATGTTATTATGATTATGTATCATGAAGGAGTAGCCACACTAAGGACATCTAGAGATTAGACAAAGGGTTTATGACAGAAGGTTTATGGAAGGAAATAATTAGTTTATCAAAACACATACAAGGCTACCGAGCAGGACAAAAGGATATATACATCACACTGAGATGACATTTACTTGATATTTCATAGATTTGAATCAGACAAGATTAAGTTGTTACTTACATATACTTTTACTGTTATCAATTTAACCATTGTAGCATAATCAAATCTCTTAATAGAGTGAACTTAACTGTTCTTATGCAAATCTCTTAACCAAGTACACACATACATTGTGTTGTGAAAATATTTTAACCAGGTAGATCTAGTCAATCTTTTGTTGCTCCTAACAGGGTAAGATCATCAAAAGTGATCACAAATTGTAGCCTTAACCGGAATACTTTATTTCTGCAGTAGTGAAGATTTGTGGTTGTCATCCCCACTGTAGATTTTACCTTCTTACAAGGATTTCTGTGTAACCAAAATATCTATGTCATGAGTATGAATTTTCATGTATGATTTATTATTTATTTTACATGCACTTTACATTTTTAGTTATATGAATGTATGTTTCTAACAATGAAATCAGTCAATTAATTGAGATCTATAATTGCAAAGTTTAAGTGTTAAAATTTTTTGAGGGTATTGATTCACCCCTCCCCTCTCAGTACTTATCTTTCCATATTCCCAACAAGAGGTAGAACGTATTGCAATAATTTTAAAATGATATTTTCAATATTTTATAAAATAATACAATGAAAACTACATGCGGTATACAAATATATAGTGAATAAAAAATAACATGAATTACCTTAATAAATGTATGCCAATCATGTATTTTCATCCCTAGCCCTAATTCACTTTTCTTTGATATGAGATTATTTATGTTCATAGAAAATCCTGTGGGAAATTATATTTTTTGTATGACTTCTTTTATAGCATTTTTCTGTTGTTCCGACAATAACCAAGTAAGGGCACTTATATCAATCTGGTCTCCATTGTTATTTGATCGAATGAAATTTTTTATTGCATGGTTGGATTCTTCAATGTCACTACAAATTTTGACAATTTTGTCTTTTTCATGCCTTCCATCCAGTATCTTCCATAATGTCTCAGTTACATTCTTTCCAATATGCATAACATAAAACAAATGCACAATTGGGAGTTGCTCGTAGTATGGCAACCTACTAAATTGTGTAGGATAACTTTTTAGTCATTTTGGAAGTTGGTCATTAATGCCTTGATGAACTTCAAGAGAATTAATTACATCATCAGTAAATAAAACATAATATCAAAATATAAATTTTAAACAAAAACCATCAGATGGAATGACATTACCTCGATGAGTTATTCTATTGTATTCCAACATCCATAGGTGAGGTCTCATTCCTCGCGGCTTTGATGTAGTCTCTTCTATCCCATTGAAAATATGTTTTTCAGTAATTTGGTACTTATGATTTTTGTGCGGAAAGTGTCTATACTCATCGAATACATGCTTTCCTAAACTTTTTGAATGATGAGATTTCATCTTTGGACCACAAACTGGACATGGAAATTTTCCCTTTATCTAAAGAGCTACAAGATCGTGTATAATTGGATTAAATATGTTAATTTTGTGTTAGCACTATAACATACCAAAAAAGAGGTGTTAACAAGAGAACATACCACAAAAATGTGTTAGCCTAGGGGCATCATGTATTGTCCATACAAGCATAGCATGAAATTGAAATTGTCTTTGCCCTATTGGTCTAGAGATGTCATACATAGTGACCCCATTCCATAACACCATTAACTCGTCGATAAGGGGCACAATATGTACATTCATATCTTTAACTTGGTACTTACCTAGTTGAATGAACAAAAACATTACATAATTATTATGACTATTTTGATGGATTATTTATAATAAATTAATTTAGATGAATATTAAATAAAAAATACTTGGAACAATCATTACCAAAATTATGTGTTCACTCTTTATGGACATCCAAGGAGGAATGCTATTATTGATAAAAAAAGTAGGCCACACCGAGTAAATAGATCTCATCTCTCCAAACAGATTGACACCGTCCTCTGCCAATGAAAGCCTGAGATTATGAGGTTCTTCTTTAAAGTATGGTCAAGTTTCCTCTATTTCCTTAAATGTCAAACCATCTGTAGGTATTCACATAATGTCATCTCAACTTCTATTGTGTGCATGGTAATCCATAAATTGTGCCAAGCTAGTGCACCTAAATAATTGTTGCAGACATGGAATAATAGGAACATACCAAAGAACCTTGTGAGACACCTTTTTTGTTTTTTGATCTAATCGATATCTACTAATATGACAATCAGGGCATTCTGTTGAAAATTCATGTTGTTTATGATATATAATATGATCATTTGGACATGCATGGATTGTTTGATGCTCCATTCCAATATCTTTCATAATGGCATATAATTCTTGGTACGAGCGAGGTAGAATGTTTGATGGTGGGAAAAAAAACTCACCTATCAACCTATGACCAAAAATATAATTTGTTAATATAAAGAATATTAATTGGTACATGATTCACCCTTTGTTAACTATACGGAAATTATGACTAAAAAAGATGAAAAAAGATGACATATATGACATACCTTAACATATGTATGATTTCTACGTTGGATAAACCATTCATAACCTTCAAGCTCACTAACAACAATACAGAGGCAAGAAGAGTTATTTGGGAGTTTTCATATAAGGGCTCATATGCCTTCTAAAGTATAGGTACATCAAGGTCATCTTCATCATGATCATCAGTTGCGCTAGTACCATCATCTTGATCATCACGATCTTCTTCCATGGGATCATTACCTTCTACTTCGATATTCACACCTCCATGTTCCCTTATTTGGAAATCCACATTCTCTGAATTGTCATGGTCCATAACATGAAACCTAGGGTGGTTGTCCTATATCAAAATGATGACCTTAAATTAACCATGACCATGATGTCATCATCAATTCATTTCTTATATATATAAATTGTTAAAATAATATATTAAAATACATACTAGAATGGATGAAATTTGTTTCCCCCTTCAATGTGACCATGCTACCTACAATGTTCCTCAGTTGTTTTGATTAGATATCTTTGAGTCTTTAAGCCCTTGCAAATTTTGCAAGGACAATAACATTTTCCATCACCTTTTCTTTTAAAGTTAGACCACAATCTAGAAATTATCTCCTTATTTTGTTCTGAGTTGATATTATCAGACATGGTCTTTCTTGAATGGAATGACTCAATACTTGTACATTGAATAGAATGTTGGTGGAAGAAGGATGATTTGTTTGCAACCTGCAGATACAGACATTGAACAACCATTTTCTCAACTCTAATTTTCTCAACACAAAGGGACATTTATCATAGCCATAGAAACCTGATTATTTTTAAATGGAATACACCAAGGAGTACCATCAAAAATATTGACCATTTACAATCATGAACAATAAACCTAAATCAAATAGCTCATTTTTTTATTAGCATGTGTAGTCTCTGTGTATATAAAAAATAAATGAAATATCAAGCTAAAATAAAATAGTGATCAAAATAGTATTCCACATAGAGTGAATGAAATATACCATCGAAATAAGGTGAACTCCACAATTGGCACAAACTCGAACATGGTAAAAGTCAAATTCAAGGCCTAATTTATCAAGAGCAAAAAACAATGCAGAACCCCACAATAAAAAACATGAAACCTAATAAAAAATACTGCAAAACTTGATTGGGACAATGAAATTTACAAAGTAAGGAAAGGTGAGAGGATCAATCAAATAATCAAAAAAAGAAACACACTTTGTCAACAATATTTGAAATCCTGTCACCAAGCATAGACATAGGAAATAAAAAAGGGACAAAAGACAAGAAATACGAAAAATTATTAGGACTATAGAAAAATGATTAAGACTATAGAAAATTAAGTTCTAGAAATGGACAGTTCTGATGCTTTTCCATTACAACAATTGAGCATTCTTCATTTGGTATATGAACAAGTGAAAAACATGCAGATTTTACCAAAAAAATATAGGAACTAGACCCAATAGCAAATGGACTTGTGATGATTTTCATAATAGTACATGTGTTGTTGGGTCAACTCCCAGTAGTGCTTAGGAAAATCTGCATGTTCATCACCTATGCATATGAAGTGACTCTAATGGAAGATACATTCATTGAACAACCATTTTGTCAACTCTAATTTTGTCAACACATAGGGACATTTATCATAGCCATAGAAACTTGTCTCAGAACTGTCCATTTCTCTGTGTATATGAAAAATGAATGAAACATCAAGCTGAAAAAAATATTGAACAAAATAGTATTCCACATAGAGTGAATTAAGTTCTAGAAATGGATAGTTTTGATGCTTTTCCATTACTAAAATTGAGCATTCATCATTTGGTACTTCTTGGTGTATTCCATTTAAGTATTCAGCCACAAAGTATTCCATTTAGATATGTTCAAAATTTTGCCAGTAATGATTTGGGGAATGCAATCATGTAAAACACAAACTAATATTATTGTTGTTATGAGAAGAGGTCAAAATAATATTCAAAGTATTATTATGAAATTTGCATGTTCATCACCTGTGCATATACCTTCTCTAATCATACAACCAATGAATAAAAATTTAAATGCCAATTTCTTTAACAATTGAAATGTCTCAAGTAGACAAGATTCTCAATGAAACTACTTTGATAACATATAGATACAAATAGGAGATAGGATTTGATCGGCCTTCACCTGTGCATTTAAGAGTTGACCAGAGAAGGTATATGCACAGGTGACAAACATACAGATTTGACCAAGCATTACTGGGAGCTAGACCCTGCAACAAATGGACTTGTGATGATTTTCACAATAGTACATGTGTTGTAGGGTAAGCTCCTAGTACTACTTAGGCAAATTTTAATGTTCATCACCTATGCATATAAGATTTGATCACATAAGGTATATGCATAGGTGACAAACATGTAGATTTGACCAAGCAATACTAGGAGCTAGACCTGGCAACAAATGGACTTGTGATGATTTTCACAATATTACATGTGTTATAGGATAAGTTCCCAGTAGTGCTTAGGAAAATCTACATGTTCATCACCTATGCATATAAGAGTTTATCATAGAAGGTATATGCACAGGTGAAAAACATGCAGATTTGACCAAGCAATACTAGGAGCTAGACCCAGTAGCCAATGGACTTGTGATGATTTTCACAATAGTACATGTGTTGCAGGGTAAGCTCCTAGTAGTGCTTAATAAAATGTGAATTTCCATCACCTATACATATTAAGTGGTCATAGTCAATGTAAGAAGGCTCTTTGGGTGATAAATTGTTGTAATGTCCCCAAGTAAACTCAACTAGTTTATGCTTAAAAGGACCTATGTTTAATATACTTGAATTGAATTATGTTAACTTAACTCATGCAATAATAAAAACCACCCACTCTACACCATTGAAAACATATTCAATTTCCCCCAATAAGTCATTGGAATCATTCAAGAAAGTTAAACAACTAAAAAATCCCAAACTGGGTGCTTTCTAGGCCTATTCTCCTAGTAGCCCTACCAGACCAATTTTCTAAGATTTCATAAAACTTTTCCAAAACACTAGGGAACTAATGACATATCTGAATACCCTTTTTAGAGCTACATAACATATCCCAAATCCATGTGCAACTCCTTTGGACCATCTATACAAACAATTACCGGTGTACAAGCTTTTACCCCTCCAATAGGTCTCCAAATACAAAGCAACTCTTATTTGCACATCCACCCTGACTTTTTAACACATACAAGAGGTGGTAGTAGAGGTGAAAGAACCTACCTATGGGGTCATGAGTGTGTCTAATGAGGCAGCCATGAATGTTGAAGATAGTTTGGAATGCCTAGAGGAGAGGCATAGTATGCAAGATGCATTGGTCTCTATGAGGAGAGACTAAAGATTTGAAGGCAAGAGTGAGTTGAAGATAAGGAAGAGTTTTTATTTTCTAACATGTTTGTGCTTGTAGGATTTCCAAGAGGACTTGGAAATTTACAAGCTTTTACCCCTCCAATAGGTCTCCAAATACAAAGAAACTCTTATTTGCACATCCACCCTGACTTCTTAACCCATACAAGAGGTGGTAGTAGAGGTGAAAGAACCTTCCTATGGGGTCATGAGTGTGGCTAATGAGGCAGCCATGAATGTTGAAGATAGTTTGGAATTCCTAGAGGAGAGGCATAGTATGCAAGATGAATTGGTCTCTATGAGGAGAGACTCAATATTTGAAGACAAGGATGAGTTGAAGATAAGGAAGAGTTTTTGTTTGCTGACATGTTTGTGCTTGCAGGATTTCCATGAGGATTTGGAAAGTTTTCAAGTTGAGGAGTATGGTGCAGGAGCACCAAGGTCAACACCTGAACTAGGAAGGTACACTAGGGTCACTAAGGATCCTATGGTGATGGGACATGACCATCTAAGGTCACTTTGCATTGTAATGGACCATGATTGGTCATTTTATGTTGCTTTTATCATGTTTGTAATGATGTTGATCATTTGATAGTATGATCACAAAATAATGTTATGTAAGCCATTGAGTGGCATAAGGGATAGCGATGTAACCTTGGGGTCACTTGAGTGATCCAAGGACTTATGTAAAGGTCAAGGACCTATAAGGGTATTTATAGTTGGAATATGGACATTAATGCCATTAAATCATGTAATTGCACTCAAAGTGAAAAGATGCCAAAAAGAAGATGTAAAATTGCATTCGTGCAATTATGGCCTAGAATGGTCATCTAGGGATTATGGGTTAGTATGGAATATTGTAAATGTTTTTTTAAAACCTTATAAATATCCTAAATGGGGGTATGAGACACCATTTTGTCAATTTGACAACACCATTAAGCCTATTTAGTTTTGGCAGTCAGTTTTATGATTGTTATGGAACAATTTTGGGCAGTTAGGTGGTTGCAGTCGGGTTTCTTTGAAGAGTTTGAGTCTATTTCTTTGTTTATCCATGTGAGTGGAAAGGGGAGTGTAGAGTGGATGTGTAAGAAAACCATAATGTAATCGGTTCAATCAATAAAACAAGCATTTTTCTCTGCATATTGTATTATGTCCCATGGGTATAGTTAGCAACCCAGTGTCTTCAAATGTGTTTTTTTGATATGTTAATGATTGGATGATGGTGTAGGATCCTTTATTTGGTTATTGGTTAAGTTTCCATGCATTGATCTCATTATTTTAATTGCTAAAGAGGTTAGGGAATTGACTGGTATCCTTACTGTACCCGGGCTTCTTGTTGTAACAGTAAATTGGGATTGTAGTCTTCCTTTATGAATTGAATCTCCCACCCCCCATTATCACTATGATTGGTGGGATATTTCTACTATGTAACATATCCTTGTAATATAGTTTTTTTTAATCTAGGGATATAAGGAGCTGTGTTTGAGAAGCCACATAATGGTGGAGATCTCTGAGTGAAGAGTGCCAAGTTTTGGCACCAAACACATGGAGGATGAATGCCCTGAAGGATGGATACATTTTATGATGGAATATGGATGTTAGGATCCATAATGATGTGTTAGATCAATTATATTTATCTAAAGGTAGTGTTAAAGGTCTTTGTGAAAAAGCCCTAGATAAGTGACCCTAGAAGCAAGGGTTTGGTGGCTAGTGGAATGGGTAAGTGGGGAAGCCTTAGAAACTTGATAATATGATGTTTTGAAACCTTATTGAAGACTTTTTATTTCTTTGGAGTCAAGGAGGTGTGTAGATCTATGATTTGCTTTCTTAATAGAGTGAATTAGGCCTAGTTAGATACTACTAGTTTATTGGATTTGGTACATGGTACAAAGGAGTGTACCTTGGAATTTGGGTATATTTTAGAGGACACAAAAGGGTATCTAAAACACTGATTTTTTTCTTGACTTTTTTGGGAAGTTGGAGAGAAAAGGGCAATTTAGTGACTGGTGAGGGCTACAAGCCTAGAAGGCTAATGGAGTGGATTGGGTTGAAGAACTATTAACCAGAATTGGAGGGATGGTGGAACATGGCACATTGACCATGTTAAGGTGTTCTAAGGTGGTAGAACAAAGGTGGAATACTAGTTTGAAGATTTGATAACTTGGAGGCTCTAGGTGCATTGGGAGATGCCTAGACAGTGAATCCTTATGAGGATGTTTGATGTGAGAAGTTGTATCACTTGCTGATTGATTGAGCACTCATTTAAATTAGGGTATGGGCTCAAGAAGACTTATACACCACCTTTTTATTATAGAGACCAATGCATCTTGCATGTTGATGGTTTAACCAATAAAGGTTTAAGATGTGCATATGTCATCTTTCATAAATTTGACCAAAAAATGATGTTTTTCTTAACATGCAATGATGTTAAACATGAGTTATCTGAATAAAAAAATGAAGATCTTAGCAGTAAATTTTATCATCTGATTTGGATGATGACTTTTAGTCTTCTATTGATTTTCTATTAGTTATTCTAATGAAACTTTTATTTTGTGTTGCATCCCCTATTAATGGTTCCACATTTTTCATATGTCCCTATTAGGGAAGCTACATATATAACATGTAGCTATCCTATAATACATAGAAAAATAACCATTTAATTGTGTTTTCATGGATTTCCATACTCTATTCTGGAGCTTCTAAATTGGGATAGGTGGGAATAATGTAATGTAAGCTTGTCAAGTCTAGTTTTACGTCTGCTAGTTGTGTTTCCTTAAATATTTCTAAGTACTTTCCAATAGACTCATTCTATGCATATTTTGCAATGATTTTAGTACATGAGACCACATATCATAGATGCATTTCATCAAAAACTTATAATTCCTTGTCTATGCTTCCATATTTTTCATACATGTGCACTAGGGGGCAATTGTAACTACAACATTTGACTAATCATGGCTCCCATTTCCATCAAAGAACTAATCATCAAGATAAAGAGAAATAATAGACTTTATATTATACCTATTAAACTCTTAATTGAATGAAGGAACTAAATATTTTTTTTCTAATAAATATTCCTATGTCAGACCAAATGTAGGAGAGCAACAAACTGTATACTATAACTAGGAGTACATATACATGGCACTGATTTGTATTGATTACATGCCATTTATGTTGCCATCAGTCAAACCAAGATGGGAATATATTAACAAGGATAGTATGTATTCCTATAAGGCATTTTGTTAATCCTCTTCTCCCCTACTGCTGAGACATTTGTAATGTAGTCAAGGGAAAATCAATCTTTTATCTCAATATATCTCTTGTCCTCGCCCTAAGCATCTAAGATTCTTTACCGTTGCTGCCACTGGGATAATTGAATTCCAAGAGCCTACAAACTACATTCCTCTACTTCATCAAATGTGCCAACTCAGTTGTCTTTAGACAGAGTGTAGAAAAAGATCTTCAACATTTTCCACATTGAGAAAATCCTCAAATAGTCAAGTTTGTTCTCCATCATTGTAAGAACCCTTACTAATTCAGATGCAAACTTTCTTCATAAATCACACATGCATCACATAGACATTTGGTCAAACACTTTACTTTCTACCTACAACTCTCAGATCTCTAGATTGCACTTATAGTTGTTTTTTTCATAATAGAAATAGAGATAATAACATTGTGCCCATTGTGTTTTCAATTCTATACACATTTAGACTGACTACAATACTGCTTCAAACTTAGAGATATATAAACTTACATAACCAAGATGGCAGAATAGAAATCACAAGTGATAACACATCTTAGTTGTTACAATATGTAATCTTCATTCCAAGATAACACCACCATTCACATACAAAATAATGTTCATTGTAATAGAAATATGCAGTGATAATGAATACAATATTAATGCACCTGGAAAATGGTTGACTATTTGTCTATTGACTCTACAATGTCCTAACCATATGGCTTAGAAAGAATTCCCTTTTTCTAGAGACTTGGTAGTATGGGAGATGAATCCATGGCATCCATGATGTGAATGGAAATTTCTAGGTTTGAATGTTCAAGCACCTAATAACCCATGTTATGATGGTTGTGAATATAATATGGCCTCGGTGGCTTCTAGGAAGTTTGATGGGATAACACAAATGAAACATTGAGTATGGGAATGAATCAAGAGATGCCCTTATAGGTGGCATCAAGAGATGTGTAGGTGGTGTCGAGAGATGCCCTCTTTCCCTCCTTCAGCTCTGGTTTTTGGAATAACAAAATGAAATAAAATAAAACCACCTTTTTAAAAAAGTTATATGCTTGTGTTGGTCAGAATTACGACGACA